>LPNX011190755.1:103888-228610 GCA_001517045.1 Pseudotsuga menziesii | reverse complement strand
GGCTCATTCTCAACCGAGATTGGACTGCCAGGCTGAAAGGATATTTTGCTTCAGATTGGTCTCATCTGTGGTTGCCTCTCAAGGGTACCCCAAGTCATATAAAATTTTTGAGAGAACCATATATGAAGTATACTGTCACTAAGTTAGGAGAAGGAAATGAGTCTGCTGATTCTATCATGGGAAACTATCTCACTGAGCTTAAGCTAGAGCATCATACCTCAAAAAGGGCCAGTCCTATGACGGGCACTCAGCCTGAGCTCCTTCAACTCCCTCAGGTTAAAAGAAATGACTGTAGGATCTTAGATATGGGTTCCATTTCAATAACAGCACAGTTGGACCATGGTTAGGCAATCCATGTCTAAATCCAGCTCATTCCTCAGTTTAATTTTATAATTTTTCAGGAATGGGCAAATTTTTTGTTTTCTTTTGTGCATAAATAAATTGCTTTGTTGCTTATGTTGTTTTCTTATGTTAGTACTTTGAGGTTTCTTTCTTTTGATTACTTGCTTTGCTGCTGTTTTCTTTATGGTACTTTGCTAGTTTTCCTTTTGATTCTGAATGAGAGGTAAACTTTTGGTTGCAATGGAAACCTCAGGGTTCTTTTTAACTAAAATCTTGACTGAAAGACTGTGCTTAAAAGTACAGAATGTCTTCTAGTAACCGTATTCCTAACTGGCAGAGCATTCACTTCAAGTCTTACTTAATCCCTGTAAATAACTCAGAAGTGAAAAAAGTCTGAAGTACTATTTCGAGGCTCCATCTATTTCACATCCTAAATACACAAGAGAGTGATAGCAAAAGACCCACGGAAAGGAAGCAGAGTGGGACAGTTTATCATATATAAATGATCCCAAGCCATAAATTAAGAAAAGGCTAAAAGATATTAAGAGTCAAAGCTCCTGAAAGAAACAAGACATATCAAAGCAAAGCTCAAAAAAGCATTAATCTCAAAGCATAAAGTACCAAATGGCCACAAGATCCTCTCCGTCCGTGAACTGAACTACGAAGTATAGTGTTCACACAAAAGGATACTATGGGATAGAGGATCCTGAATTAAAATTCAGTAAGAAAGGCCTGCAGGAAGACTCTTATCAAAAGAACTAAAGTTCAGAAGGCACAAAAGTGCAACTTGGCATGGGAATGAGGAACAAAAGGATAATGCTGTTACTCTCTGTCACGATCCTGTGGTGTCTAAGCTGTAACTACCAAAGGGCAGGTAAAATAAACCTCATCCATTCGGCCTCAAAAGAGTTATTCAGACCTGAAACACTACTGATGTTACCTTTTCCCGAAAATATGGGCTTCATATAAGTAATTTAATGCATAAGTTGGCCTACTTAGGGATACAGACATCTAGAAGATTTCGATTTTATTCAGACAGTCTTAAGCTGGGAGAGAGAGTTAATTCAGAGATCTGGGGTTCACTAGGTAGTCGCCAATTGTTGCACCTGCAACAATTTCCCAAAATTCTAAAAATTTTAGGACCCTCCTTTACTTTGAGTTAGTTGGTTTTTCTTCTCGGTTTTGGTTATGGATTTTTGGAATGTTTTACAGCGCTTTGAATTGCTATCAATCGATCTGTTTTTCTCCTTTAATGCTTGAAAGAATCCCATCCTTGATCGAGCTCATCGTTGTTTTTGCATATCTTTCGAAACCGTTTTGAATCGGGAGTTAAGTTTTGACTTTCCGCCGTTGCGGGTGGTTTTTGATCGTCCCGCCGTTGCGGGTGGTTTTTGATCGTCCTGCCGTTGCGGGTGAGTTTCGGTTCTCTGACGTTTCGGATGGTTTTTGATTCTTCATCGGAAGGGTTGAGTTCTCCCTCGTCCGACGTTGCGGACAGATCTTTACTCTGAGCGTCCGCCGTTGCAGATCATGTTGGGTTTTGACTTTGTCTTACCCTCCGATCTGCGCTTTGAATTGTCTTCCGGCTGCGTATCGGAGCCCGTTAACTTCGCGCTTTCTGCCGTTGCGGATGGAGTTCAACTTATGAACGCCCGCCGTTGCGGAGGAGTCCAAGTTGTCGGTCTCCGACCTCGGTCCTCGTCGACGCCCGATCATTGTTGATTCACGCGTTCTATTAGCCGTTGCGGGTGAGTTGGTGCTGGGGACTGTCCGCCGTTGCGGAAGGTTTAGGGTTCTAGCCGCCCGACTCAGATTTGGTTTCGCGGCCGATTTAGAGCTCTCGCACGTGCGGCTCTTTTATATATACGGGGGCAGGGGTTTGGAATTTTTATTGTTGTTTTGGGCCCGAGCTGTCATTGTCCTCTCCGCACTGTCGACCCTGCGAACCTTGTGGAGGTCCGTGTTTGTACCCGCGTCCAGGTTTCAGTTGGAAGCTCAACCGTTGTCGTCTCATCAGCTACGCATCACTGCCAGGTAGGCTCGTTACCTCCCTACCTCGTGCTTTTCAAGGTTTTGATTGGGTGATTTGTGCTGCGGTTGGGGTATTACTAGGATTGTGTCCCCGTATCCCTTTTTCGCTCGCACACGGAGTTTTCACCCGCGGCTAGGGTTGCCATAGTCGTTTCTCCTTGCATGTTGCGCCTACATTTTGAGAATTGCCAGTTGGGGATAGCTGTTTGCGGTTAGAGGGGGGGAAGTCGGTTTTTTTCCTTTATAGAGCCCGCGTATTATCTTTTGACCTCGGCCGTTTTGGTTTCGCCCCGCGCGCAGTGGATTAAGGCGTGGTGCAGGCGGCCGTTATGTCGCCTGCACATGGTTTTCCCCTTGTAATAATGAGGTCCAGGAAGAAGTTTCGATGGGGGTTTTTGCTGGTGATTTGTTGATGATTCCTCGGCTGGTCAGTTCTCCTATTATGTTTGCCCGGTTTCAAGCCCCAACCTCTTTCCCGCACCGTCCCGCGCAATCCAGCGGTTCTTGTTTCTCTGAAACCCTAGGTGGTCAAGGGGGCTGTGCTGTTGTAGTGTTTACGATTTGAAGGTAGCATGGGTGTTGGCATTGGTGGGAGCGTCGTGTGCAAAGAATTGTTGTTGATGCCCGCAATATCTAGCCGCACCGATGTAACTATCTTTCCGCAAGCCGCATAGGCTATTGTCGTTTTTATCCTTAATAAAGCCATGTCGTCAAATGTTTAGTTACATTTGCACCTTGCGTTTGAGATTCATACTTGTGCTTTATGAGTTGTTATCACGAAAAAATGGCATACTGTGAAATAATGTAGATTTAATGCCAGCCAAATTATGATTAATCCAGTTTTAGTATTATGCAGCAGAAGGACATCGCTCATTATATTGCAGTAGTGGACTGATTCTATTTCGTACTGGTAGTTCTGATAAGTCAGGACATGGCTGGGTTGTGCATACATGTGTTGGTTTCTTTTCTTGCTTGCACATTAACATAGGATATTAGCACATTGCACAGTATTGCATGCTATTTCAATTCTTCAGCCTGAAGGGCTTATGTCTTAATTTCATTACAGTCATAATACACTTGAGAATGAATAAACTGCTGCACAATATTCGCAAATTCGAATTGCTTAATGTCATAATGTTATACTTGGCAGGAAGAACTTACAATGTCCAAAAGGCAGAAAAAGAAGGCCCCTATGGTCGAAGAACAATCAGCAATAGAGGTCGTCACACAGACATAATATATATATGAAGACACCCAATGTGTCTCGGGTGTTGAGCCTGAGTATAAATGGGATGAGATATACAGATTGATTTTCCGCAGGGAAGTCCCAGACATGGGTCTTGAAGAGGAGCCCATTTATGCCAACATAGATAAATCCGCCATCATGAAGGTGGCTACTAGACCAGAGCTGTTCCCATGCTCTGATGTTATGAGATGGATTCTGCCCCACACAAACAACAACACAATGCTTATAGGAAATGTCGAAGGTCAGGGCTATGCTGCATTTAGCCCAGGATATGTGGCGCTGGCTTACCACCTGCCAGAGCCTCAAATCTTCCTGTCAAATGATTGGTTGGATAACCTCAGGATGGATTTGGTGGAAACCCTGAAGAGAATGCTCTTGCCAGGAAAGCTCTATCGACACAGAGCAACCGAGGATTATGACACAGCGAGCTTAAGAGCTCCTTACAGATTTGTAGCTCTGATGCTAAACAGGATCTTTGGTAGAGCCAGTGGTAGACTCTTCAAATTTGAATGGGTCCCCATTATGTTCCATGTGGCGACCCAAGGAACAATCTTCAACTGGGCCAGCCTCGTATCAAGTAGTCTCTCTTCTTGCGTAGCTGCAGCCTTGGGAGGAGGAGAAGCCCGGAAGAAATCTGAATTCTATATGAGTTCCATTTTGATAGACTGCATACTATGCAACCAGCCTTTCCCCGGCCTCAAGTATGCCTGGGATAGGGAAAGAATGCCTGTATATGCAACTTACAAACCACTGTGGGCTCATCAGTACCACAGTTGTTACAGAGAAGTATGTGAGCATTTCATTATGCCACTATACAAGTTTATCTTCCGGAAGGAATGTGACTGCATGTCGGAAGATGCTATGCAGTCAATAGAGGAGTATGGAGATTATTTCTTGACAGACAATGGTATGTATCTTAGAATGTATGGAGGCTCGAAGACACCTTATCTGCTGCCAAAGTATGCAACGGGTTATATAATCCATAAAGAGGCGGTCAGATAAGTGTTCATTGACGGAGTTGGTCATTTCCTGTTCCAGCATAAGAAGGCTGCATATCCCCCTTTACCTTTCAAGTTAGGTAGCTGCAGATTTGCCAATGTGAAGCAAGCTGCCGAATTCATAGAAGAACTAGGGAAGTTCCATTTTGGGGAGATGCCTTTCCGGCGCAATGACACTCATGGTAAAGTGGTTGAGCACTACAAGAAGCATAAAGTGTTCTTTGAATATACCCATCATTATGATAAGGATGAATCTGTTTTTCGGAGAGCTCCAAACATGACGGCACTCAGCAGTAGATTCAAACCAAAGAACCGCACCAAAGGTGGAAAAGGGGTAGAGCAGGCCAAAGCTGAACAAGCCAGAGCTGAAGAAGGAGCCAAAAGGATAAGGGAGGAAGCTCAGAGGCTGGAAAATGAGGCTGCAGAGTGGCTGCAGAAGGGAGAAGAAGAGAAAAGGAAAGCTGCCCAAGAAGCAGCTGAACTAGCAAAAGAAGCAACCAGAGAAACAGGAGAGGCAGTTAGGCAAGCAGCCGAAGAAGCACAGAGAAAACTAAATGAAGAGCTCCAAGGGCAGGAGGCTGAAAAGATAAAGTTAACACAACAGTCAGCCTCCGAAACACCAGGGCAGAGTCAGGAAGAGGAAAACCCTGAGGTGCAAATACTTCAAGTACCTACTGCTAGCACTACTGTAACCCCTACGCTCCAAATAGTGCCTTTCATCCAGAAGAAGGGGGAAGAAGTCCCTGATTTCAGTACTGTATATTATGACAGGACCACTAAAAGAATAATGAGGAGGACGGAAAAGAAGGTGGAGGCGAAAGATCTATCAGGGAAGATGGTCACAGATACAGCAGTCATGCTAGGGACAGACAAAGATCCTATGCTCACGATAAGGGCCGGGGCTGCACTAATTGATGCCTCCGCTGATAACATAAACAAGGTGATGATTGAATTAGAGTCAGCTAAGAAGACCACTGCTCAGCTAAAAGACACACTGAGACAAGAAAGAGGAGAGGGTAGCAGACTTAAGAGGAAGTATGAACACGTGCTAAGGGAAATGGAATCCACAAAGGGTGAAATCCATGCCCTCCAGGTAGAGGCTCAAGCCAAGGAAACAGCACAAGAGGCTCTAGAAAATGTACAACGGGAAGTCTAGGATCTGAAAAATGAGAAGGAACAGTTGAGGGCAAAAGTGGAAGATCTAGAGGCGCAGCAGTATATTATC
This sequence comes from Pseudotsuga menziesii, assembly GCA_001517045.1. Lineage (NCBI taxonomy): Eukaryota > Viridiplantae > Streptophyta > Pinopsida > Pinales > Pinaceae > Pseudotsuga > Pseudotsuga menziesii. The sequence continues at coordinate 222,768 of LPNX011190755.1, read as the reverse complement.
TATATGAATCCAATACTGCATACACCCAAGGACTGAAACAGCAGCTGGCTTCTCTGACTGCTGAACTGGAGACAGCAAAGGAATAGCAAGTCGATCTACAGTCGTTTAAAGAATATATCCTAGCGCAAAAGGCTAAAATGCTGCAGCTGTAGACTGCTTTGGAAGAAGAAAGATGCAAAGTTCTTCAGATGGACAGCAGGTTAGAGGAGATCATAGAAACTTCCTCCTATTTCGTAGACAGGTCCCAAGATATTCTTGAGGTCTTGAACGCCAGATTGGAAAGACCAGAAGATGATGCCGAGATTCCAGGAGAACTACCAGCCAAAGATCATCAAACCCTCAGGAGAGATCACAGCCTAGTAGAGTTTTCCATCAGCACTGCTGAAGACTTTAAGAAGGCTGTCCGAAGGACACAGGTAGCATGCTCAGAATATTTTAAAAGGTTCCTTAATGCATATAACTGTTGCCAGACAGAGGCTGAGCTTAGGTTTGAAGAGTTCCCGGATCATGAAACCTTTGTGGACATATTGCAGAAAGGGCATCAAGATGCAGAGGCCAGGATGCAGTAGATTCAATCCATTGATGCCATAGTACTGAAGAACGAAGTGGGTCATGCAGCTGTTAGCATACAGGTTCTAGAAGACCAGCTTCGGTTGAGCCCAGCAAGGATCAAGGCCATCAGGAACCAAGTTGACAAGTTTGAAATTAACATCCAGTTCCTAGAGCCATGCGCTTTTGAAGGCCTCGCTGCTGAAGCAGCAGCGTGGAAAAAATTCTTTGAAAACCAAGCAGGATCCTCCTCATAGAGGACCGGTCAACTTTTTATTAATGTAATATTTTTGTAAAAGTTTTGAGAAATGAAGCGTTGGGAAAGCAAAAGGTTGGGAAGCCCAAAGGTCACTTTGGGCAACCCTACCATTTTGACCTTTTGTATAAAAGTAGGAAGCATAGAAGCAAAGGGGGCTTTTTTCCCCAGTAAGACTGGAAGGTTGTTGTAAGAAGAACTACTTCCTTTTGCAATAAAAATTACAGTTTCCTGTTGAAAGAAGATCGGTGGGATTTCAAATGTTTTGCCATGGATAGTTGAAAGATGAACTACTTTGTTTTTCGGCATTGTGTCCATGAATCGTGAGATTGTTCTAACTTATGACCTATGTCTTGTTTAAATGATTTCTGATTTATTTTATGAAATGACCACCATGAGTAATGCATGCTTATTACAAAACAATTGGTTAGCTAGTTGTGGAAATATCTTTCACTGTTCATGCCTGTAAAAGTAAATGCCAGCTATTTGTAATTGCTTGTATCATGTGTGCACATCCGCATTGCTCGTATTTATTAAATATAATTTGGCTCCTCGGGGATAGGTAGATAGAGATAAATAGGTAGACAAATAGCTAGGTCAGTGCATAGATGCATATGTGATTCAGATGCACGGGGGCCTAAGACGAGAGGTAAAAACCTACGCATCACATTGTGAATGCCCTTTGCATCCTTCACCATCCTGCATAATTAGGTAGATACTTGCATTTCATATTTAAGTCAAAAATACAAATTCCGGTGGACCGGGCCACGACCGGTAGACCCTTGTTGTTACTTTGACCTACGGTAGCCGGACCGTAAAACCGGATGGATTCCCTATACCAAACAGTCAACGGGCTAGTTGGGAACGTTGATTGGGGAGAATCCCTTACTGTTGCCGCCTGCGAATTTCCAGGCCCCAACAGGAAAATAAGAAGCGATTTGATTGTTGCATATATACTTCTCCTATTAGACCCACAGCACGATATTAAGGGTTTGTGCAAGAAACCATGCTTACTATATTTAACATAAGGAGTAAACTTTCTACCCGACCATTTGCATCGATCGGATGACTAGCAACGCGTGATGTGACAGCTCACGCGAGCCAGGTCGTCTGATGGGTGCAAATGGTCGGGTAGAAAGTTTACTCCTTTAACATAATTTTGAGTGAATAATATTCTGAATGTATCATTTTGAGTTAATATCCAACATATATCTATGGAATTTATTAGACACAAAAGAGAAGAAATAAACATGGAGCTTATTGCACATAGAAAAATGGCATAAACTTTGACATTATAAATATGATTATTGCATATTTAGTAATAATCCCATATCACATATGTGAAAAACAAAACAAAACAAGTCAATGTTGTTAGACTTGGATTCGACAAAGTCTTAGCCAGCTTGGCACATGGTCGACTCACTGACTTGGATAAAACTCGCCAAAGACATGGCATACAGATAATATTTATATGTAGTAAATTTTGTGCAAAAAAAATATATTAATGACATTTCTAATCCTTATAAGTTATAAAACCACATTATGTGCAGAAATTTATTAGATCATCTCATAAAAAAATGATAATACAACATTTGACACCATATTTGTATACAAAATAGTAAACTGAAAGATTATTCCTTGAACAAATTCACAAATAGTACTGAAAAATGAAAACATGTGCATATCTTATCCAAGCTTAAGGAGATATTTTAAAATAGGTAAATTGAATTATTTGTTATTATAAAAACAAAATAATGGTTAAAAATAAAAAGAATTTTGATTAATATTATTTTTACAAGATTAAAAGCAATATTATTAGTAGTAGTGTAATTTTCAATATGTAATGGCCTTCAAATTGTATGTTGCGATGTGCTTGTCACTACTCCACTTAGATCGCCAATGACAATCAATAGGTCTACAATTTCATACAGCATAGAACATGAATGTGATAAGGATACCTCTAATGGTTATGTTGTCACATCCATGTTAGTTGGGGCTACCATGATGCAGATTTTGTACCAGAGCATAGAGCCAATCCTTACATGAACATGAGCAAATCTATGCAATATTTATCAACGGTGGAGTGCCTCATTTTCAGAGCTAGTAAGAGCATTCCTCCAGGTTCCCCATGTCACAATTGTTCCTACATGACCGCATGGAATGAGTTGGCTAGGCCATGGTTCACTTGGAGAGCAGTTCATACCAGTGTTGGTTTCTCCCTTGCCCATCAAATACCATCTTTTGGATTCATGCAACAAAGCAGGTATATAGTTATGCACATGGATGTTTACGTTTTGTCTTCTTTATTTATATTAGTAGTCTGACTTGGCATTAGGTGACTAGCTAGGTGATCTTGTGTTTCATTTGTTCTTATCATAGGTTGATTGTTGGAGTAGCCAGGTTTCCTTGATTGCAAGGATCTTTTGTATGCACACCAGTTCCTTCCCCACTTTTGGTATAGACTTGGTCAGTTTTGTCTTGTTACTAGCCTTGGCATCCCCTTTCACTATCTATACCCATCCAACCCATTTATACTAGGTCCTTACCTTGACTTGCACCGAGATATGCGATCTAGAGGGCCTCCCCCTTTGACCCCTATGTATGATGGACCCCATGTTGTTGTGTCTTGGCTCTGGAGTGTGTGGGAGCATAGCTTCAACCGTGGATCTACTTCTTATTAGTTTCCCCTGATGTTGTAGTGGCGGGTAGAGTTGTGTCTTTCACCGAATGTCATCCTATTAGTTCTCAAAGTAAGTACTACTGTCGTCATTACATTGTTTGTGTGTATCATGTTGTATCCAAAGAAAATTAATTGAAATGGAACTGAAAGTACTCCTGATGAAAGCTACAAGTAGTTGTGCTTCCTAACACATGTAAAATCGTAAGAGGGTCAAATGTGTGAAAAGGGCCTATAAAATAAGATGAAAAGGAAATGTCAAATCTAAATAATTGTTGGTTAAGTAAAATAAATGTAATGATTATTCATCATGGAGCCTAAGGGCTGGGACATGAGATGGAATAAGGGATAGCTAATTCTAAGTGTTCACTAGAACCTCACCGCATTACAGTCACATTTGAACTTATTAAAGGGGTTCTAGGAAACATCCTCACGGAGCTTGAGACAAGCTTGGATGTGACCTGCAGATTACTTGTTAGAGTCTAGTGATGGTTTCATAAAGGGTCAATGTGTGAAAAGGGCCTATAAAAGAAGATGAAAAGCAAATGTCAAATCTAAATAACTGTTGGTTAAGTAAAATAAATGTAATGATTATTCATCATGGACTCGAAGGGATGGGACATGAGATGGAATAAGGGATAGCTAATTCTAAGTGTTCACTAGAACCTCACCACATTACAGTCAAATTTGAACTCATTAAAGGGGTTCTAGGAAACATCTTCACAGAGCTTGAGACAAGCTTGGATGTGAGCTGCAGATTACTTGTTAGAGTCTAGTGATGGTTTCCTAAGCACTTTATCTCATTTGTGAGACACTACCATCCCCTATTCTTCTATGACATGCTTATGCCACTGTGGCCCTTGTACTCTCTTGCTTGTCCAAAGGATCTCAATATCAAATTTTAGAAGTCCTCCCCTTTTCCTTAAGCCCGTTTGATCACCTCATCCATGACTAGCAAGATGACCAAGACTATAAGTGTGCATACATTGGAGGCTTCTTGAAAATGTAACAAATTTGTATAACTTTGGCCTAGTTCCTGTATTTCATGATGGGGCACTATAGCATGTTGCTTATTTTTTTAGTTAGCATATTAACATAAATAAGGGAGCATCTTAGCATTCTTTTGTGCTTACAAGTCTTCATAGCTTCAGTTTTCCCATTATTTGACTAATTTGACTCAAACTAGCCAAAAATAGGGTCTCGCGAATTTTGGATCCGAACGTGCAATTTGTGGTTTTTACCATCCACATGGATCACATACATGATTCCATGATTTAGTGCACCGTGATGCGCCTTGGTCGGTGATATTTTTATTTATTATCAGTTACAAAAGTTATCCTTTTATCAGTTTGAGATGGATTGGGTTACACATATCATATTTGGTGGATTTTGGTGGTTCTTATGATCACCATTAGTGGATTCTGGGTCTATGATCTCATTGGCAAAATCGTTTCAGGCATCCGAGCAAGGAAAATGACTATTTTTGGAAAAATACAGTTTCAACCATGTTTTACCAGCATAATTAAAAATTAAAATGTGAACATTGACTTAGTGAACTTTATCAAAGTGGATAATGTGGGGCAGCTTGTAACTTGGGCCAATCACCATGGCATTGTACTATGGTTTTGAGCTTGTATTACATGATTATTGAGAGTATTCGGCCCACACATCTATCTTTCTCCTAGAGGAGACGCACTTGCTCTATGGGGGCGCATTAGTTGGTTTCCGTTGTTATGTTTCATTGGCATGCTTTATATGTATTGTAAAGGGAGCGCCTTAGGGAGACTTTAGACCCTACGTGAACCCCTCATCACATCACTTGATTGTTATTTGTATAAAGTAATCATAGGGAGAGCACACCCATGATAACGACCCCCTCCTGTACTCATGACGTAATTGTCTGACACTCTATCCACTATTGATTTCATTTGATGAGATTAGATCCTATCCATTGATCATTTTGGGCTAGGCATTTTGTATAGCAGCTCTCTATTTAAGAGAGTTAGCTCATTGTAATCGACTTGTGGCTCTACATTGAATACAAGAGAGATTTTGATCTTGCTTCTACCTATTTATCATTTGTGAATGCTTGGATTGATAGTGATTTGCATCTTATCTATGCTCTAGTGTTTATTACTCATATTTAGCATCATTTCATAGTTGATTTGTAGGCAAAAACAAGTCATTTTTAATAGAGCGATTTGAGGAAAAACGCTCTTCCTCTCTTGGTTTCAACTTGGCAAAAGAGGGAATGATATTGTGTCATTTTGTTTATCATTTTCACATGATTTCTTTTTAGTTTTCTTTGCATGCAACTTCTTGTGTTATTGCCCAGCATTATTTCCAAAGATTTCTCATTTGGGTTTTGTTGGTAAGGACACACTTCGAGCTTTGGTAGACCGATTTCACTTGTGGAGGAAAGCACTACTCTGCAGGGAAATCAAGATCGTCATTTATCGATCCGACAATCCTTGATTTACTAGGTACATTATCATTTTCTCTCCCATATTCTTTCTTTTCCATTTGTCAGCTTAAACAAAGAATTAACTAAAACCACCATTTTTCATTTCTAAAGTTTTATCTGTCAAATATTTTTGTAGTTTAAAACCTAAGCTAGATTTCCCCTTAAAACCCTAGGTACCAAGTTTGGTTTGATTTGGACTCCATTCACCTGTTCCCCTACCTTGAGGGAAATCGACCCCCTTTGGGCATTTCCTTTTTATGATTGTTTGATAACTTGGGTATGCATGATTTATGTATTAAATTGACCATCTATCATTTAGCTTGCATTGTTAAGTGCTAGAAGTAAGTTTCTTGTCGTTTTGTAGCTAGTTTCATAGACAAGCTAAATGCTTACATAGAACAGATTGACCATTATTTGTCTAGCACTTTGTTTATCTTAGATAATTTTCATACTAGTAGAGTATTTTGCAGTCTCCTTAAGTCTTCTTGACCCCTTGTTTAAATTATTCCAACCTTTTAACTATTTATTTGATCTAGGTTTTCAATCAAAACCATGTTATATAAACAAAATATAAATATAACATAACGATATATATAAATAATATCATTAATATTAATGCTAATAATTAATTAATTAACTAAATTTCTTAGCAAAGGCATGATAGGCTTATATAAGACCCACCATTGTAAATTCGTGATGGCCTTATATAAAACCCACCATTATATCACCATTATATAAACATTATATAAGACTCACCATTATAAATGTAATATCATCATATCTTATCTAATATATATTTTCATTATTTATCTTTTCCATTCATGGAGCATTTGTGTTATTTTGCCTGGTTATTTTCAGAGTTTCACCATTATAAATGTAATATAAGATTCACCATTATAAATGTAATATCATCATATCTTATCTAATATGTTTCACCATTATAAATGTAATATAAGATTCACCATTATAAATGTAATATCATCATATCTTATCTAATATATATTTTCATTATTTATCTTTTCCATTCATGGAGCATTTGTGTTATTTTGCCTGGTTATTTTCAGAGTTTCTGAGTTTTGGAGGTCTTTTGACCTTAACCCAACACACTCCACGCTGCCCACACCAGCCTCATCACCTCCCTCAAATTCCAATCCAACGTTCTTCCACTCCACGCCTTCCTTCTTCATTGCTCCACCAGCACCATTCTCCCCATCGCGACCCTGCTCGTCCTGCTCTCCCCGACCTTCGTGGCCCATCTGCCTCTCCTGCACATCTCATCTCCTGCGCAACCATTCGCCTGCCCGCTCTACCTTGTGCCCACGTCGTGCTCGTGTCTTCAGCCTCCCGCGCTTGCGCTCACACCCGCATATTCTGTACAAGCCCCCTCCTTTTGCGCATGCTGCTCCACTGCACACGTTTCTCCACTACACTGCCCTCCCAGTGTCCAACTCCTGTCACCTGCCTCTCACACTCGGCATACCCTCCTCCCTGGCCGCTTCGTCGCTTCGGCCATGCTACCCCATCACCCTCCTCGTTCAACCCAGCCTCTACCTCCCCACATCAACCCATTATTTTTACATATTGAACTCTAATCCTAAATTTTTTTTATAATAATAGTATTATTATTATTAGCTCCAATTTTTTTATCTATTATTATTATAATTATTACTGTCATAATTATTAATAATAATTACTTTGAAAAACAATAGAAAAGGTTTTATTTTTTTTGAGGTTATTACATATTTCATGCCAAGATATATCATCGAAGTACTTTATGACAATTACAAAAGTAGAATTACAATCACAGTTTTTGGCTCAGTTAGAACATTACAAAGCAATCAATAATTATCTACAATGCGAGATTGATAAGTTGAAATTGTTTAAATATTTCAAGATCAAAGGACTCATACTTTAGAAATCCAAAATCAAATATTAGAAAAAATAATGAAGGTTTCAGAAAAATGTTATCAGATAAATGAGCAAATATCACACTCGAGAAGTCATAGTCAAAACTTAGAAGACTAGATCAAAAATTCAAAGAATGATGAAAAGTTACCGTATAGAAGCAATAACAACTTCAAAGAAGACGTAATGTGCTTAAACAAGCTCATCAAGGACAAAGATTGTGATTTGGCGCAAACCCTTAAGAAGCTATAAGATCAAGATTCAAAGATATGTCAACATCAACAACAGCAAGAAAAACTCCAGCAGAAGTATGACGACATTAAGAAGACGCACAAGCTGAAAATTAAGAAAATCATTGACAATTTAGCAAGCAATACCGAAGAACTTTTTCGACTAAGAATCTATAACAAGACATTTCTTACAAAGACCGTTTAACAAGCAATATCGAAGAACTATTTTGACTAAGAATCCATAACAAGACATTACTTATGAAAATCAAGAAGTGGAAACATAGTCAGAAGACAGAACCTTCCAATGAAGACCTCGAAGGAAGGATATTAGAAAGGGAAAAAGAAAACCAACTCTTAAGAAATCTTAATCAAGAACTAGAGGTACAAATCAAGAAGTTAAAAGAGGACAAAAAGTCTGAAGACGACAGGTTCAAGAGAATTCAAACTAATAACAATCTACTGGAGAACAAAGTGGCACAAATCCAAAAGGAAGTATCCAGATTTTTCGGAAAACAAATTTAAGCCGAGGAAGAAGAAATAAACACAAATTCAGTCTTCATCACAGTTCAAAAGGAAGTCAGTCCAATAGAAAAAAAACAACAAAAACTCTTTATCAACACCCCAATTATAAACGTCATTTTGACCAACCACAAGGTCAAAATGAACATACACAGAAGAGTTATGCTGTCAGACAAGCAAAAACATCAAATTAACATACCAAGTAACAAACAAGAAGAACCACCCCACAAAGCCATCAAATAGCTACGACGAAGATAGATTTGGGATGGACCACATCCGTGGATACTTGGTTATAATTTGAGTGGGTAGGGGTTAACCCCAAGTCAAGTTTAAAAAGGGGATTAATATTGAAATGGTAAAATAATAATTCATTTAATTTGGGTTTATTATTTGTGGTTACTTGCACATGGTATTGGGTAACCTAGGTTATTATAAATTTTCCTAACCCTAAGTTATTGTGGCCTATTTTTTTAATAAATAACTCAAATGTTGAATTTAATTAAAGATAGAAATAAATGTGTACATAGCAATGGTGACAAAATAGTTGGAAAATAAACAATATAAGCAAAACATAAAACACATACATACACATGATTTCTTTTTCAAATAAGCTTTTCATTGTCTTTGATCAAATCTTAGAGGGTGACCTCTACAACTTGTTTTAAAACATTACTTGTACATTCAATAAAAATCTCCCCAAATAGAAGCGTACAACTTATGCAGGAGAGGGAAAAGCTACAACAATACAACCTATATGATTTTTTCCTTTCTAGAACAACAAATAACACTTAGTCTTCTCTTAACACTTAATCTTTTCTCAACATTGAAGCATACTAAAGAAACCATAGAAGACAATGTATGGCTTTCCTTTGAAAGGTGTACAACCTATGCATACAACAAAAAAACAATTATAGTAGTGGTACGACTTGTTGATATCTTGTTGGTATCCTTAGCATATTTGCTCTTCTTTTCTTGAAGCACATTTCATTCTCTCTTGCTCCCTTTCTCTCTTCAACAATGAGTTCGACTTCTCCTCTTGTCATCTTTATGCTTTGAAAACACCTTAATCTTCTCAACCCTAAATGTGACCTATCAAAATCTTGATTTGTATGGCTAATATTAAATACTAGTATAAATGATTACTATTGTAGAACATTTTAATAAGACCTCTAAGACTAAGTCGGCTTCTCAAAACTTTAGACTTTCACTTTTTCCAAGTGAAATTACAAGGTGGAAATATTTCTCTTTATTTCCAAGTGATCGTTTTACAAATAATGAGAGGAAATGAACTTAATATGAAATCTAGACCTAAGAAAATTTGACTTTGTCCATGAGGTTCTTCTCCTGAACAAGTCCACCTAGTGCCATCCAAAATTTTCTACTCTTTGTTGTTGGTCCCACTATGTTACCTAGTCCTTTGCATCCTCTAAATGTTTGGAACCACTCCCATCATGTGGTCATACTGAAACTTGTGCAAGAATTTTCTTCCCATGCTACATTTCTCAACACTCCCTCTTAGGAAGGAAGGAGCTCTACACCAAGCCATATATGTATCTAAATGCTTCAAACTTCCCTTGCATTAATGGTTTAGTTAGAATACTAGTTACCTATTGATTTGTGGGAATATATTGGATATTTATTGCTCCCTTTTGGATTTTATTTGATATTAACTAATATTATATATCTATTTGTTTGGACCTATCATAAAAGGTTGGAAGGCTAAGATAGTTTGATACAACTTTGATTCACAATATATCACTGTGGAAACCAATTTTTTATCAAACAACTCTGCAAGTAACTTGTGAAGCTATATGGCCTCACAACTAGCAGTATTGGCTAACTTGTATTCTACCTTTGCTAAGATAAGTACCATAGAATATTGCTTCATGTTGAACAATGATATCATCTCTAATCCCAAACTAAAGCTATTTCCTAAGGTTCTCTTTTTGTATTATGCATTGTTTGGCCAATCTAACTCTATAAATCATTGCAACCTCACTTTACCATCTCCAAGATATCTCATACCATACTTCATGGTGCCCCTCAAGTATGTTAGCACATGTTTTGTTGCTACCCAATTCTCTTTCCTTGGCTCCAACATGAACTTACTCAAGGTGTTTGCTACAAAACATACATCTAGTTTAGTGTTGACAAATACATCAAGGAACCTATCAACTTCCTATACAACATAAGTTCCCCTAACTTTGAATTTGAAGCTATCACCTTTTCTAGATTAGTGATCAAGGTTGTGGCCATAGGTTTGTATTCCTCCGATTGAAACCTCCTAAGTATCTCAAGTGCATACTTACCTCGCCCAAGGTGTTAAGACCCTAACATTAATTTATTATTATTATATTAGTTATTGTTAGGTCACCTTAGTATTAGGTTACATAATGGCCACTTCATCTCCTATTTATAATAAAGAAGATTCATTTGTATAATCATCTCACCTTATCTTGTGTATTTAGTACATTGTATACAGAAGTTGCCCCTTCAAAGAGGCTTTCTATTTATCTCATTTACTCATTATTAAGGCTTGGATAACTCTTTCTTGGTAATTTTATGGATTTTTGGAGAATTTGGTGCATAACATTTGGTATCAGAGCTTGGACGCTTCTAAGATGAGTCATCTTGGTATTTCCACTCTAATTTGTTTTGGGACATTTCAAACAATGAAACTTGTAGGGGTCGTAGAGGGAATATTGAACTATATTTGGTACGATATTTATGTCTTGATTTATTAAAAGTGTGAATGTATACCTTGTAGAAGTTAGGATTTTTTTACTAGTGCAAAAACTAGTCTCAAATATGTGTTTTGGGAAAAGTTGTTATCTTTGAACCTTGAAAGATCCAATTTGAGTAAGAATTGTTGTATTTGATAGGAGACGGACCATAGTATTTGCAGTACAAGTTTCAAAATTATATCCAAAATATTGGTCACATGGCAAGCCGTACATTTCTGCTCTCCTGAAAAGGACAAAAATAAAAAGTTTTGGTAAGGTTACCATAACTTTTTCTTGGCACATTAGAATTAGGTCAGGCCTATGGCATTGCAAAGAAGACATATCGAGATACTACAAGAATCAATTTCAAATTTAGAGGGGCCTAAATTTTAGAGTTACCTCAGTTGGAAGGTCAACCAACAAGAAAGTCTCCAAACTAAGGTTTTTAAAAGTATGTTATCTTGAAACTTACATAACTTTTGATTGGAACATCTGTTTTAGGTGATTCAAAAAGGCGTGATAAACAATAAATGGATAAGTATAATAAGTATCATTGGGATCAAATGGAAAAAGGTGTGGAAAAAACTCCACACCCGTTAAACCTCCTAAAATCTCAACTATGACTCATGAAGAAAATGAAGATATTTGGGACATTTCAAACAATGAAACTTGTAGGGGTCATAGAGGGAATATTGAACTATATTTGGTATGATATTTATGTCTTGATTTATTAAAAGTGTGAATGTATACCTTGTAGAAGTTAGGATTTTTTTTACTAGTGCAAAAACTAGTCTCAAATATGTGTTTTGGGAAAAGTTGTTATATTTGAACCTTGAAAGATCCAATTTGAGTAAGACTTGTTGCATCTGATAGGAGACGGACCATAGTATTTGCAGTACAAGTGTCAAAATTATATCCAAAATATTGGTCACATGGCAAGCCGTACATTTCTGCTCTCCTGAAAAGGACAAAAATAAAAAGTTTTGGTAAGGTTACCATAACTTTTTCTTGGCACATTAGAATTAGGTCAGGCCTATGGCATTGCAGAGAAGACATATCGAGATACTACAAGAAACAATTTCAAATTTAGAGGGGCCTAAATTTTAGAGTTACCTCAGTTGGAAGGTCAACCAACAAGAAAGTCTCCAAACTAAGGTTTTTAAAAGTATGTTATCTTGAAACTTACATAACTTTTGATTGGAACATCTGTTTTAGGTTATTCAAAAAGGCGTGATAAAAAATAAATGGATAAGTATAATAAGTATCATTGGGATCAAATGGAAAAAGGTGTGGAAAAAACTCCACTTGTTAAACCTCCTAAAATCTCAACTATGACTCATGAAGAAAATGAAGATATGAGACACGAGTTGTTCAAATTGAATGAAATTTGAAAGAAGTGAATGATAATTTAGTGAAAAAAGTTCAGTTGTTAAACCAAGAAAATTATATAGAAAAGAAGTTGAAAAATATTCTCAAAAAAATGGCCGGTAGAGGATCTCAGGGAGATGACTAGCAAAGAGGATCTCAAGGAGATGACATGTAATATACCCAAATATGTTATGCGAGGACATTGAGTAATATGTTGTTTTTGGTTATGTGATTTCATCAAACAGTTTGTATGATAAGTGGTTTATGACTTTCTTCAAATAGTTTGCATACATGCTCATGAACACATTTTTCCAAATATATTGAAAGTATTCCAAATACACATGAAATGAGAGAGAGGCAACATGAATAATTTTATTATAGATGGAAAACCGGATCAAACTAACATAAGACTCTAATGGATGCTATGGTAGGTACAATGCATCACCAAAAACCCAATAAGAAAACTAAATACTAGGATTATTGCCACGACTCTTTTTTGCTAACTATGTCCCCTCCAAAATATCTAAAGCATACCCAAACCACGCCAAAGTGATGACTCTTAGATTCAAATGGAGGATCATTGAGACAAAGTCCTTTGTTTGTTGAATAAGCAACCAATGCTATTTTTCAGCTTCCATGTAATCTTTTCTAGAACATAGGGTTAGTTGTGGATTCTTGTAATTTGTTTTATAGATAGGATTTGTTTGGTTGTAATAATGGAAATTTGCCACAGATACCCTCGAATCTTGCAAAAGGTTGCTTGAGGATAGGTTAGTTGTAGATTTACTTTTTTAGGAATTTCAGATCCTGCCTATTCAAATCTAACAGGTTTGATAGATTTCTATATTAAGTGTTGAATTTAATACTCAGAGACATGAATGCATGAGCACATAGATGCATGAGTGTGTGTGTGCGTGTGTGTGAATGAATGTATGAATGGTTGATTGAATGAAGAACAAAGTTCAATACTCTGCACATATGCGATTATCTGATGTCTTATTTTCAATAGGCGGAAGTATGTTTAATTCTCTATGAGTATAAATCTTTATTATTGATAGAAATGTTTAGAGAATTCATAAAGATGGATATGTGTTCATACGAATGCCACAGGAACAAATTGATCATTTCTATGATCAATTCGTCTTAAATTCTCTGAGTTAAATTCTGCAATTTCGACATATCTATGATCGTAAATGAATTCCACAAAAGAAAAATGTACAGGAATGAAGTTTCGCTCTTGATCAGAGATCAACGGTCGGGAAGCATTCCACAAAATATCGACGGTTCTAAGGAGTTTTGGAAAGAGACTTGCGGGAGGAAAATTGTGGAAGCCCATTTTTGGAAAAAGTGGGAAGCTGTATTTGTAACCCACAATTTGCAATCCGATTGCGGAAAGGACCTTTGCGGCCGCAAAATTATGGAATCCATTTTTTTTGAAGATTGGAAACTGCATACTCGCAATTTGCAATCCAAAATTGCGGAAAGGTTATTGCAGAAAGGAAATTGCAGAAAATGCAATTGCAGAAGGAGTCAATTGCAAAAATTGAGCTGTAGAACTGAGGTTGGGGAACCTAGCTTGCGGAAAGCTGGTTGCGAAAGTAATGTTGCGGAATCCAGCTTGTAGAATAATATTTTAATCGGTATTTTAAGTTGATTAAGAGTAATTTAGGTTTGCTAGCTCTTACCTTGCATCAATTTTGGTATCAGAGCAACAAAAGTATGCCACCAAGTAGGACGTGGTTGAGGAAGACATGCTGCAGAGATAGACACACAAAGGGAAATGAGGAAACTCCAAGCTAGGATGGATGTTCTAGAGAGAATAAATTCAGAGAATACAGACACCAGTGATGAAGAGGAATCCTCTGAAGAAGAACAAGAGGAGGTTGTTGATGAAGTAAAGGTATTAAAGATGTTAGTGAAAGCTATAAATAGGCCTAAAGTTGAAGTTCTTGTGTATCAAGGTAATCTTAATGTTGAATAACTCATGGAATGGATCAATGCTTTACACAAGTATTTTGATTTTGAAGAAATTGAAGATAAAAGGATGGTGAAATATGCAGCGACCAGACTGAAAGGACATGCATCTATCTGGTGGGATGAACTTCATATCCACAACGAAAGAAGAGGTAAGTCCAAAATCAAATATTGGGATAAAATTTTATATAAAATTAAAACTCAATTTATGCCTAAGGATTATCAGTTGACTCTCATTATATAGCTACATAATCTTAGACAAAAGGGTATCACTGTTAAAGAATATACATAAGAGTTATTTAAGCTGAGTATTAGAGTTGGACAAACACAAGGGGACATAAAAAGAGTGGTTAGGTATATAAATGGACTAATATATGGGATACAATATGAGATCATCTTGTTGAATTTGAAGACTGTTGAAGATGCATATCAGGAAGCCTCAAAGTTAGAAGAGAAGCCACTAAGAAAATAGAACTAGAAGAATCGAGGGAGAAATAAAGCAAGAGAAAAAGGATCTCCAAATAGAGGAGGTATGTTTCAAACTCCTAAAGATGAGGCAAAAGGTTCTAGTAGTCAGTCAACCAAAAGAGGAGGATTCATAGGAGGTAGGTTTAATGCTAGAGGAAGAGGCTGAATTAGATAAGTGAAATGATACACATGTGGTGAGATTGGACACATGTCATGGGAGTTCCCAAAGAAAAAACCTACAATTCAAAGGAGTGAAATTATTTCTAAGGATTGTGAGGAGTACAATGAAGAAGCAGAGGTGAATAATCCTCCCGAGGAAGGATAATTTCTTATGATGAAGATATTTTTAGTGAAAACAGAGAAGAAAGTGCATGAACCAACCCAGAGGAAAAGTCGATTCAGGAATAAGTGCAAGTCACAGGGGAAGTGTTGTAAGATGGTTATTGATAGTGGTAGTACAAATAATTTGGTCTCCACAGATACGGTAGAGAAATTGGGATTGAAGAGGATGAAACATCCCACTCCTTATAAAGTGTCTTGGTTGCAGAAAGGACATCAGCTCTTGGTGAATGAGTAGTGTAATGTGGAGTTTCAAATTGGTACTTATAAAGGTGTGGTATTAAGTGATATAATTCCTATGGAGGTTTGTCATATACTCTTAGGGAGGCCATGGAAATATGACATAAAAGTTGTTCATGATGGAAGAAAGAACACTTAATCTCTGTAAAAGGATGGAAATAGGCATACACTGTCACCATTGAAGGATGAAGCAGTCCAAGAAAGTCCAGAATCAATATTTTTTTGATCACTAGGAAGGAACTGTTATAAGAAGTCAAGAAAGAAGAAGAACTGCATTTTTCTCTTGTTGGGAAACCAAAGGTAATTTTAACTTCTACAAATTTAGATGATTTGACTACTGAATTTAGAATGTTTCTTGATGATTATGTTGATATTATTGTGGATGAGTTACCAAATGATTTGCCTCTATGAGAAGTATTAGTCATCATATTGACTTAATACATGGTGCAAGTTTACCTAATAAGGCATCTTACAGACTGACTCCTCAAGAGAATGAAGAGATCAAACAGCAGGTTCAGGAGCTGTTGGACAAAAGTTTGGTGGAAGAAAGTTTGAGTCCTTATGCAGTACCCACTTTACTTAGCCCAAAGAAAGATGGTGGATGGCGTATGTGCACTGATTCCTGAGCAATCAACAAGATCACTATTAGGTACAGATTTCATTTACCCTGCATTGATGATTTGATGGATTGTCTAAGTGGTTCAAAGTATTTTTCAAAGATAGATTTGAAAAGTGGCTATCATCAAATAAGGATCAAAGAAGGGAATGAATGGAAGACTTCATTCAAGACTAACAATGGACTGTATGAATGGTTAGTAATCCCATTTGGGCTTACTAATGCACCTAGTACTTTTATGAAATTGATGAATGAAGTATTGAAGGAATACACTAGAAAATTTGTGATAATGTATCTAGATGATATTTTGATTTTCAGTCAGAATAAAGAAGAACATTTGAGACATCTTAAGTTGGCGTTGGAAAATATGCAAAAGGAGAAGTTGTTGATAAATATGAAGAAGTGTAGTTTCCTAAAGAAGGAATTGATTTATTTGGGGTTCATGGTTTCAGAAGAAGGCTTAAAGATGGATCTAGAAAAGGTGCAAGCAATTTTGAATTGGCCAACTCCAAGAAATTCTTATGAGGTAAGAATTTTTCATGGTCTTGCAAGTTTTTATAGAAAATTCATCAATAATTTTAGTCAAATGTGTGCACCCATTATAGACACCTTTGGGTTAAGTAGACAACCTTTCAAGTGGATAGAGGCAACTAATAGAAACTTCAAGTTGTTGAAGAAGAAGATCACTGAGAAGCCTATTATGGCTTTACCCAGTTTTGGAAAAGTTTTTCAAGTAGAGGCAAATGCTAGTGAGGCAGCAATATGGGTTGTTCTGAGTCAAGAATAGAGACCAGTCACCATACTTCAGTGGGAAATTAAAGGAGGAAAACCAAAAGTATTCCTCATATGATAAAGAATTGTATGTTGTTGTGCAAGCTCTCAAGAAGTGAAGGCATTACTTGATTCCCAAAGAGTTTGCGCTATATTCAGATAATCATGCTTTGCAGTTTATAAATAGTCAACCTAAATTGAATCAGAAAAAATGCTAAGTGGGTGGAATTTTTGCAGAACTTTACCTTTGTGATCAAGCTTACAAGTGGAAAATCTAATAAGGTTGTTGATTCCTTAAGCAGAGTAAATTTGATATTGCAAGAAATTAAGGTCAGTACTTTGGGATTTGAAAATTTGGTTAATATGTATAAAGAAGATGTGGATTCTAAAGATGTATATGCATCTTGTGAGAATCCAACTGCCCACAATAGAAGCCAATGGTTGGAATACATGCTACAAGAAGGATTGTTGTTTAAGAGTAGTAAATTGTGCATCCCTAAATTTTCTATGAGAGAAAATATGATACAAGAGAAACATAGTGTAGGTTTGTCGGGTCATTTTGGACAGGACAAAACATTTGCTTAGGTGAGTACTTTTTTTGGGTGGGCGGGAATGCATCATGATGTGAAGAAGTTTGTTGAAAAATGAAGGATATGTCAACATGCCAAAGGAAGGAGACAAAACACTGGATTGTATCAATCCCTACCTATTCCAACTAGGCCTTGGGATTCCATCAGTATGGATTTTGTTCTGGGATTTCCTAGAACTTAGAAGGGGAATGATTATATTTATGTTGTAGTGGATAGGTTTTCAAAAATGGATAATTTTATTGCTTGTAAGAAGAACAATGATGCAACAAATATTGCTAATTTGTTCTTTTCATAAATTGTGAAGTTACATGGTCTACCTTCTGAGTATTGTATCAAACAAAGATACTAAATTTTTGTTGGTCATTTTTGGAGAGCTTTATGGAAGAAATTGGGTACAAATATCAGTTTTAGCTCTGCTTATCATCCTCGTATTGATGGTCGGACTAGAGCGGTAAATAAGAGCTTGGGAAATATTTTGAGAAGTCTTGTTTATGAAAATCCAAGACAATGGGATTTAGCTCTTACTCAAGTTGAGTTTGCATACAATGATTCACCTAACATGAGTACAGGTATGAGTCCTTCTCAAATTGTGTATGGAATGCATCCAATAGGAGTGTATGAACTTAGGAATTTGGGAGGACAAGAAAGGAGAAGTGCAGATGGTGAATATTTTGCATCCAGTATGCATGAGCTACAGGAAAATGTTCAGAAGAAATTACAGGAAAGTGCAAGAAAATATAAACAGAGAGCATTTTTAAAGAGAAGGGAAGTTAATTTTCAGGTTGGAGATTTATTAATGGCATATATTAGGAAGGAGAGGTTTCCTAAGGGAACCTACAATAAACTGAAGCTCAATAAAATTGGACCTTGTACAATTTTGAGGAAGTTTTCTGCAAATGCATATGAAATAGAA
This sequence comes from Pseudotsuga menziesii, assembly GCA_001517045.1. NCBI lineage: Eukaryota > Viridiplantae > Streptophyta > Pinopsida > Pinales > Pinaceae > Pseudotsuga > Pseudotsuga menziesii. The sequence goes on along the minus strand of LPNX011190755.1, from coordinate 204,166 downwards.
CTTCCTTCTTACCTTGAAATTTCTCCAATTTTTAATGCTTCATATTTATATCCTTTTAAACATGTAGGTGTTTAGACAGAAGAAATGATCTTAGGTGAAGATGGTCCATTTGTAGATTGGAAAGGACAATTACCACAGAAAGAACATCCACAGATTGAAGCTATCCTTGAAAAAAGAATTTCAAAGAAGACCAGAAACAAAGATTATTTTCAGTATTTGGTCAAGTGGAAAGATCAACCATATGAAGATGCAGCATGGATGGATGAATTGGAGATTTAAAAGTACAATGTGAACCCTGAAGAGCTATTGAAGAATTCTTTTCTTCCCCTAGAGTATGATGCAGGAGCATCGAGAGAAAGTCCTTTGTTTGTTGAATAAGCAATCAATTTACTTCTATGCTTCCATGTAATCTTTTCTAGAAGATAGGGTTAGTTTTCGATTCTTGTAATATGTTTTATAGATAGGATTTGTTTGATTGTAATAATGGAAATTTACCACAGATACCCTCGAATCTTGCAAAAGGTTGCTCGAGGATAGGTTAGTTGTAGATTTATTTTCTTAGGAATTTCATATCCTTCCTATTCGAATCTGACAGGTTTGATAGATTTCTATATTAAGTGTCGAATGAGACATGAATGCATGAGTGCATAGATGCATGAGTGAGTGTGTGAATGAATGTATGAATGGTTGATTGGATGAAGAACAAAGTTCAATACTCTGCACATATGTGATTATCTGATGTCTTCTTTTCAATAATCAGAAGTATGTTTAATTCTCTATGTGTATAAATATTTATTATTGATAGGAATGTTTAGAGAATTCATAAATATGGATATGTGATCATACGAATGCCACATGAACGAATTGATCGTTTCTCTGATCAATTTGTCTGAAATTTTCTGAGTTAAATTTGTAATTTTGATAGATCTACGATCGTGGATGAATTCTGCAAAATAAAAGTGTACATGAATGAAGTTATGCACTTGATCAGATATCAACGATCGAGAAGCATTCCGCAAAAAATCGACGGTTCTAAGGAGTTGCGAAAAGAAACTTGCAGGAGGAAAATTGCAGAAACCTTTTTTTGGGAAAAGTAGGAAGGTGTATATGTAACCCGCAATTCACAATATGATTACAGAAAGGGCCATTGCGGCCGCAAAATTGCGGAAGCTATTTTTTTGAAGATTGGGAATTGCATACTCGCAATTTGCAATAAAAAATTGCGGAAAAGAAAATTGCAGAAGGACTCAATTGCGGAAATTGAGTTGTAAAACTGAGGTTGTGGAACCCAGCTTGGAGAAAGTTGGTTTCAGAAGCATAGTTGTGGATTCCATCTTGCTAAAGAATAGTTTAATCATCATTTTAAGCTGATTAAGAGTAATTTAGGTCTACTAGCTCTTACCTGCTATCATATTCTAAGGAAATATGCACCCACAAGTTGTTCTCTGCTCTCCTTGGTGTTACCCACACCTTCCAAACCCTCACAACTTCTTCCCAAATAACTTATCCTTTTATCCACTCTTACGGCTTCATCTAGAAGCCCTCGATATCCTCTCAAATATCACTGGCTCCTGCAAACTCTTTGTGGCATGCCAAAGGGTGAATTGTCCCACAAAAATGCCCCGTGACTCCTACTAACCTTATGACCCTCCACACTAGCCTCACGGATCCTCCAAATTCTCAACCCTCTCTACCAGTGCTTCGACACAAAAGGTTGCAACTTAGAAACAAGAGGAATTGATCCCTCTACATCCACAAATCACTTGATGCCATGGTTTCCTCCTCATATTTCCCACGGTTTCCTCCAAATATTACTTATGATCCCTTGCAATTGATGAATTGGCCCCTTAAGGGCCACCATGATTTCACCTGGACCACAGATCTCATAAGGAGAGGTATCGGTCCCTCAAATCAAACTTCAACAAATGCCAAAGTTCCATGATCTTCTAAATTCCCACGGTTGTGTAACAAGATGAACTTGGCCCCTTAGAAATCGTCCAAGAAAAACACTACTTCACAAAATTGAATATAAAATCACCAAATAAACTCAATTGGAAATCTCGGGTGGATTTCCTTACATCTAGTTAGGGTGGATCTTGCACCATGGAAACCAAACAATGATGGAAGGGTTTTTTCCAAAACATCCAAAAACAAACCTTAGCTCATAAGAGCACTCCACAAGGGATCAATTCAAAACATAGTAATCATGAAAGTAAGGTGCTACCCCTCCTTTTATTTTTTTCCATAGAATCTTCTAGAATGTTTCGTCATTGACTTAGTCCACATGACCTTTATTTATCCTTTTTTAATTTTTTAATTAAATGTCACTTTAAAATTATAACATTGCCTCTCTAAGTGACATCAAATAAACCTCTTTGACTCCCTTTCTTCACTTATTATAGCCTACAAAATTCATATATGTTACTGAGTCATCCCCTCATCATGATCAAGTGGAATGGGATATCACATGGCCAGAGAAAAAGATCTCGAAGTTATGAAAAATGAAAGTTTGAATGTAATGAGGCATGGCCTTCTTCAAAATTCATATCTCAAAGAAGAGGAGAAGAAGAACAAGAGGGAATTTTACAAATCACATATTAAAAAAATTGAAAAACAATTGTAGAATAAGAGGTTCGAGTCCCAAACATATGATTATTCATAGCATCATCGTCGGTTCAACTTTGGACCAAGGAACTACTTCATTCCCAAGGTTAAATTAAGAAAGTTTGATGAAACATATGTGTTTACATGGGTGAACCAAATAGAGCAATTACTGGAACTGCATATTATCATCGATGATAAACAAAGGATTTCCTTAGCTACATTGTCTTTTGAGATAAAAAATTATCAATGGTACCAATGGGTAATTAAAATGAATTTTCCTTCTTATCACTATACTTGGAATTTATTTAGAAGAGGCCTAGAAGTTGAATATGGTAAGGTTTGTGAACAAGTTACTTTAGTTAGTGGACAAGAATCAAGAACTTGGGTGTTGTGGGAGATTCTATTTCATAATTTCAAGTATCATCCACAAGGGTAAACAATATAAGTGACTAGCATTTGTTAAAGGCTTACATGGGTGGATTAAAAGTAGACAGTAAACATGAGCTTTTTAAAAATCAACCATAAAATGTTATGAAAGCTATGCAATATTCTCGCCATATTCAAGCTAAGAATAAGGTTATACAAAAGTATATAATTGGAACATATGCATGAAGTAGTGAAAGAATTTTTCCTCAAATGGAAACACTACCTCAATCTAAAGGAATATTAGAGAAGGAAATAGATGGAAGAAGAGCAAAAGAACTATGTTTTGGTTGTAATGGTAAATGGTCTAAAGGGCATAAATGCCAAGAAACAAAATTGTTTAATTTGGAGAATATTGAAGAGAAGGAAATAGATGCACCAACTCAAATGGGTGAGGAAAAACTTTTGAACTAACAAAAAAAAAGATATAGAAATGTGCACAACATAAATTAGATCGATGCGAAATATAAGTTCATGCCTTGGTAGGTGTGTCAGCACCTCAAGCCCTCAAGATTGCAATTAGTTACATTGAGAAGAAAAGGGTCATAGTACTAATTGATTCAGGTAGTACACATAATTTCATTGATAATTAANGGGCGATTTCATAACATTAAAATTAGTATGGTATATTATAATCTATCAAGCCCCATGTATGTTATTCCCATTGCAGGAGTATATGTTCTACGGATTCAATGGTTTAGAACCTTTTGTACATTTTCTACAAACTACAATGAATTATTCATGAAATTTGACTTGGAAGGAATTCATTATGAACTCAAAGGGTTAAAATATTTACCCTCTCATATCATGAACTTTCATAGAATGGAAAATATCATTAAAAAATGGTTGTTATGGATTTATTGCTAGAATTTACTCTATGGAAGTGAAGCATGAAGATGGAAATATTCTAGATGACTTAAAGTTTACCTTGGAAAAGAACCATAATGTTTTCCAAGATATTATTAAAGAAATACCTCATCTAGAGATCATGAACATCAAATTGAATGCATTCCTGAACATACTCTATATAATAAAAGGCCTTATAGATATCCACATCAACAAAAAGGAGAGACTGAGCAAATGGTACAAAACATGTTGGGGGTAGGTATTATTCAACCAAGTAGGAGTTCCCTTTTATTACCACTAATGATGGTCACAAGAAAAGATAATTCTTGGAGAATGTTCCCAGATTACAAAGATATAAACAAAATCACCATTACAAATATTGGTGAGCTATTAGATGAGCTTCATGGAGTGGATAACTTCACAAAATTAGATCTAAAATCATGATACCATCAAATCTTTAAAGAGAAGAAGACATTCCCAAAACATATTTTAAAACACATGACATACACTATGAGTTATTGATTATTCCATTTGGATTAACTAATGCTCCTCCTACTTTTCGAAGACTTATAAACCGTAATTTTTTTACCTTATCATAGAAAATTTGTGTTGGTTTTCTTTGATGATATACTTATCTATAGAAAATCATGGGAATAATACATTAAACATGTGGATCAAATCCTACAAATTATTGAGAGCAATCAATTGTATGTAAAAATATCCAAATGTGCTTTTGGGAAACGTGTGGAGTACTTGGGTCATTTTGTTTCAAGAGAACGGGTCAAGGTGGATCCTTAAAAGATTGAAGCTATCACAAAATGGCTTATTCCTAAAAACATCAAGAGTCTTTGGGGATTTTTGGATCTTACAGGATATGAAAAGAAATTTGTTAAAAATTATGCACACATTGCAAGTCCACTCACATCTCTCTTGAAGAAAAATTCATTTGTATGGAATGAAGAACCTACGTTGTCATTATCACTTTTAAAGGATATTATGTCTTCTATTCCATTATTACCAATACCTAACTTTAGTAAAACATTCGTGGTCAAATGCGATGTATTAAGGAGAGGAATTGGATCAATGTTGATGCAAGAAGGGAGTCTGTTGACTTTTGAAAGTAAACAATTCAAATGAAATGACATGGTGAAACCTACATATGAAAAAGTAATGACAGCAATTTTGCATACAATAAAAAATGGTGTTAATATCTCATTGAGAGACACTTTAAAGTAAAGACATACCATGATAACCTAAAGTATTTTTTGGAACAAAGAGTATCATCAAAAGAGAAACAAAAATGGGTATAAAAAATGCAAGGGTTTGATTTTGAAATAATCAACAAAAGGGGAAGGGAATTTCGTAGTAGATGCCCTTTCCATAATAGAAGAGTCCAACTTATATTCCATCACATCTTCCATTCATGTGTGGTTGGAAGAAGATTGTCATGAATGAATAGTACTAGACATAAAATAGATTGTCTGGGGAATATATCTATGGAACAATGGGAATGGGAGAGAAATATTCTTTGGTACAAGGCTAAAATATGTTTATATCCTCAATCAAAGTTGAAAGAACAAATATTAAAAGAGTATCATAACTCTTCAATGGTGGGGAATTCAAGTTTTATTAAAACTTAGCAAATAATCAAAAAATATTTTTTGGGTGAAGGAATAAAGAAATATAGTAAAAAATTTGTGAGAAAATTCTAGGCGTGTCAAAAGAAAAATTGATATGGTCAATCCTTCAAGGTTACTTCAACTTTTACACATATCGAAACAAATATGAGGAGGGATATCAATGGACTTCATTACAGGTTTACCAAAAGCACAAGGTAAGGATGTTGTTTTTGTGGTTGTGGATAGGATCACAAAATAACACACTTTTGTGGAGTTCAAAGTACTTATACTACAAGTTAAGTGGTTAAAGTGTTCATGAAGGAAATTCATAGACTCATGGATTCTTAAAGTAAACATCAGTGATAGAGATTCAAAATTCACAAGAAATTTTTTGAAAGAGTTATGGAAGATAATGGGAATAACACTGACATATCCCCCCACACACATATGGACAAACATAAATTGTTAACAAATTTTTACTAGGTTATCTATGTTGCTTTTATTCTTACAAGTAATATCAATGGGTCAAATGGATTCCTTTAGCATAATGGTGGTATAATACTACCTATCAGACATATACAAGTATTATTCCATTTGAATAGATTTATGGTTATCCAACTCCTAGTACCACATCATTTTTTAAAAATCATTTCAAACTACAGGAAGTGGATACACATATGGAAAAGACTAATTAAACTTTGCAAATCCTTAAAGAAAAACTGTATAGCCCAAGATAACATGAATCAATAAGTAGATCAACACAGAAGTGGAAGACAATTTGAGGAGGATGACTTGGGTATATTTGATACTACAACCTTATAATAGATCTACTCTCAAACATAAGAAGAATAAAATATTAGCTCCAAAATTTTATGGACCTTACAAGGTTATTCACAAGATTGGAGAAGCAGTATATGAGTTAGATTTTCCTTTTTCGTGCATTCATAAGAATTTTTATGTGTCTTGCTTGAAAAAGGTTTTGGGACTTACTATGCTAGTGCAAATAAAACTACCAGAATTAGATGAATAAGGGAAGTTGATTATGGAACCAGAAAATTTTATTGATAGTTGTTGACTATCTCTTTGGAATAGAACTATTGTGAAGTACTTAATCAAATGGGAGAATATGCCGCTAAAGAAGCTACAGGGGAAGATGAACAATTCATGAAGAAACACCCTCAATTGCAAGCTTTAAGGGAAAAAAATTAAAACAGGGGCTATGTTAGGGCCCTAACAATCATTTATAATTAATATTATTATAGTTATGGTTAAGTCAACTCAGTATTAGGTTACATTATTACCACTCTATCTCCTCTTTATAATAAACGGGATTCATTTCTATAATCATGTCATCTTGTCTTGTGTATTTAATACATTGTATAAGGAGGTTTTCTATTTATCTATTTTATTCATTATTAAGGCATGGATTACTCGTTCATCTTTATTTTATGCTCTTTTCAAGAATTTGATGCATAACACAAGGAATATCTCCCCTAGTCTTTGCCAAACCTCCAAACCCAAGAAGTAATGCCTCATGTTGATGTCATTCAACTCAAACTTAGATTCCATATGTATTTTATACCATGCAATGAGATTCTTTGTACCTAGTAGAAAAAAACTCATCTACATATAACACCAAAATAATTAGATCAGTCCCAACAATTATATAATATAGATTAGGATCTACTTCGGTTTTGGTGAATCCCACACTTTTCAAATATCCATTTATAATAGAATACCATATGTTTGGTCCTTGCTTGATTTTATGCAAGGCCTTCTCAATATTGAAAACATGGGACTCCTTCCAATTTAGCTTAAATCTCTGAGGCTTCTCTATGTACTCTTCTTCAATTATATCATTAAATGACACTACCTCAAATCCAGTTGATGTGACCCCCATACCATAGATGAAAATAAAGACATAATTTCTTTATTGGAAGCATACCTACCGAATTGAGAAAAGTCTCCCTGTAGTCTACTTCCTCTCTCTAGGATAATCCTCTTGCCACAAACCTTGCCTTGAACTTCCCAAAGCTGCAACATGTAGCATGCTTAGTTTGTTGAGCTACTTGTAACTCACTAGTTACTTCACCTATATTATTAGAACTATTCCCCATATATAATTACTCATGATGGAGGTGTGCTCCGGTATGGAATCTTACCAAACCTACTAGTATGTTGCTTCTTGAAAGATGGAAGGCTTTAAATCTATTATTTTTCTTATCAATTCCATGTAGTTTGGAAACTTTTTTGAAGGATTTCTCTCCCTAATTGCGCTCCTAGTAACCTTAACATACTCTTGAACATCCCTTAATGTAGGAGTAAACCATCAAGTTTTGCTGGAAAGGAAATGAGCTAATGTATCATCTTCATCCCATGAAGGTTGTTGTCCTTAACTAGAAGTTTCCAATTTCCTAGGCTCAACTTTTGGAGTTTCTTGTTCATCATCTATCACTATAATAGGTTCATGGGACTTCTTGGATTCAAAATAGTCCTTGATATTTACATCCTTTATTACTTTATTCTTCCACTTCTCTTGAATATAGAACCTATAGGCCTTTGAAGTCTCAGTGTAACCTACAAATAAACCCTTTGTGTTGGAGAGCTCCAACCTTGCTCCTCTTTTCTATAGATACATGGATATAAACTAGACATTCAAAGATGTGGTAATGACTCACCTTTGGCTTTACACCAATGAATTCCTCCTCTGGTGTCTTATCCTCCATGATCCAGTGATGAAACCTATTTTGGATGTAGACTATTGTGTTTCATGCATATTCCCAACGAATCATAAAAAAGTCTTGGTCATGAATTATGGCCTTAGTATCCCTTACGATGGATCAATTCTTCCACTTCACAACCCCATTCATTTATGGGTACTATAGAACAATTATCTCCCTCTTGATTACTACATCGTAAAATCTATTAAATTCCTTGGAGGTATATTTATCCTCGGTGTTCGATCTCAAGGCCTTGATCTTCTTTCTAGTCTAATTCTCAACTAGAGCTTTAAACCTTTGAAACCTACTAAATACCCCATCCTTGGTATTTAAGAAGTAGATCTATATCTTGGGAGAGAAATCATTAATAAAGGAAACATTAGTACATGCTTATCTAATATTGATTCTATTGACGTCAATCCATAGACATATGAATACATTAGGTCTAGAATCCCCTTAGACTTATTCTCATTACTTAGGAAAACAACCTTGGAATAATTTCCAAGCATAAATCCTATGAAAACTCTATGATGCTCAATGTTGAACTTTGGAAGACATGTGACTATGTCCCTCAAAATAGGAAATGCTATTTGATATAGGTGCCCCATCCACTTACTTGTACAAGTCACTGTTATAAACTAGGGTTGATATAGATTCACCCTAGATTGTTTTCCCTAGCCCCTATCACTTGAGTTGTTTCTTGGATATATTACTTTAGTTTGATAAGGACATTCTAGTTTTTATCTCTACTATGTAAAAATAAGTTCTTGAGACTTGAAACAAACATAAAATCATCAGATTCTAAATATATGATTGACTAGATTTTGAAGGTAGTGCCAAATCATTTTATCGACACCTGGAATCATTAGAAAATTCAATTTAAACCCATGATTCATGTTATTTTATGTTGGTAAAATATTTTCGAGAGGATTCCATATGTCGAGATTCCCCATTTTCCACATACCAAGCATCCCTTGGAACCATGCTTGTGAAAAGGCAAGATACATGTTATCACATCCATAATAGATGGGATACTAGGATGTAGCAGGCCATTTTTTTCGAAACCAAATCCAATCCTACATTGCAATGAGCATGTTTGGATGTAAGTGATCAGTGGTTGAGTACATACAGAGTGCCATAGAAGGGTGCTAGATTTCCCCCTTTGTTGATGATCCCTCTTCGTGAGACAGGAGGGAGGATTGCTATGTCATAGTTTATTCTAAGTACGTAGTAGTAGATGTGACTGATGAGATTTCCTTGCCATGAAAATGTATTAGAGGTATATCTAGTGCACGTATATGGTTGATTATGTATAGGACATGTGGGTGTTACATTATGGTTTGCTTTTACTTATCTTGGTATATTTGACTTAGCACTTGTGGTGATATCTCTGGTGATCATTATCTTCTTGAGTGTCAAATGAGAACAATGGAGTAGTGTTAATGTTTTGTATTTGATTTATGGTTGTCAATAGTATTATCCTTTGTCAGTTGAATTCACCTCCCATTACTTGTTGGCACCGCCTTAACACTTGTCTTTCCGTCCATCTGTATCCTTTGTGCAGTAGGATACTCTGTGACTATGGACATGACTGGTGCAATCAAAAAGTTCTCCCCCATTGTGAGCTTTGTGTGTCAATGGACCCTGTGTCTGCTTGTGTCTTGGCCTTGGAGTGTGAAAGTGTCACTATTAGTCCTCCAAGCTAGTATTACTCTAATGAAATGAAATGAAAGCATCTTTATGAGAATGTATCAGAAGGATGTTGGATTATCAAGCAATACTGATAGGGGGGTGAATCAGTATTGCCTTACTTTTATGTTATTAAAATAGTTAGTACAAGACACACAAAGAATCAAACAAGTTAGGACACAAAATTTTATCATGGAAACATCAGGGAGCAAACGACAAACTCAAACTCATTAATAAGATGAATTTTACAAAATTGTTTATCTATTGCTATAGAAAGGATGCATCAAAACCCCATTATTTTTTCCTACTACTACAAATAGGGATGCTAAAACACCCAAGGTTTTCTTATTACTACCACAGGCAACGATGCATCGACACCATGTTCTCTAGCCACTACTGGAAGGAGGATACAACCCCTTGCAGGCTTGCTGCCTTCCCTAACTTGATTTTTCAGACTTCCAGATCTTCATATGTTTTTAACTCTATTACTGGTTTTCCTTCCTTGGTCTTTTTCTTACTTTTTGCTACATCGATTTAAACTGCAGAGACACCTTCTTCCTCCCAAACTTCTTTCTATAAATACCTTTAACACGCTTCTCACCGCATCTCTTCAATCTTGGAAGCTCGTGTCTTTTCATTTGAACCATCACACAACTTCATCATGACCTTTCACAACAAATTATGTCTTTTCAAAACACATTCCTTGACCAACAATCACTTCTCGGTTTATATAGCCATGCCCATTTTTATTCATCATAACTATGTTTTAACAGAATTAACTAATTTGTTATTTTCTAATGCTATCGTGTATGTTCTTCTTATATTTGCAATCTACAAAAATAATAGAATCTGTTTTATATATTAGTCGTGTTCCTGTAGCTTATAATTTTTACTCTATTTAAATTTATCAGTCTTGAGCTTCCGCAATTGCCTTTCCGCAATAGAAATCCTTTTGCAATTTCCTTTCCGCAACGATCTTTCCTCATTTGTCTTTCTGCAAATTATATTTCTGCAAGTAACCTTCTGCAACGATCTTTCCCTAATCTCCCTTTCCTCAATCACCTTTCGTGATTAACTTTTTGCAATTGCTGATTGTAGATTGTGAGTGCATTTCCCAAATTTCGAAAATGACTTCCGCAATTATGCGTCTGCAACGTTCTTTCCGCAATCGGGTTGCAGATTACAGATTACGGATGTGCCTTTCGACTTTTTCCTAAATGGGCTTTTGTAATATCCTCCCACAAATCTCTTTCCGCAATTCCTGTGAACCGTCGATTTCTTGCGGAATCCTCCTCATTTGTTGATCTATCTTATCTTAGATCATAGTCCTTCAATTGTCTGATCCAACTTTCATTTTTAAAATTCAACCGGAATTTTAACAAGCTCGTATCTTCTTGTTTCGGATTCAATCTCGACCATCGATCTCTACCTTTCCTCATCCTCAACCATTCATCCCTGTAAGACTTAAAGCACTATTTAGTGTTTGGATCTCCATCAATGCTTACAGTGATCGATGGTCGATCAATAAACCTGTACCATGGTTATTTCAGAACTCAATTAATTAATCATAGAATCGATCAATTTTCCTCATCGATTTGCATCTGAAAATGTTCTCATGAACTTTTGTGTTGACCCTATGGTGCATTTTTACTTTCATCAAACTTGGAAGGTGGAGTATCTAGAGCATGGGGGACAACATGCCAACTTCATCCTACATGCCATGTCATCATGTCCTAGGTTATTCCTTTGTCATTAATTTACTTCTTTAACATCAATGAAAACCATACTCAACATTCTCCCCCTTTGGAATTGATGGCAACAATTCCTCAATTTTCCAATTTTCTCCCCCTTTGACATTATTGATAAAAGATTCCTTCTGAAAGCTCCCCCTGACATGCTGCCTTTTCTCCCTTTTATTCACTATAAGGAGATTACTCCCAACTTATGTCTAAGATGATCAAATGTTTCTTTGGGTAGTGGCTTAGTGAATATATCAGCAATATATTATTTGGTATTAATATATTCCAATTTGACCACTTTTTGAGACACTTGAACTCTTAGAAAGTGATATTTTATTGGTATGTGCTTTGTTTTGGAGTGCATGACATGATTTTTTTATATGTTTATGGCACTTGTATTATCACAATTTATCACTACTGGATGTTCATACTTCATAAGTAAGTCTTCCAATGTCTTCTTCATCCAAATGACTTGCGTACAACATGATGCAACAACAATATATTCAGCCTCTACTATAGATAGTGCTACGAAAGATTGTCTCTTACTTAACCATGATACCAAACAATTTCCCAAAATTAATGTTGCTCCACTGTTACTCTTTCGGTCATCAACACTTCCTGCCCAATTTGCATCAGTGAATGCTCTTAAAGTGAGAGTATCGACATTTTGGGTACCATAAACCATAATCCACAGTGCCTTTTAGATATCTAAGAATTCTTTTTACTGCAGCCACATGTGTTTCTTTGGGAGATGATTGAAATCTAGAAACCAATCCAACAGCTTGCATCACACCTGGTCTTGTAGTTGTCACATATAGCAGGATGTCTATCATAGATCTATACATGGTATGATCCACTTCCAAGGACTCATCATTCTAGCTTAACTTACAACCAGTGATCATAGGAGTACTAACAGGATTGGAGTCTTCCATATTAAACTTCTTAAGCATGTCTTTATGTACTTGGTTTGAGAAATGAAGAATCCTTTGTCTAATTGATAAACTTGTAATCCCAAGAAGAATGTTAATTCACTTAACATTGACATTCAAATTCCTTCTTCATTTCAGATGAAAAGTTTACACTTAGTATTTGTAGATTGCTTACAAATATGATGTCATCCACATAAACAACAACAATGTTCATATTCTTATCGCTCTTTATGTAGAGATTACTATCAGTGGCTCCTATTTTATATCCTTGTTTCTTCAAGTAGGTATCTAGCCTTGAAAACCATGCACTTAAGGATTTCTTGAGACCATAGAGTGTCTCTTTTAGTTTGCAAACATAGTCTCCATTGTCTGACAAGAGAAAGCCTTCAGGTTGTTCAATATAGACTTCCCTTCTAGTTTCCCATTAAAAAATGAACAATTGACATCCATTTGATGTACTTTGAAGTTTTTATAACATGAAAATTCCAAAAAAAATCTAATTTCTTCAAGTCTTGCTACAGGTGCAAAGGTTTCTTTGAACTCAATACCCTCCACTTGAGCATATCCTTTACACACTAATCTTGCTTCGTTTCTTATCACTTTTTCATTTTCATTGAACCTTTTTTTTGAAGACCCACTTGGTTCCTACAATACTCTTGTTTACAGGTCTTGGAAATAGTTCCCAAGTTTGATTCTTCTCAATTTGATCCAACTCTTCATTCATGGCTTTGATCCAATCATCATTTTTATTGGATTCTACAAAGTTCTTAGGTTCCACCACTGAAAGTAAGGATTGTTCATTAAATAGTATTTTTCTTCTTGTACCAACTCTAACATATTTGCCACCTATGATTTGTGTCTCAAGATGATCCTTTTGTATTATTCTAGATGGAGCTTTTGTATCAAGTCTTGGAGAGTCTTCATCTTCACTTTCTTGTGAATCTTCTTTCTCTACTTTTTCTTCTTTATCATAAACTCTTTCATTATTTTGCAAGTCTTCATGTTCATCTTGGATTTTTATTCTTCTTGGTTTTATGTCATCCACTCTTACATCTACACTTTATATGATTTTGTGTAGCCTTTGATTGTAACATATATATTCTTTCTTGGTGGATGAATATCCTAAAAATATTCCTTCATCAGTTCTAGAATCAAACTTACCAAGATCATCTTCATTTCTTTTTACGTAGCATTTTCTACCAAACACTCTGAAATATTTGACTGAGGCAGGTATTCCATACCATAGTTGGTAAGGGGTCTTGTAATTATTAATTATGATTTTTCCTCTATTTATTATATAAACATTTGTATATACTGCTTCCCTCCAATACACATCAGGAAGTTTTGCTTCATTTAACATAGTTCTGGTAGCTCCATGGACTGTTATGTTTTTTCTTTCCACAATGCCATTTTGTTGAGGAGTCTTTGGGGTGAAAACTATATTTTAATTCCATGGGTTTCATAAAATTCATTGAATTCATTTGAAGTGAATTCACCTCCATTATCTGACCTTAGACATTTGGTTTTAAAATTTGTTTCATTCTCAACTTTTGCTTTAAAATTTTTAAACTTCTCAAAGAATTTTGTTTTTTGTTTGAGAAATGTAACCCAAGTCATCCTTGTATAATCATCTATGAACAACAGGAAATAATACTCTCCTTGCAATATTTTAGTTCTTGTTGGTTCACATAGATCAATGCGAACTATTTCCAATGGATGTGAGGTTGCATGTTCTTTTGCTTTGAAGTTGTCTCTAGTTTTCTTCCCATGTTGACAATGTTTTGCAAACTGAATTCAAAGGCTTCACAATCTTTGGAAAATCCCTCACATCTTCCTTCTTATTTACTTTCATAAGATTGTAAAATTTTAAGTTCCCCATTCTTCTATGCCACAACCAGCTTTCATCAATCATACTCATGTAGCATTGTTCTTCATTTTCTAGAATGTATACATTACTTGAATTCCTTACAACAGTCCCAACAAGTCTTCCTGAATCCTTTTTTCTGATTTCACATTTCTCAGTTTCAAAAGTACAGATGTGCCCTTGATCACATGTTTGAATTACACTAAGGATATTGGGCTTTAGGTCTTCCAGTAGTAACACATGTTCATCTTTGATCTTGTTATTGATAGCAGTTGTACCTTTTCCAATTATTTTGGAAGACATACTATCTCCAAAGTGACTTTTCTCTTATTATCTTTTTTTAGGCTTATGAATTTGTCTGGGTCTCCTGTCATATGCTTTGAATATCCACTGTCAATATGCCATAGATTCTTCTTTTTTGTTTCACATAGAGCAATCATGGATTTCTCCTCTTCTTTCTTTTTCTTCCAGACCTTTCTATGTTTTTTGTCTTGAAACTCTTTTGTAGCAGCCTTCTCTGTGGGATTCATTAGATTACAATCTCTTTCTATATGTCCATGGTTATTTCATTTGTAACACTCTATGTCATATCTTTGAAGGGGTACAAAAAGGTTATGGTTTCTTACTTTTGGTTTGTTACTAGATGCATTCTTCTTGTCGTCACGAAACTTTCCATATGCTCTGCAATTTAGGGATTTATGAAAAAAAATATTACAAGAGTAGCAATGACCAAAAAATATATGTTGATATCTACTTGTCATTGGTCTTCTATGCATCACATTAGTTCTATCTTTGGCATGAGAGTATGGAGCAGATTTCTTAATTTCTTCCTTTTGAATTGGAATCTTCAGTGCAGTAACATAGCTTATTTTATCTCTACCTTGGTTTTTGAGGGAGGAACATTCTGTCTTATTTTCTTTGTCATATCCTAATCCATATTTATCTCTTGATGGTATTTGGCTCTCAATATTTCATCTAGAGTCTTTGAATTGTTTTCAAAATTTGACTTAATAGATTCTTCATCAAGCTTCTTTCTAAGGTGCATAATTTCTTCTTCAATCATTTCATATTCTTGTATTCTCTTTTTGAGTTGTAAATCTATGTCCTCTTTAATATTCTTGGCCTCTTGAAGCTGTTTCTTCAAGTCACTAATGATTTGGTTTGACTGTTTGTTTGTTTTTCTGCATTTTTCAATTATTCAAGAGCACTAGTGAGTTCAGCTTTTAGGTCTACTTCTCCTTCCTCATCTAATTCACAATCTTGAGCTTGAGTTTCTATTCCCATGAATAGAATTTATGTTTCCTCACCTCCACTTGTGTTTTCCTCTTCACTATCTTCCATGGTGTAAAGGACCTTCTTCTTCTCATTAAACTTCTTCTTGTTTCCGGTCTTGCCCCTTTTGAACTTCTTTGAGGCTTCTTTCTCATCACTATAATCTTGTTTAGCATAGGGACATTTTGAAGCAAAGTGTATGATTCTTACACAATTAAAACACTTTATAGGTAGCTTTCCTTTGTACTTTCAAGTACCTATCTTAAGTTTCTTGATGAATAAGGATTCTTCATCATCTAAATTCTCTGAGTGGTTCTTAGATGGGGTTTCAGAATTCTTTGGTTCTTTTGAGACCTTAAATGTTGCTTCTTTTCTTGAAGGTTAATTTTGTCTTGTTCTCTTCCCATATGTAGTGAAGATCCCATGTAGTTCATCTTCTTTCATGAGGTCAATATCATCTCGTTCTTCTAGAGTAGATACTTTTGACTCATACTTCATGGGCAGGGTTCTTAGGACTTTGTCAATGAATTCTCTCTCCTTTATTACTCCTCCGAGGCCTCTAATATCATTAACAATTTCATCTACTCTTAGAATATATTCTGCAATATTTTCTTCCTCTTTCACTTTTAGACTTTAAAATTGTCCTTTGTATGTCTGAAGTTTGGATTGTTTGACTTTGGACACTCCTTCATAGATAGTTTTTAATTTTTCCTAGGAAAGTTTAGATGTCTTGCATTGCATGAATTTCACAAAAATTGAATTTGTCAACCCACTCAATATTGCATTCAGGTATTTTGCATTGGCCTCATATTGGTCTAGTTCATATCTGTCTATAGGTAGGTTGTTTGGTATTTTGTACTTTTTTAACATACCTCCAGACGTTGTATCCAAGAGACATTAGATGGAACTTCATTCTTAAAATCTAGTATGCATAATTATCTCATGTAAATAATGGAGGCCTATTGGTGGCTAACCCTTCTTGTCGATCCATAGTGGTTTTTAACAGGATCTTCCTTTCAGTGATTAAACTGCAGTGAAGGATCCTGCTCTAATGCCAATTGTTGGATTATCCAACAAAACTGAGAGGGCGGGGGGAGGGGGGGGTGAATCAGTATTTCCTTATTTTTATTTTATTAAGACAATTAGTACAAGACACACAAAGAATTAAACAAGTTAGGACACATAATTTTGTCATGGAAACCTCAAGGAGCAAACCAAAAACTCAAACTCATTAATAGGATGAATTTTACAAAATTGTTTATCTGCTTCTATAGAAAGGATGCATCAACACCCCATAATTTTCTCCTGCTACTATGGAAAAGGATGCTACAAAACCCTAGGTTTTCTTCCTACTACCACATACAGGGATGCACCAACACCTTGTTCTCCAGCCACTACTAGAAGGAGGCTACAACCCCCTACAGGCTTGTTTCCATCCCTACCTTGATTTTTACACTTCTAGGTCTTCTTATGTCTTCAAATCTATTATTGGTTTGTATTCCTTGGCCTTTGTCTTACTTGCTACTACATCGATCTGGACTATACATCTTCTTCCTCCCAAAATTTTGTCTATAAATACCTTTCACACTCATCTCACCACATCTCTTCAATCTTGGAAGCTCATGTCTTTTCATTTGAACCATCACACAACTTCATCATGACCTTTCACAACGAATGATGTCTTTTCAAAACACGTTCCTTAACTAACAATCACTTCTTTGTTTATACAACCATGCCCATTTTTATTCATCATAACTTTGTTTTAACATAACTAACTAATTTGTTATTTTCTAATGGTATCGTGTATATTCTTCTTAGATTTACAATCTACAGGAATAATAGACTCTATTTTATATATTAGTTTTGTTCATGTAGCTTATAATTTTTACTTTGTTTAAATTTATCAGTCACGATCTTTTGCAATTGCATTTCCACAATGACCTTTTAGCAACAAGAATCCTTCCGCAATTGCCTTTCCGCAACAACCTTTCCGCATTTACCTTTACACATTTATCTTTTTGCAAATTTTCTTTCTGCAATTAACCTTCCACAACGATCTTTCCACACTCACCTTCCGCAATTAACTTTCTGTAATTGCGGATTGCAGATTGCGGGTATGCATTTGGCAATTTCAAAAATGACTTCCACAATTATGCATCTGCAATGTTCTTTCTATAGTCAGGTTGTGGATTGTGGATTGTAGATTGCAGATTTGCCTTCCAACTTGTTTTGAAATGGGCTTCCGCAATATCCTCCCGCAAATCTCTTTCTGCAATTCATGTGAACCATTGATCTCTTGTGGAATCCTCCTCGTTCGTTGATCTATCTTCTCTTATATCATAGTCCTTTGATTATCTGATCCAACTTTCATTTTTTTAATTCCTCAGAAATTTTAACAATCAACTTGTATCTTCTTGTGTCATATTCAATCTCGATTATCGATCTCTACCTTTCCTCGTCCTCAACCATTCATCCCTGTAAGACTCAAAGCACTATTTAGTGTTTGGATATCCATCGATCCTTATAGTGATCCAGGGTATTTTTTAAGGATTCTAATATTATACTTAAGTATAGTATTCTAGGTGATTGTTTTGGCTTGAAAAAAACATGTTTATAGATAGGTAGGCGAATATAAAATATGAAGCATAAAATTAAAGGTGAAATGCATGAATTTTGGCGAATTTTATGATGAAAAAACATATTTTATGTAAATATAGGCGATATTAGACACTAAAAATGACCAAATGGTGAATTTATTTTTTGAAAAAATCCCAAAAAATAGCCAATTGGAGAAATTTCACCCCTAAAAATTACCCTCTAGTGATCGATGGTCAATCAATAACCCTGTACCATGGTTATTTCATAGCTCAATTAATTGATAAGAGAATTTATCAAAACTACTCATTGATTTGCATCTGAAAATGTCCTCATGAACTCCTGTGTTGACCCTATGGTGGATTTTTACTCTCATCAAACTTGGAAGGTTAAGTATCCAGAGCATGAGGGACAACATGCCAACTTCATCCTACATGCCATGTCATCATGTCCTAGGTTATTCATTTGTCATTATTGAACTTCTTTGACATCAATGACAACCATACTCAACAAAGGACACACTCCATATATAAATGATGCAACGCCAGTTGTGATTAGTTGTGTATTTAAACACTTGGCCTAAACAAATGCAATAAATAAAATCCTTTTGTAGCTAGTCAGTGGCTAAGGGATGAGCACTCATCCTTTGTATGATGTAAGGCCATTTTCCCCTACAAGGAAATGGGGCAGTGAATCCATTGCACCTATGGATGGAGGCGGGAAATGCAAGTTGGATCAAGTCATTATATGGGGCCCACAAGGTGATCTGGACACGTTCTCTTGGAGGATAGCTAGTGAAGGAAATATCATCTGAAATTTTAACCGTGAAATGGAATCCATACAAATTTCTAATATAATAAGTAAAGGATGCTTGCTAGAATATAATGGAGACATCATAAAAACTCTATCCATATGTGAGACACCTTTTTACCCTAGTGTTTTCTTATCCTACACATGTCACTTTCGCTTTCCTTTTTCCCTTCCTATGAGAGACCACTAAATATGTTCAAAAGTCACATCCCTTAAATGAGCCTTATTGTTTCCACCTCACCTAAGGGTAATGAGGGATGGCCTCTATTGTTCAAAGGGGTGAACATGAAAGAATATATATAATCAAGACCGCATTGGCACTATACTATTGTTCTCACTTTGACATGTTTTTATGCTTACCTTGCATTTTTTATCACTAGTGTATACGGTTGCTTCTTCCTTAAGTTTTCTACTAATGTATTTAAAATATGAGTTTTTAACCCCATGCATGTAGATACATTGATATATTGGTCAGCTACATCTTTGACCAAATTTTACTAGAGTTGACCAGTTTGACTTGGTCAACCCAAAGATCTCGGGGGAGGGTGTGGAAACAGATGTTCAGTTCATGTTTTTTGATGCCTATGGACATTCATGAGACCACTCCATGCTTAGTTTGTTGGATTATGCCTATATTTCACATTTATTATTATTTTACCAGGCATTATTATTTCATAATTGGGCATGGATTCTACTACTAGATCATATACAGGTGGATTTGATCCATGTAAGTACATGATTCTAGTGGGTTTGTACATTCTGAGTTCATCTATGCATTCATATCATACATCCGGGAAAGTGAAATCAACATTTTGGGCCAATTTTGTGATATGCAAATTTATCAGCATATTAATTCATAAAAATAAAAATACCATGACTTAGTAAAGTTAAACAAAGGGAAAAATAAGGTGTAAATCAGTAAGGGGCAGCATTATTATAACTTTGAGGAACCTTTCATATTGTTTTGGCATACATTATTCACATGTTTGGGCCCCGCGACTTGAGCATGCCTCCCCGACAAGTCACACTAGAGAAGGGGGGCGCACTTGTGGGGTCTCATCTTCATATTTGCCATGATGACTCATATTGTGGTTGTTATTGTACATTCCTAGGGGGATAAAATAGTCCCTAGACACCCCCTAGGTCTTTCTCAACCATGTAATTGTAATTTGTATCAAAATTTAATCTCAACCATGTAATTGTAATTTGTATCAAAAGTTAATCTCAACCATTGGATATGAATTTGATGATATAATCTCATCCTTTGATTTGAAAGGAGCCTAGGATTTTTTCTTCTCTCTTCTTTATAAGGAGAAGAGCAGCAGATTTGCAGGGACTTTTGGAATTTTTGGATAGTGAATAGAGAGACATTTTCTTGAGCAAAACTTGTGTTACTGTGTAATAATGTTTGTGATAGCGATTGAATATTATTTCTCCATTGCATTATAGGATTTTGGTGGTAGTTTTGGTGTCTTTTGGATCTAGTTTTTATTGCAGATGAGAAAATTGATTTGAGAGGGGTGCACCACTTAGGGAGACCTATTATTTATCTCTATTGAATTTTTGTTAAAAA
The DNA here is from genome assembly GCA_001517045.1 of Pseudotsuga menziesii. Taxonomy (NCBI): domain Eukaryota; kingdom Viridiplantae; phylum Streptophyta; class Pinopsida; order Pinales; family Pinaceae; genus Pseudotsuga; species Pseudotsuga menziesii. The sequence goes on along the minus strand of LPNX011190755.1, from coordinate 183,483 downwards.
GGGTGTGGTTTTATCTTTGCATCAATCATTCCTTCATTATTTTTTTCTCAATTTTTATTGGTGGGGAGAGGGACGCACTTAGTCGCTTGGGTGTTTCATTTTCAAGTTGGGGCTTCACCACAACCATTATACTTGATATTTGTGGGGAAAATATTCATCATCCCAACATTTATCTACAGTAATAGGTAGGTAATTCATCTCATTTCTCTCAGTTTCATTTTCTATCCACTAGTCACTCTAAATAATTAACTGTTAAAACCCTAGTTTTACCACAAGTCACTCAACTTTGACTAAGTAGAATTCAACACTTGGATATTTGCGTTAGAACCTTTAAAAAGATAAATATTACATTTTTGAATCCACTTTCCCAATATATAAGGTGCAAGTTTGCTCAAGGACTGCTCCCCCTTGTTGTTGGTGACTGTGTGTTTGGGTGTGTGCCTTGTCTTTTGCTTCTGTGTTTGCCTTTTATTTCATCTTTCACTCAAGTAATAAAACTCATTTGATAGGCCTATTGTAAATTATATTTAATTTTATCTCTAGATATCACATTTGGACCATCTTAAAACCCCCAAGGGTATCACAAATTATTATATATAGCACCTTCTAGCACCCTAGATAGTGTCTAACTCTTATACTAATGAAATATTTTTGCTTTGGGTCATCATTTTCATATTTTTCATATATAAATCAAAATTAGTATTCATCCCTAGTAGTTCATCTAAGTGGTCTAGGGTTTTCTCAACAAGTCATCTTTCGCTTCAAGTGTTTTATCTCATTCTAGGTGTCTTGTTTGTCAGTGTTACTCTGCAAGGAGAGACACAGGTCTTCCCCTTGGCCTAAATTGACAAAGGACCTAGTTGGTGTGACAACATAATTTTGTTCGTTCACCAAGATTTTTGTTGGTCGTTGTTTTAGTTGCCTCCCCCTATACCATCCTAGATAGGATAACCTCAAGGGGGTATCTACATAAATAGTGATAACAATACCACCGATAAATCCTTCTTAAATTTGGTGGAAAGCTAATTCATTGTAGTTTGTACAAAATTTTCCACTTGATTATGTTGTTTCTTCCCTTTTCCCTTCTTCATGTGTGGACAATGTAATGCCTAATTCCCATACTTATGATAAATGGAGCACTTGATCTTGTTGAAGTTCTTCTTATTATGATAAATAAAGCACTTGATCTTGTTGAATTCCTTCTTCCTTAGTTTTGAAGTCTCGTTGTTTCCCTTTCCCTTGTTGCATCCTTTACCATCGTCCTTCTTCACCACCTTATAGTTTTCCTTTGACTCCATCTAAGTCTCCTCCTAGATAAGGTTATCCCATGGTATTTTAAAGGAATGAATATGCTTATGAGAACCAATTCCCTAAACAATTTTTTCCCACAAATTTGAGAATTCGTTCAATGCCATGTTTACTAGCTCTGAGTCCTCAATTTTCTCCTCAACCGTTGCAAGTTGATCACGAATCGACGTGATCTTCTTTAGGTAACTAGTAATTTTGTTTGATCTAATCATCTTCTTATTTATGTTATTGCTCTTGTAGATTTTAAGTAGGGAATTGAACATCTTCATTGTTTTTTTCTTCTCATATATCTGGGGAATCAAATGATACTTTATAGCATCCAATATCATCTTCTTGTCCTTCACTTCCTTCTTGTTAGCTACCAACTATTGTGAATCTGTAGGTGTTACCACATATTTGACAACCTAGAGATAAATTCTCTTCCTATAAGAATGTTACCCTAAATTTCCAAGGAAATAAACTTGAGGCACCTTCCAATGTGTCCTCAAATATAAGGCTGACTATTTACATTTCCGAGATACATTGCACAAACTCCTAGAATTGAAATTTATAATAAAGAATTCCCTGCTAGTGTGTTTACTCCTTCAAGCAAAATTATTAAGCCTTCTACATGTTGGTCTTTTGTTTCCAACAATGATTTAAGACTATAAACCGTTGAGAATTTCAACCAGATCCATGCTTTGATATCATGTAAATTTTCCTATCCCTAAGTAGCTACTTTCCTAATGTTTTAATAAATAATTCAATCAATGAAGTTAATTAAAGGGAAAAAATAAATACGTGTACAATGCTTTATGCAACAATGACACAATAGTCCAAAAATAAACAATGAAAGAAAAAACAATTAAAACACATTCATACATAATGATCTCTCCAAATCAGCTTCTCATTTTGTTTGATTTGCTTATAAGGTGACCTCTACATGCTTCTTAAAAACAACTATAGTAAATAAATCTCCTCAAATAGAAGTGTATATCCTGTCTAGGAGAGGGAAAAGCTACAACAATATAATATATGTGATTTCCACCTTTATGGAACAACAAATCACTCTTCCTCTCTTGTGATTAGTTAAGCATACTCGAGCAACCATAGAAGGTGTATGGCATGTGCATACAAAAAAATAGTGACAATAGTGGTACAATCTGAATGGGCAATCGGTTCTTGTTGGTATATCTAGTAAATATTTTCTTCATTTCTTGAAGCACACTTCCTTCTCTCATGGTCTCTTGCTCTCTTCAACAATGAGGCCAACTTCTCCTCTTATCCTCTTTATGCTTTGAAAAAAACTAATCTCCTCGACCCTAGATGCCACCTATCTCAATATTGAGATGTATGGTTAAGATTAAATCCTAGTCTAAGTCACTAATGTTCTAGAACATTTCAGTTAGGCCCTTAAGACTAAGTCAACTTCAAAACATTAGACTTTCACTTTTTTCTAAGTGAAATTACAAGGTGGAAATATTTCCCACTTTTCCTAAGTGGTCTCTTTATAAATACTGAGAGGAAATGAAATAATAGGAAATCTAGACTCTACGACACAACTTGAATTTGTCCACAAGATCCTCCTCCTGAATTGGTTCACCAAATGCTATGTAGATTCTCTCATTCTTCATTATGGGACCCACTTTTCCAGGCCGTCCTATGCATCATTTTTGAAAAGTATTGGACCACTACTAATACATTCATACTAAAACCTTTGCAAACAATTCTAATCTGAGTTACGTTTCTCAACATTTATTTGATGTGCTAAAGCTTATTTGAAGACTTAATGTTCTCTATTGTAATGTACTTCAAGTGAGCTAGTGTTTGGTTTGATTGGTAAAAGAAATAACATATATCTATTTAGGTGTTGGTTTATTTTTAAATGTTTACAAAAGTAAATATTGGCTATTATTATGTGCATGTATATTATGTGTTTTTTTTCTCTTTATTTGCTTGGTTTTACATAAAAGTATTTCAATGTAGTATCATGTTATAGAATTAATTTATAAATATGTTATAAAAAATTAGAATTTTTAAAGAAAATATATGTTAAAGTTGTAATTTTGTATACCAAATATTTAAGACATGAAACTTCTATATTATAAAATTGATTAAATGAAGAGATTTTTGTAAATACTTATTTAAGAGATGACCATTAAGAAAAATTAAGTTGAGGGATTTAAAAATCAAACATGAACCCAAAGTTGAAAAACAAAGAGATCAAATTATTTGGAGCTCATAGATAAGGATAACCTAGTCACTTTCTATACTAACTTTCTTTTGGATGATGTATTTCAACTCTCCGTTAACTTTCTTTTGGATTATGTATCTCACCCCTCCATTATGTACTATCTTTGCATGTAATGAACTCTCCGTTATGTAGTAATACTTTAATCTACATTGCAATAACTTTCATAAGCATTGATTTAAGCGTTGAATGATGTAATGTATTGCAATGCATAATACTTGAACCCTTCATTATATATTAAACATGATAATTTTATTTTTTATTTTTCCACTAATTCAAGTGTGTTATGGGGTTTGTATGCCAGTTTAAAAGTGTAAAGCATTACAGTTACATCAATATGGCTAACGGTGAGATTATATATGCTTTATACCTAATAATATTTTGATTTATCATATATTAAATTTTTAAAATATTTTTATAATAAAAATAAAACTATTTTTTATTAATAATATATAGAATATTAAATTTATATTTGTGGGAATGATGATGATAGTTTTCAAAACAATAACATTTAGGTAATATTATTAATTTAATAACTATTTTTTTAAGAAATTAATATTATTTTTATTAAACTAAAACATTTAGAATAAATTGTATGATTAAGTAGATAATGATTACTTCACTAAATTTAGATTGCTAAATAAGAATCTTGATAAAAAAAAATTATGAATTTTATTTTCCAAAATGTAAACATATTGCAAAATAAGATTCCAAAAGTGTAAATATTACTTTTTGAAAGTATGAATTTTGAATCAAAGGTGTGAATTTTGAATCATTTTTATTTTGAAAATGTGAATTTTGAAATCCAAAATTGCATAATGAACAAAATATATAATATATAAACATTAATAAATATTAGTAATTAAATAAGTAATACTTAATGAAGAGATGCTTTTATGAAAGGTTATGCCTCTTTACGAAAGGGCACCCAACATGGGTATTTATTCAAGCACCATTTTCATTGTAATATCATCTCTTATCTTATCAATCATTGATTTTATTTTATTCATGGATTAATGTAATCTAGGTTATTTCCTTAAGCAACGATTTTTTCGTTTCATTGGTATCAAAGCTTGTTTGATCCGGCCTTTGGCCATACATTCTTCCTCAAAGTTTCTTTGTTTCTGGCCTTTGACCAAAACTGGCTTTTGGCCATCTAAATTTGTAAATTATGTTGCAAGGAGCCATTCAATCCGTAAAATCACCATTAGTTGATAAATACATGCCAAATCGTTTTCCAAAATTGAAATTCACTAAGAGAAATAAAAGATCAAGCATTAAAACATGCTTAGTTAATAAAGAACTAGAACATTACCGTGAAACCAAGGGATTTGTCACCGTGACACTATGAAGGAGTCATCGAGCAGTCGCTGGGTTAAATCTTGAATAATAATTGTGGTAGAAACAAAGAACTAAATCCATTCTTCCACACAAAAAAATAGCCTTGTTGGGTCAATCATGTTGAAATAATGTAACTTTGAAGAATATTCTACTCGTACTTCACATTGTTATTATTCCTCCTTCGGGATTTGTCACTGATGTAAAAGGTCATGAGGTAAACTATCAATTGTAAGTCGGGTAAATAGCTCCCCAAAAAGAATAATATAATTATTATTGTGAGATTTCCTAAGTAGGTCAACCTTGTCAGTTAGATAGGTTGGCCCAATTATGGAAAATGTCACTTGGGAATATTAATATAAATAGGGAGGCTCCCTCCCTCATTTATACACACTCACTCACACTTGTATTTTGCAAGAGAGAGAAAGAAGGAGGGACATAGAAGGAGGAGGACTAGTGTCTTTGGTGTTTTGATTCTTATGATTGGGGTTTGGTCTCTCACTTGATGAGACCTTGGTATCTGGGAATTGCATACTTGTAATCCATATTGAGGAAGTTTCTGATGGGTTTTCCCCTTTAGGGTTTTCCCAGGGTAAATTGTTGTGTACCTTGTGATTGTGTTTCTTTTAGTGATCCTCTTTATGTTGTTATTGTGAAAATGTATTAAATGCTAATCAAGTTAGGGATTAAGCTATGGCAACATAAAAAACTTAAAATGGTATCAAAGCTAGCCTGAAAAGAGTAGCTTTTATGAGGTAAATCTCTCTCTCCTTCTTCGGGCAAAAAAATTATGGTTTTATAATAAAGTGGAATTTTTTAGTGCAAGTGACATAGGGATGTTGAATTATTGTAACTTCGAAGAATATTCTAAATATATTTTAGCGGCCCCCGATGATCCTATCGACAGAATCAATTGTATTTCTTTGTACCCTGATGTTCCTAATCAAGAGAATTGATAAGAGTCATGAGGAAGTCCCCCCCGTTGTAAGTCAGGTCATTAGTACCCCAGTTGTGGTTACTCGAGTCTACATAACTCAGTTAGGATTACTTGAGCCTACATAAATGAGTTAAATATTAAGTGAAAGAAAGAATATAAATAGAGGTGAGGTGCTTCTCATTTGAACACAATCACACTCACTTGTGTAGTGCATAAGAGAGAGAGAGAGTTGTAGCTGGAGAAGGAGGAGTATCATTATTTTGGGTTTTAACTTTTATCTTTTGGGGCATCTATATTGAGGAAGCTTTTGCTGGGTTTTTCCCATTAGGGTTTTCCCAGGATAAATCTTTGTGTTCTTTTTGTATGGTTGTGCTTGTCTATCTTTCAGTGATATTTTGGCTTATGGTTATGTTGTTATGATGTTAAATGTTTTAAGATTTGATATAACCATTAAAATTCAACATGGTATCAGAGCCACCCTGAAAGAAGTCATTGTGCAGCCGAAACAGTGCTACAACTATAGTTATTGAAGGTGTATTGAAGACTAAGGTTTCATTCTTGAAAACCCTAAAATACTAAAACTAATAGTTTTGGTAGATTCACTATTTCTCGATATTGGAGAAGGCTCAGGAGCTGAAAATTCACAGGCCGAAGTTAAATTCATGATGTACACTATGCAAAAGTTTCAGCCTCATATTTGCTATATTATAGGAGATATGATTCTTCCAAGTTAGGGTTCCAGCCTCTCTCAGGATTCACCCTTAAACAGGTGACCTAGGTAGAATTGCTATATCTCGGGTTACGAAGGTCCAAATGACATTTTGTAATATGTTATATAAAGGGCACGGACTGTACTTTCTGTGGTAAAAATTTCATACCCCGAAGATGAAACAGTGACACGTGGAATTCCGTACAAGTTTGTTCTTCTGAACATTCTTGAAATAAGTCACCTTGGTAAAATGTGCATAAGTCCCAATTGGTGAAACCAATTCTTCTCAAACCTACGGTGTTGAAACGTAGATAGACGAGGATACCGTAGTATGAAATTTCAGATACATAGGAGTAGTAATTTCAGAGATACCGCAGAAACAATATCGGGAATTCTGTAGAAGAAACTGAAGAAAACTAGGGCATTAGATATTTTGCAATTTTGATCACAGTTTTGGGAAAATAAATATGCTGCTCAGCTCGTCTTCAGGAGGCGCATCTTTCTATCCAATAATATTTGGAAGATTCCATGTTTTGAAAATTAGGGTTTCTCTAACAAACCCTAGATCAACCACATCTGGAACCAGGACGAACACCTCAAACCGCTGAAAACTTCCAAGCATGGAAGCATAGGATTTCATTGGTTATTGAAGAAAATGAATTGGACACCTACATAGGTGGAGAGGTTCCAGTTCCAAAGGGAAATGAGGCTAAAGCCTTACACAAGAAGAAACTCAACTCATAGTAAGAGAAGAGAAGATGGGAGCAACTGAAGATCAAGCACTCATGATTCAAAGAAGATCCCTCAAGCGATGAGGAATATGAAGAACTCAATTCTTGAAGAACCTCTTCTCTGTCTTAGCATTTGGATAAGAAATGATGATGTCATGAAGGAAGAAGATGATGAAGTAGAAGGATTAAGAAGGAGTCTACCCATGAAACGAATAAAACATAAGTATTCAATTGTCATTTCATGATACTGTGTTGTTATGCATTTGATTATATTCAGTTGATGTTTTATGCATGATAGAATGTTTGCATTAATGACAGTATACTACTAATATGCATGTGATGGGTAAGTAGCTCATGGTGCTATACAACTCTCCATTGCTACTTATCTAGAATGAAACCTCCTTGCTGACATATTGGATTAGTGCACAATCTCAATGATGTCATGGTAGAGATGGAAGGCATCTAGAAAGTTTCCATGAGATATGGATGAATGTTGTATTGGCTAAACATTTGCATGATGGATAAGAATTTTTCGTTATGCATATGTTCTATGAAATGGTTCTAACCATGCAATTGGTGCATTTGACTTGTAGGAAAGGTCCTGTACAACCGCCTATAAGAAAAGAAGGATGAGACTTGTTCCAAAGAACAAGTGATGACAATTCAAGATTCACTCCAATAAACATGAATCTGAAGCTCCCATGGTCAGAGACACCATGATGGAAGAAAGAGCTTCAGAGAGCGGTAGATCCACCTCGAAGGATGAAGACCACCATGGGTATGAGAGATAACTCAAGATTAAGAAAAGAATGACGAGACTTCCAAACTAAAGTAAGAGGCCTCGGACACACTCTAGTTGTGTAACACAGTTGGGTGACATCATTGATGCTAACCTTTCTGGCTATGAAATAAGTTATGATCAAAGAGTAACAGTCGATCATGGGGAATCATGTATATGATATGGTTTCAAGAACTGAAGGGAAGTCCGTAGTATCTTCCATATGGATCTACAAGAACAAGTGTACAAAGCAAGGTCCATGGTTTGCCTCAGAAAGAATAGACTATGACATGACATACTCTATTGACCAGACCCACTAGAAGTATATATCAAGAAGAGAACCACCTGTACAAAATGAAGAGGGAAGATGATGCTCCGCTTTAGGGGGAGTGAATACAGAAGATCTCTAAGTTCGACATGGTATGACATGATGGACAACTTCCTGATAGACCGATACTTTACCAATAGTAAAGTGGGTTCCAACCTTCAAGGTTGAATGCGGAAGACTAGGATATGCTGATGACCTAACAGGATGATGGAAGAATACCAGAATAATGTTTGGGAAATAGTAACCAAACCGAAAAGCAAGAGTGTGGTATCCTCCAAATGGATCTACAAGATAAAACATGCAGCTGACGGAAGTATTGAGAAGTATAAAGTAAGATTTGTGGCCAGAGGTTTCTCTCAGAAAGAGGGAATTGATTATGAAGAGACATTTCCACCAGTACCACAATATACTTTGATTAGAGCTATCATGGCACTTGCATCCATGATGAAGTGGGACTTACACCAAATGGATGTGAAGATAGCCTTCCTGAATGGTGCGATTGAATAAGAAACATACATAGAACATCCACAAGGATTTGAAGTTGAAGACAGAAGGACTCACATATGCAAACTAAAGAAGGCCATGTATGGCTTGAAGCAAGCTCCTAGAGCTTGGCATGGAAGGATAGATAGTTTCCTAATGAGCTTGGACTTTACCAAGAGTAAAGCCGATCCTAACCTTTACTACAAGGTTATAGAAGATGAATATGTCATACTATTACTATATGTGGATGATTTATTTTTGATAGGGAATGAGAAACAGATTGTGGAAAGCAAGAAGAAGCTTGCTGAATAATTTGAGATGAAAGACCTTGGGTTAATACATTTTTTCTTAGGTATGGAAGTATGGAAAAGTTCAGAAGGAATCTTTCTCAACTAGGGAAAACATGTAGTAGAGATATTGAAAAGATTCGATATGTTGGAATGCAAAGCCATGGCCACACCCATGGATTCAAACCTGAAGTTGTTAGATGATGACTCGTCAGAGTTAGTGGATGTGACTCAATACAGACAAATTATTGGGTCATTGATGTATCTAACCAATACCAGACCAGACATTTATTTTCTTGTAAACACCGTGATTCAGTATCTAGTTCAACCTAGACGAGTTCACCTGATAGCTGCAAAGCATGTGATGAGATATCTGAAAGGGACTATAGACTTTGATCTATACTATGATGGAAACCATGATTACAGATTGTATGGCTATACGGATGCATATTGGGCTGGAAGTGTATCAGACAAGAAAATCACATCAGGTGGATGTTATAGTCTGGGATCTGCTATGATTTCATGGTTTAGCAGGAAACAATCCATTGTTTCTCTTAGCACGGCTGAAGCATAATACATAGAAGCTTGCCCTGCTAGTTGTGAAGCCATATGGCTTTGGAAGTTGATGCCAGTTCTCTTTGACCTGGAGATGGATACTACAGTGATTCTATGTGATAACCAGAGTTGTATAAAGATGACAGAGAACCCTGTGTTCCATCAAAGCACATAGAAATCTAGTATTTCTACATATGAGATAAGATGCAGATGATGATGTTTCAGTATTCCCATACTGAAGATATAGATGATGTTTCGGTATTTACATACTGTAGATGCAGATGATGGTGATTCAGTATTTCTATACTGAAGATAGAGATGATGATTCTTTCAGTATTTCTATACTGAAGATATAGATGATGATGCTTTCAGTATTCACATACTGGAGATACAGATGATGATAGTTTAGTATTCACATACTGGAGATACAGATGATGATAGTCCAGTAGTCAAATACTGAAGATGTAGATGATGATGGTTCAGATGATGATTCAACACTGATGTGTTGACGAAGCCTCTATCTCAGGTAAAGTTCGAACACTTTCGAGACAAGCTTGGTGTTTTTCGAAAAGACCTTCCTCGAAAGAGGGAGCATTGATGTTGTATTGGGATTATATCATCCCTGGAAACTTGTCCAGAAGTGATCCAGTGACTTCAGTCCGAATTGTATCATCCCAAGACATTTTTCCAGAAAGGTATCCAGAGTCTTCGGTCCCTGAGAATGTGGTAGGATTGCATCATCCTTAAACTTCGGTTCAGAAAGGTATCCAGAGGCTTCGGTCCCCGAGAATGTGGTAGGATTGCATCATCCTTGAACTTCGGTTCAAAAAGGTATTTGGAGGCTTCATTCCCCGAGAATGTGGAAGGATTGCATCATCCTTGAATTTCAGTTCAGAAAGGTATCCGGAGGCTTCAGTCCCCAAGAATGTGGTAGGATTGCATCATCCTTGAACTTCAGTTCAGAAAGGTATCCAGAGGCTTCGGTCCCCAAGAATGTGGTGGGATTGCATCATCCCTGAACTTCGGTTTAGAAAGGTATCTGGAGGCTTCGGTCCCCGAGAATGTGGTAGGATTGCATCATCACTAAAATTTTGTTCAAAATGTATCCAAAGACCTCAGTCCCCGTGAATTTTGTAGGATTGTATCATCCCTAGACTTAAGTCCAAAAGTGATTCGAAGACATTCGTCTTCGTATTGTGGATTGTAGGTTGTTGTTGATGATTATGTTCCTGATCAAAAGATCAGATTGTGATGATGATGATGTTCCTAATCGAAAGATCAGAGTGTGATGATGATGATGTTCCCGATCGAAATATTAGAGTGTGATGATGATGATGTACTGATCGAAATATCAGAGTATGATGATGATGATGATGATGATGATCGAAAGTTCATATGATGATGATGATGATGATGCTAATCGAAAGTTTGAAGTATGATGATGATGTTATCACCACCTACTACTCATTTACAAGTGGTGATGCTCCCTTAGCACCACCTGTTATTGTTATACAAGGTGTGGTGCTCGACTTATGAAGGAAAAAAAGAGAGCTTCGAGATGCTTCTCGAAGATCACCTTCGTGGAGCCTCATCCCTATGAATTAGGACATGTGGAATTCGAGATCCCCTATCTTAGGGATCATCCATCCACCTCTCACATAGAATCCTCAACCTATTCTATCCTTTGAAGCCTTTATATACTAGCTCACCCATCATGGGAAGAAAGGGGAAGAATGTGTGATAGCATCTAAATTATGGCAAAATTATATCAGACTCTTGAGTGATTAGTAGGAAAGTTGGAGCTTTGATGCAAGACCCCATTGAGAATAGTTATCAACACCAAGGAATTGGTTGTATACTCTGATGCTTTATAATTAATACAAATATAGTTTCTTTCCCATAAACATTGTATATCTGGTTCTTATGCTTTGTTTATTGTTTAACTCCTTGGTCTTTTACCTAGGATTATAAATTATATTTTTACTCTCACTTGGTTTGTTTCTATTGCGTCTATTGCAAGAACTCCTCATAGTGCAAGCACATGAAGAGTTCATACCTTTACATTCTGCAAAAGGTAAGGAGAGCAGCCAATTCAAGTAGTTTAGTTAATCCTAGGGAGCGTTTCTTTATTCTTTAGGTGTTTTGTTCTAGTTTTGAGTCTTTCAATATAGGGAAACAACCTTTGTCATCATTGGTTGAGAATTTCCATCAACAATAGTGGTGAATCTGTTGGGGATGAGATCATATTCTTGCTCTTGTAGTAAGATTTTCTTCAATTTGTAATTTCAACTCATATATCTACTTATTAATTTGCAAGATTTGAATTGAAATTGGTAGATTTTCCTCTATTTGCCTCTGATTATTCATGTTCATGTCTTTATTGGCTATTTGTATTCAGTATACGGGTTCTAACACACTTCTTGTTTCACCTTTGTTGTGATTTCAAAATCTATTTAGGCCACTGCACCTTTCTTTGAGGCAGTTTGGGGTGCCACCACCTTTTCCTTGTGTACCAAGAGCAGTGCCACTGCTCTATACCTAGTTACAAAGCGTGGTGCTCGGCTTCCAATGCTCTATACTGAGTTGTCAAGGAACGGTGCCAGGTATGCTTTTAGACCCTTATTTGATTTCCGAAATCTTGCATGTAAATTTTGATTTATGAGTGCTTTTGGGTTTACTTCAGATAATTACAATAATTAAACAAAATATGGAAAGGTTTTATATTATTGATTTGTTTATATTTTCAAGAGTAATGATTGATGTTGGATTTTGAGGCTTCTTCTTTGTTTGTCTTTGACATGAAAGTTAGTACTTTGAAAATAAATCCTTGGATTTAAATATTTGGTTGTTGTTATAATCAACAGAAATGGAAAGTTGTCTTTCTTTTGTTTTCTTCATAGATTGTAAAAGATTTCTTTTATGCTTTTTGTTGTAAAACATTGCGAAAATAATCATAAATTTTAGCATAGAAAGGACTCTTGATTACTTAATTAGTCTGATAAACTTTCAAGTATTCATAGTGTGTTACTTGTGTGTTTTCCTCACATTATAATAAAAGAACATAAACATTTTTTTCCAAGTCTTTCTTTTAGTTGAAGAATTGAAAGTTTTGTGTGCAAAGTAATAATATCTTTTATTTTCAAAGAGATCTCATTTTTTCATTTCAAGGATTACATCAGAAAGTTTTGCTTGCTGAATAGGAATGAAATAAATAGTTCGATATCGTTTGCTTGGGATATATTTGTGTTTCGAAAGGAAAATAATTGAACCTCTATCCTTCCTCTAAGTAGGGCATACTCAAAAGTTAAAGTGGAAAAATTACACTTGCATACCTACATGGTTTTATATTTTAGTTGTTCACCTCATGCATCCACTTAACCATACAAGATAAAATAAAGCGCTAGTCTAGGTTAAAAAATTTAGCAAGGTGTGATAGGTTATATACGTGATCCAACGTATTTAAACATAGGAGCTGTCATTTATTTCCTGCACTGTATCTCGGGGATCGTGTGGTTCTTCCACATACTTGCTGGTATATCGAACGACCTTTCACATACTCAACATTATATAGGAAGGCCCCTTTTGAACAATTGTTCATTAGACAACAATACTACAGAGTTGAGGTCCCACGTACCTTGAGTATATCTAGAGACACTTTTAGGGATCATGAGACCAAATAAGCAAAACCCTTTGATTGTCTTATCGTCGCAATACACTGATAACAACACTTGGGGAGATTACTACGCAGGTAATCATGTATTCAAGAAAGGGTACGGTCCCAATCATCCTTTCACGCTTTACTGTTGGACCCTGTGATATGTAGCAAGTTGTGATGATCTGACAATCCTGTGAGGATCCATACCTTCAATCCAATCCTGTCATAGTTTTGTTTGTTGCTTTAGCTTGAGTAGTGTTTGTTTTGTTTGATTAGCTAGAGGTTTCTTTTTTAGATCATTTTAACCTATCAAACTGGTTGATTTCCCTTGGAGACGATCCTGTCGAATACAAGGATTATCACCTAAGTATCCTTTGAATCCTACGACTTGATATCCTATGGAATGGGAGATGGACATTAATTATGAAACAGGAAGTGCGTCTATTCTTGAATTAGAAGGGGTTCCAGTTACAGAAGAGGGGGGTGAGTTCTCTCCTTCTGCTAATGTTCCTATTACTGATTATTTAGTACCACCTATAATGGAACAACCCTCATATCAAGATCCATATTTTTCCATACAAAATCCTACAGGAGCTAGGCTCACTCAATTACGACTCAATGATACGATTTCCCCCATATTTGGGTAGAATTCTTCATTTTGGGAAACCTCCCTAGGACAAGTTATCTCTGAATTTGGTTCTACTAGTGTTGCTAATGTTTCCTCAATGGAGATGGCCCCCAACCCTAGAAGAAGTTTACCTTATCTTCTTCCAAGTGATATTCTGGGTAGATCTTTAAACATCCCTTCTAGTTCAATTATGTCTAATTCTCCACCTACTCTAACAATCACTATACTCGCCACTCCTGCGAGAATTTTACAGTTTCTCCCAAATCCAGTGCCAAATTCTCCATTGAGGAATGCTACTATGCCTTCCATGAGTTTTCAAAATGTTGGAAGTCAGTATTTACCCTCCACATCCAATGCAGTTAGAGGAACTTATGTACTTGTTTTGCATAATATTTCAAGACCCACTCCTCGAGTCGTAGGATCTAGTGGACTTGCTGGTAATGGTCCCGTTGGTCCTATTTGACAACCACCCACATCTGCTCCAGAGAATGAGTCAAAACCAAAAAGGAAAGTTAAGTACCCCTTCCTATTATGTGGAGACTATCACTTCACTAAGGAATTTCGTGGGCGTGAAGAGATCAACATTTTTTTTAAATAATCCTACCCCAGCAGTTCTAACTAGCCCTTTCCCATCTCGATAGAAATTAATTGATCACACATCTTTGGATGGTTCCTCTTCCTCCATGGAGGAAATCAAAATGATGTTCGTCAAAACCATTGGACTAGCCACACGAACTTAGACATATGATAAACCTCCAAAGAAAAAATAAGAAGGTACTTCTTCCGATAAGACTCCTACTAATCCTTCTTCTCCACCTCCTTCTAATGCCCCCCTTATCATTGAAAAACCTATCCTTGACACATTTTTACGCCCTCCAAAGAGTACGATTAGGTAGTCATTTTCTAATACTAGTCCTTGAGCTACCCAATATTATAATATTGTTGAAGATTTAGCTCAGGCACCTTGTGCTATGTCTACTCTAGAAGTACTCCAAAGTATTCCTCCGGAGCGTAAAAACTTGTTGTCAGCCTTAGGGGCCCTTCAATCCGAAGAATTCTAATACAAATTCCTTTAGTGTGGGGAATTATAAATCAATACTATCTCACTAGCTTGCGTTTCAAATCGTGACTAAGGTGATTAGTAGGAAAGTTCATCTTACTATACTGGACGAAGGAGCTTCCACCTCGGTTTTATCTATGCCTTATTGGAGAGCCATCGGTTCTCCTAAGCTCAACCGGTAACCAACCACTTTGAAAGATTTTTATGGAAGAGGTTTCCATCCCCATGGATTATTACCATCTTTATCTATTAACATTGGGGAAAAGACCATTTCTATTCAGGTAGAAGTGGTCGAATTGGTTTTACGCTATGACGACAGTTGGTTTTATTGGGGAGGAATTCGTTTTACGCTATGACGATAGTTTCTTCATCGGTATTTCATATTCTCCAATTCCTTACCAAATAAATATTGTAACCATCGATCAACTCGATTATTTCTCCCCTTATATCACTACCACCACAACAAATAATGTTCCTATGTTGGGGAAATAAGCCCCCCCTCCTTATCAATCTGTAGGGGTCAAACTTTTGAAAGATTCATCCCTTATGGGATTATTTCCATCTATTGATTTCCCTCCTAGTACTCAAATTGCTACAGTGAACATGATACCCTCCACTACCGGTGATATGTCCAAAGGCAAAGAGATTATTGAAACACCTTCTTTGAGTCCTCCCGAAGCCCTATATCATGCCATTCAATCTACTTCTGATGTGTACATCGATGACCAACATTTAGTAGCATCAGATCCTTAACATCTTCCTTATTGTCTAGATTCCCCTCTTCCTATTCTTAATTATGCCTCACACACTTTTCTATCAAATGAATCTATTATGGAGATTATGAGTTCGGATGAATCTTTCTAGGAAGATCCTCATCACATATCCTCGTTCCTTCCTAATGGCAATTCAGTAGAATCTGATTTTGTGTCTCTTATTAGTTTCGATATTTTCAAACATCCTTAGACACCTGTACTGTTGCAAGGTTTTGATTCTGAAGGGAATATGTGTAACATTACTCAAACCATCCCCATTGAAATATCGGTAAAACCCAAAATTATTGAACATGTTCATGTAGGAAAAAACTGTTCAATAGCATAAATTGAAAGTTATCAAGCTCTTTTCAAATTTTTTCAATATTTTTTTCCCTAGAGTTACGAGGAAATTCCTAGGATTGATCCATCCATCATTGTACACGAGATCAATACTTACTCGATGAAAAAACCTGTTAGTAAGAAACTCCGTCAAGTCCACCCTAGGAAAGTTACGGCCATAAAAGCTGAAGTCAAAAATATTTTGAAATTTGGTTTCATTTATCCCATGTCATTGACATAATGGGTACACTAATACATTTGCGAGTATTTTTCCATGAAATATTTCCACATTTTGAACATTTGTGGATTAATACTTCATTTTTTTTATCATGGCGGAAAAACCGTGGCAATATCGACGTTTTTTTAATTTTCGACAAACTTTTGTCTCTATATCGATGATATATGGCTATCTTTGCACACCCACCAAACCAATTCCAGCTTTCAATGGCTCTTGGTTGTTTACGCACGAGTCAACTCATGTATTTTTGTCCACATCTAAATAAGAAGATCTCGCTATTTTCATAACGGAGTAAACTTGTTCTGGGTGAGAAGTGAATTCCAGCCCTCCCTCGGTTCATATTCTCGGTTCATATTCAAGCCAGAAAGCATGAAGTTGGTGCTAAAATTCAAAGCAAAATCTTACTTCTATCTTATGTCTGATCATAGAGAGAAATCCTGAAATGGAAACCCTCAATAATAATAAAATAGATTTTCTTTTTTTCTCGGATGTTGCATCTTTTTTCTTGGGTCTGGGTCTGAGTGGCTATGTGTGGTAAAGTATTTTATGTATATGAAAGAAGCTGCCTATAACCCCGCCTTAGGCCATCCATGTGCTCTTATATTTTGCATAGAGACGTTTACACTTGTTCATATATGATGTCGCCATGGATAAATAGTAATTGCCATGAAACTGACTACCTCATAGTAGCTATCTCTACTACTGCAACCTAGTTACCTATATGATGTCAACATAGATAATTTTACCTTTTATATTGCTAGTGGTCCATTGATTAAACTATACCAAAGAGTGAAATCAAATTGAAAGCAAGTTTATAGCTCCTTTGCGGGAGCATGCCAAGTTGTATCACTTAGCACATTTTCTATAGTTGCGACAAGGTTCTTAGTGATTGATTGAGTGTGGATTGAGCCTGGATTTCTTTATCAACCATATCCAAAACTAGAGAGATTAGTCATACTCTGCAATAATCATCTGGACGTAAATTCATAAAGGTAAGCATGCATCCTTTTTTGGGGGATACAAACTAACATTGAGGCTCAAAATAACAGTTGTATTCTTCGGGTCATGTACCTTACGAATGAATTTAACCACCCTGCAACTCTCTCCTTTTATTTAAACCAGAGTAATTGCAACAAGAGGGTCCATTCAACAATGAATCTATTCAATTCATTTTTTTTATAGACTCGATGCTCCACTAAGCTATTGGCCGTTGACACAGTGTTAATTACTTTCCACAGTAGAAGGACAACTTTCATTTGGATCATTTGGGCCACCTAGTGTTCCAATGGCCAAACTATTAAGGTCTCCTTGCCAGTAAATCAAAGGCCATTGCACAACACTTGTTGGCATCAATGAAAACTTCAGTCTGTTAGACACAATGCTCACTGAGAGGGCGGGGGGTGAATCAGTGAGCTAAGGCTTCAACTCAATTTCAACTTTTTGTACCAATCTTATCATGCCTGCAGCCATCTTTGTCATCAAGTTTGCTCGTCTATTGTCATGTCACCATCTCCTTGTCATCTTTGCACCAACATCTTTGTCTTGTCCAAATCATCTTCAAATGACCACAGAATGGGTCATTTGACTCTCTAGATGTTCCATGCTTGTCATTATTTCTTGTCAATGTCATTATGGAAGTCCTTAGTCATCTCTGTCCTTCATGTCTTGTTCCAATTACACCTTTCCATGTCATCATGATTTTACACCTCTTCGAATCTTTGTTTTTTATTTATTGTTTTAATGAAATAATCAATTAAAAATTCTTCTAAACATTGCATCTCTCCAATAGTAAGATGTGTCTCTTCACAACTCTGTCTTAATTCTTTTTATTAAATTTTTGTTTCTTTTTCTAAATACATTCCTATAGCTTCTTATTTAATAAACTCTGTTTATTATTTTTCACTAAATTTGCATGTCCATCTTTTGCATATATGACCATCATAATGCCAACTGAAAGTATGGATGGATAGCCACCTCAAAAAGGATCAGATCCATGTCACCTTTTGAACTTTTTGATACACATGCATTATCTGGAGATCATTTGAAAAAAGGCTTCCAAACTGTTTAATTTAACACTTAGACAAAAAAAAATTAACTTGTAAAAACAAATTTTCTTCTACTTTGGCAGATTGATTTCTTCCTCATGTGATCACCATAAGGAAACATAAAAGCATGGATAGATATCCATTTCAACAATGAACAAGACCATATCACTAGATAAATCTATTGACACACACACAACCTTTGGCAAGCATTTCAAAATAGCTTCTCAACCTCTTTTGAACATCAAAAAACATTTCTTCCCATTTTGGTAGACTCCTATTTCACACGTGTGAACACTCTATGGAGACCTGAAGTCAGGAGCAGATGGACAACCTACCAAAGAATGGATCCATGACATTTGATAAATTTACTTGCACAAAGACAGCCCTTGGCGGGCATTTCCAAGTGACCTCTCAAACTCTTGTTTTTAACACTTGGTTAATTTTCTTTTGTTCTCACTATGCAAAATATTATTTTTCCTATTTTTGGCAGATTGATATTTTGCATATGAGACCATCATAAGAAAACCTGAAGGTATGGATGGATAATCAGTTCACCAAGGCACATGACTATGCTACCTGATGAATTTTATCATCAAAATAACCCCTCCTTGCGGGCATTTCAAAATACCTTTTAAATTTCCTAAATCTAACACTTAACCAATTTTCTTGTGTTCTTAAAATGCGAAATAATATTTTTCTTACTTTTGGCAGATTTATATATTTATCATAAAACACTCCACAGGATAAATAAGACCATGGTTAGATGCACCCATCAACAAGCTATAGCCTAACACTTTCATATTATTTTTCTCATCATCCTATGAGATAGGGCAGGCATTTCCCTGAGGCCACTGAGGCAGTTTTTCCAGTAATGGAATAGTGCAAAACAACTTGAAACTCTGTTTTCAAAAACCATTATCTTTTTCATCAAACATCTTCTTTGAGAAATGAGACCATGATGATATAGCCTCTTCAACCAGTTGTAGGATGATAGCTTCATATAATTTTTATCATACACCTATAAGGTACGGAAGGAATTTTCCCAAGGCCACATGAGCCAGTTTTTCCAACACTTGGACAATTTTCTTAGTCTGGTCCAATATGCCTAAAACATTGTTTTGGCAGGTTCATAACTTCTTCCTCATCTACTTCCAAGACAGTCTGAAGACATGTTCAAGTAGGACAAATATCAATCTACAAGACCCCCATATGGTGTGGGCATTTTCTTCAACACACAATTTGTGGCGAGCATTTTCTTAAGGCTACCTGAGCTAGTTTTCCAAAACTTAGTCATTTTTAGGACTTTCTCCAAAATTTATTCTCATTTTGGCAGATTCAATTTTTTCTTCAGACATGCTTAAGGAGAAATAATACCATGGTTAGGTAGACAAACCAACACACTACAAGACCCCCATGTGATGCGGACATTTACTCTAACCCACAATTTAGGGCGGGCATCTTTCTGAGGCTACTTAGCCATGTCATCATGCTTAGACACCTCTTCAAATATTTGTTTGTTATTTATTGTTTTAATGAAATAATCAATTAAAATTTCTTCTAAACATTGCATCTCTCCAATAGTAAGATGTGTCTCTTCAAAACTCTATCTTAATTCTTTTTATTAAATTTCTCTTTATTTTTCTAAATACATTCCTGTAGTTTCTTATTTAATAAACATTGTTTATTATTTTTCACTAACTTTGCAGGTCCATATTTTGCATATATGATCATCATAATGCAAAATGAAAGTATGGCTGGATAACCACCTCAACAAGGATCAGATCCATGTCACCTTTTGAAATTTTTGATACACACGCATTATCTAGAGATCATTTGAAAATAGGCTTTCAAACTGTTTAATTTAACACTTGGAAAAAAATGTTTTTAACTTGTAAAAACAATTTTTCTTCTACTTTGGCAGATTGATTTCTCCATCATGTGATCACCATAAGGAAACCTACAAGCATGGCTAGATATCCATTTCAACAATGAAAAAGAGCATATCACAAGATAAATATGTTGACACACACACAACCTCTGGCAAGCATTTCAAAATAGATTCTCAACCTCTTTTGAACATCAAAACATATTTCTTCCCATTTTGGCACTCCTATTTCACACGTGTGAACACTCTATGGAGACCTTAAGTCAGGAGCAGATGGACAACTTACCAAAGAATGGATCCATGACATTTGGTAAATTTACTTGCACAAAGACATCCCTTGGCGGGCATTTCCAACTGACCTCTCAAACTCATGTTTTTAACGCTTGGTCAATTTTCTTTTGTTCTCACTATGCAAAATATTAGTTTCCCTATTTTTGGCAGAATTGATATTTTGCATATGAGACAATCATAAGACCACCTGAAGGTATGGCTGGATAGTCAGTTCACCAAGGAACATGACTATGCTACCTGATGAATTATATCATCAAAATAACCTCTCCTTGCGGGCATTTCAAAATACCTTTTCAATTTCCTGAATCTAACACCCAATTTTCTTATGTTCTTAAAATGCAAAATAATATTTTTCTTACTTTTGGCAGATTTATATCTTTGTCATAAAACACTCCAAAGGATAAATGAGACCATGGTTAGATGCACCCATCAACAAGCTATAGCCTAACACTTTCATATTATTTTTCTCATCATCCTATGAGATAGGGCGGGAATTTCCCTAAGGCCACTTAGGCAATTTTGCCAGTACTAGAATAGTGCAAAACAGGCTCAAACTCTGTTTTGGAAGACTATTATCTTTGTCATCAAACATCCTCTTTGAGAATTGAGACCATGGTGAGATATCCTCTTCAACCAGTTGTAGGATGATAGCTTCAGATAATTTTTATCATACACCTATAAGGTATGGTGGGCATTTTCCCAAGGCCACATGAGGCAGTTTTTCCAACATTTGGACAATTTTCTTAGTCTGTTACAATCTACCTAAAACACTGTTTTGGAAGGTTCATAAATTCTTCCTCAGCTACTTCCAAGACCGTCTAAAGACATGTTCAGGTAGGCCAAATATCAATCTACAAGACCCCCATATGGTGCGGGAATTTTGTTCAACACACAATTTGTGGCGGGAATTTTCTTAAGGCTACCTGAGCCAATTTTCCAATACAGTCATTTTCAGGACTTTCTCCAAAATTTATTCTGAAACCTCATTTTGGCAGATTCAACTTTTTCTTCAGACATGCTTAAGGAGAAATAATACCATGGTTAGGTAGACAAACTAACACACTACAAGACCCTCATGTGCTACGTGCATTTACTCTAACCCATAATTTAGGGAGGGCATCTTTCTGAGGCTACTTAGCCATGTCATCATGCTTAGACACCTCTTTGAATCTATGTTTGTTATTTATTGTTTTATTGAAATAATCAATTAAAACTTCTTCTAAACATTTCATCTCTCCAATAGTAAGATGCGTCTATTCAAAACTCCGTCTTAATTATTTTTGTTAAATTTCTATTTATTTTTCTAAATACATTCCTGTAGCTTCTTATTTAATAAACTCCGTTTATTATTTTCATTAACTTTGCAGGTCCATCTTTTGCATATATGACCATCGTAATGCAAACTGAAAGTATGGCTAGATAGCCACCTCAACAAGGATCAGATCCATGTCACCTTTGAACTTTTTGATACACACGCATTATTTGGAGTTCATTTGAAAATAGGCTTCCAAACTGTTTAATTTAATACATACAAAATTGTTTTTAACTTGTAAAAACAATTTTTCTTTTACTTTGGCAGATTGATTTCTCCCTCATGTGATCACCATAAGGAAACCTACAAGCATGGCTAGATATCCATTTCAACAATGAACAATATATCCATTTCAACAATGAACAATACCATATCACAATATAAATATGTTGACACACACACAACCTCTGGAAAGCATTTCAGCTTCTTAACCTCTTTTGAACATCAAAACATATTTCTTCCCATTTTGGCAAACTCCTATTTCACACGTGTGAACACTCTATGGAGACCTAAAGTCAGGAGCAGATGTACAAATTATCAAAGAATGGATCCATGACATTTGATAAATTTACTTGCATAAAGACAACCCTTGGCGGGCATTTCCAACTGACCTCTCAAACTCCTGCTTTTAACACTTGGTCATTTTTCTTTTGTTCTCACTATGCAAAATATTATTTTTCCTATTTTTGGCAAATTGATATTTTGCATATGAGACCATCATAAGACAACCTGAAGGTATGGCTGGATAGTTAGTTCACCAAGGAACATGACTATGCTACCTGATGAATTTTATCATCAAAATAACCCCTCCTTGCGGGCATTTCAAAATGCCTTTTCAATTTCCTGATTCTAAAAATGCACCCATCAAAAAGATGTAGCCTAACACTTTTATATTATTTTTCTCATCATCCTATGAGATAGGGAAGGCATTTCCTTGAGGCCATTGAGGCAGTTTTTCCAGTACTGGAATAGTGCAAAACAACCTGAACTCTGTTTTGGCAGACCATTATCTTTGTCATCAAACATCTTCTTTGAGAACTGAGACCATGGTGAGATAGACTCTTCAACAAGCTGTAGGATTATAACTTTAAATAATTTTTATCATACACCTATAAGGTACGACAGACATATTTGCCAAGGCCAAATGAGCCAGTTTTTCCAACACAGACAATTTTCTTAGTCTGGTCCAATCTGCCTAAAACACTGTTTTGGCAGGTTCATAATGCATTCCTTAGCTACTTCCAAGACAATTGGAAGACATGCTTAGGTAGGCCAAATATCAATCTACAAGACCCCCATATGGTGCGGGAATTTTCTTCAACACACGATTTTTGGCGGGCATTTTTTTAAGGCTAACTGAGCCAGTTTTCCAACACTTAGTCATTTTCAGGACTTTCTCCAAAATTTATTCCGAAACCTCATTTTGGCAGATTCAACGTTTTCTTTAGACATGCTTAAGGATAAATTATACCATGGTTAGGTATAAAAACCAACACACTACAAGACCCCATGTGTTGCGAGCATTTACTCTAACCCATAATTTAGGGTGGGCATCTTTCTGAGGCTACTTAGCCATTTTTGCTTGCTCTAGCACAAACCCCTATTTTGGCAGGTCCATAACTTCTCCCTCAGGAACTTTCAAGACAAACTGAAGACATGGTCAGGTAGGAAAAACAACAATCTACAGGACCCCATGTGGTGCTGGAATTTATATTTTCCTATAAATTATGGCGTGCATTTCCCTAAGGAAAGTTTTACTAATTTCCCCATAGTCATTTTCCTGTTTTTCACCAAATTACCATATTTTTCCAAGATGATTGTCATTAATGTTGTCATCAATGACAATCCTATTCATCATAGTCTTCACATTTTTCTTTATAGAAATTGGTATATAATATGCTGCATTTAGAAATATACTTATATCTAATGTATTTGACAAGTTACTATTTGGTATGGTGTAGGTAAGACAAGTACTTGTCACTACAAGGATTTTTCACTATAAATGAAAATGCAAGGAAGCTTGCTCAGCTTAGAGCGACATTATAGGCGAGGGGATATGGAAAATGTTATTTCCCTTGCTCTGATTCCAGGGGCTTGGTAGTAGTTGGTAATAGTATGATAATTTGGGGATTTTGACTAAGTGTTGAAAAACTGCCCTAAAGTAGTTGCCTTATGAAAATGACCACCATAATTCATAAGAAGAATAAAATGCCCTCCATGACTTTCCATCCCATAGTTTTTTGAAATATCTATCTGACCATGGCCCCGGTTCTCAGAAAAAATCTTTGAAGAAGAAGATGCAGGTCTCCCAAAAGAAGGATTTTTTGTCAAATTAGTTAGAATTGCTCTATGGAAATGCCTGCCATAATTTGTGGGTTGAAGAAAATGACCGCACCACATGGTCATATTGTAGGTGTATGTTTTTTCTACCTGACCATGTTCTCACATTGGTTTGATAATGCTTGAGGAAGAAGATATGGATCTGCCAAAACACGGTTTCAGGCAGTCTTACACCAAAGTTTAGTAAAATGCCCGCCTAGGGAAAATGAAGATGAGTATGGGAGTGAAATAAGCATAGGTGTGCTCAGTAAGGTGTAATACATCATCTTGTAGCATTAGTTCAGGTTTTGGGTGAAATGAAAAATCCACCTTAGGTTTTGGACAAATTGTTCAAGTATGGAATTATTGGTAAAATCTGCCTCAGTAGCCTCAAGGAAATGCACGCCACCTCTCATAGGATGATGCGAAAAATTATCGGAAAGTGATAGGCTCTATTATGTTGGTTGTTTCATCCAACCATGGTTTCATATTTCCCAAAGAGTATCTGAGGAGGAAGATATCAATCTACCAAAAGTGCCTCTCACCTTCATTTGGACTATCCTAGTAAAATGCCTGCCAAGGTTAGATGATGAGGTTGCAGGGGAGAATATTGGCATGGTTGAGTCAGTATGATATTCCTCACATTGTGGATGTCTCACTATCCAAGTTTTATGAAAAAAATAAAACCACCTTGGTGACTTAGGGTTTGAAGAAACTTAGACAAGTGTCAATAAGCAGTTTGGAAGACCACTTTCAAATGCCTCCCAGATGTTGGGTGTATGTCAATAGGTTCATCAATTGGCATGGATTTTTTCTTTGTTGAAATGGCTATCCAGACATACTTTCAGGTTGACTTACAATGGTCACATATGCAAAATATCAATCTGCCAAAAGTAGGAAAAATACTATTTTGCATATTGAGAAACACAAGAAAATTGCCTAAGTTGAGAGGTTGTTTGGAAATGCCCACCAAGGGTTGTCCTTGTGAAAATAAATTTATCAAATTTCATGGATCAAAGGCCACCTGGACCAGTTTTCCAACACTTAGCCATGTCCAAGAATTTCTCCAAGATTTATCCTGAAACCCTATTTTGGTAGACTTACAACTTTCTCCTTAGAAATGATTAAGGAAAACTGAGACCATGGCTAGATAGCCAGTTCGACAAGCTATAGCCTTATATGTTGGTGTGGGATTTCTATTCAAACCATGAATTATGGTGGACGTTCTCTTAGAGTAGTTTTGATTACTTTTTCATACTTAGTCAATTTCCAAAGTTTCACAAAGTTGACATATTTTTCCAGAATGATGTCAGATTACAACACTAACTTCCTGATAGCACTAGAACACCATTATGTGTCTTTCCAGCCTCACCATACATGCCACATCATCATACTTTCCATGTCATTACTTCCTTTGTCATTCCTTTGTCTTTCACTGAGTTTACCCTGCCATCATGTCTTTGGTTATCCTTTTGTCATTCACTAAACTCCTTTGACATCAATGACAATCACATTCAACTTGTATCATATATTATATAAATAATTGTAAGTTATCAATAATTGTAATAATGTAAAAATGACATTTTGATTATCGTGGACTTGTATGATGTCCCAATTTTTGGTTTCTGATTCTTATATAATAAAATGGGTTCTTCATCTATCGTATTCTCTAATGTCACAAAATTTTACGTTATTGATTAAATATATGAATGATGTACATTGTGACTATGAACAAAGGTGTAATCAACGTGCTTATCCAAGCACAATAATTAAGAAATAAAAATAAATATTACGTTAAAAATATATGATTTGTAGATAATTAATTCAAATTTAATTATATGAATGATTTTCATGGTTACAATGAACAAAAGTTTAATCGGCTCTTATATCCAATTGCAACAAATAAAAAAAAAAAAAATATTATTATAAAAAAATGATTTTCTAATGAGTAATTGAAAATTTGTAAAAATAATAAATAGCATTTGCATATCTGCGGTGTGGAAAAGCTCATTAGTGAACCATACACATTCTATTATTTCAACTAGTTGGTTTATCTTTCTCATTTCCTTGAACTAAGATAACAAAATATTTTACCCATTAGTGCTCTTTTACATAATGTATGAACCGATTTTTTTTTAGGACATATACACATAGATTCTCTTTACATGATATATGCACCAATGTGTTTCTAATATCAATTATGCACCATATCACTTCATGCATTTTATATGCATCCATTCATGTATAATAAAAAATATGCTCTGATGCACTTATCTTCATCATTATCATCATGTTGATCATCATCGTCTTCATCATCATCTTCATCATTACCGTTATCATCTTCATCATCATCATCATCGTCATCACCATCAATGTCATCGTCTTCATTGCCGTCATCAACATCATCATCATCATCACCATCATCATCACCATCATCATATTCATCATTATCATCATCTTCGTCGTCATCATCATCTTCATCATCATCGTCATCATCATCTTCTTCATCATCATCATCATCGTCATCATCATATTCTTCTTCATCATCATCTTCATCATCATCATCATCATCATCAAGATCATGATCTTCATCATCATCATCATCGTCATCTTCATCATCATCATCTTCAAATTCATCATCATCACCGTCATCATCATCATCATCAACATCACCATCTTCATCATCACCATGTTCATCTTCATCATCATCACTGTCATCATCATCAACAACAACATCACCATCTTCATCATCATCATCATCATCAAGAGCATCATCATCATCATCATCATCATCATCATCAAGATCAACATCTTCATCATCGTCGACATCATCATCATCTTCATCTTCATCATCATCATCTTCAATATCATCGTCATCATGTTGATCATCATCGCCTTCATCATCATCATCATCATGGTCATCATCATCGTCGTCATCACCATCAATGTCTTCATCATCATCATCATCACCATCATCATCACCATCATCATCATCTTCATCATTACAATCATCGTCATCGTCATCATCATCGTCATCTTCTTATTCATCATCATCATCATCATCATCGTCATCGTCATCATCATCATCATCTTCATCATCATAATCATCATCACCATCATCATCATCACCATCAATGTCACCGTCTTCATTGTCGTCACCATCGTCATCATCATCATCATCTTCATAATGATGATGATGACGATGATGATGATGACGACGAAGAATGAGATGATGATAATGATGATGATGATGATGATGATGATGATGATGATGATGAAGATGATGATGATGACGATCATGATGATGACGATGAGGATGAGGATGAGGATGAGGATGAACATGACGAGGATGATGATGATGACGACGAAGATGTTGATGATGATGATGGTGGTGGTGGTGATGAAGATGATGAAGATGATGATGAGGGCGGTGATGAAAATGATGATGATGACGATGTGAAGATGTTGATTAGGAAGAGGGATATGATGACGACGACGATGGCGATGATGATGACGACGACGATGATGACGACGACGATGATGATAATGATGATGATGATGATGATGATGGTGATGATGACGATGACGACGACGATGATGATGATGATGATGACTAGGATGAGGATGATGATGACAAAAATGATGATTGAAGATGATGATGATGACGATCATGATGATGATGATGGGGATGAGGAGAGCATGACGAGGATGATGATGATGATGAAGATGATGATGATGATGATGATGATGATGATGATGGTGGTGGTGGTGGTGGTGGTGGTGGTGGTGGTGATGAAGATGATGAAGATGATGAAGATGATGATGAGGGAGATGATGAGGATGATGAGGATGATGATGATGACTAGGATGAGGATGATGAAGATGATGATCATGATTATCATGATGATGATTAAGATGATGATGACAATGATGATGATGATGATGATGAATATGAAGATGATGATGATGGTTATGGTGATGATGATGAATATGTTGATGAAAATGACGATGATGATGATGTGATGACAAGATCTTTACCTTGGTCTTCACTAAATTGTTCTGAGCTTCGCCAACATTATAATAGAAAGGTTATGAGTGATTATTCACTCCTATAAAGAATCCACTTTATGGAACTACCAAACTACTCAGTTTGGAGGATTCTTCTTTTAAGACACTGGACTAGGTCCATAAGTCTTGATTCTTCATGTGCACAAATCTAAGAACAGGAGGCTTCACAGGGCCCAAAAATTTGTATTTTTTTTTACTGCTTCCTCGGATCCTATTGAATTGTCAGATTAGTCCTTGGAATGGGTGTTAGGAGCGATCCTTATTTTTTCACTCAACTGGTTGCTCCCCCTATCATGTAGACGTCTTCATTCATTGAGCTCCCCTTAAAATTGAGATGATAAAGATGATGATGATGAATATGATGATGATGATGAAGATGATGACAATGATAATGAAAATGATGATGATTATGATGATGAAGATGATGATCATGATAATGGAGATGCTGATGAATTGGATGACGATAATGTTGATGATGAATATGATGATGAAGATGAAGATGCTGATGATGATGACGACGAATATGATGATGATGATGGTGATAACGAAGATGTTGATGATGAAGATGATGATAAGGAAGATGATGATGATGAATAATGTCATGATGACGATGATGACGACGGCGATGATGATGATTATGAAGATGATGATGATGATATTGATGAAGATGATGAAGACAATGGTGATGACGATGAAAAGGATGATGAGGAGAATAATGATGATGATCATCATCATCGTTTTTTTCGTCATCACCATCTTCTTTGTCATCTTCATCATCATAATGATCATCGTCATCATCATCGTGTTTGTCCTTGAAGGGACTTATGTATAGGATCTCACTATAAACAATGCAAACAATACAAATTATGACAAAATCCTAGTTAAATTAAATTAAATTAAATTAAAATAAACCAAATTAAAATAAACTAAATTAAAAACATAGAGTTGTTTAACTATAATTAATTTAAAATGCAACAAAATATAAAATATGCAAATAAACAAACAAAAAAATGTAGAATTAAAAACACCTACACACTAGCTCATTAGAATTCAAAAGCACCCGCGTAGGATCTGCTCCGGCTCCCATTTGGGGGTTTTCAATTTCGAACTTTCATTGAAGGATCTGGAACAGGCTATGTTTTTTTTACAAGAAGGGCAGTGAAGGACTGTTCCTATTAGTGCATCATCCACTCCCTTCGCATGTGATCCCATGCTTCTAGAACCACCCGCCCCACCTCCAGAATGGCATCAATGTTTAGACTTTCAGGTTTGTTTCCTTCTATGTTTTTCTTGATTACCTATTTTTTTTAAATTTTATTCATGTTTTTTTTCGTTTTTGTGGATGTGGTGGAGATGAAATGGCTCAAATATGCTTGAAAGCATGAAGCATGAGTTGTCTAGGTGAACTTGGGAAATTCAATGTGAGAAATAAAACCAACAGTTATCGAGGAAAAGGAAGAAGGGAATGAGATATTTTAATGTTGTCATGCTTTTGTTTGCTTGTTGTGAGATATTTTGACAATATTCCTGAATGGAATGTGGTGGTTTTGTGGAGCTATATGGTTGTAGGGTATGTTATGAATGGGAAAGATGAAGAGGCTCTCAAGATGCGTTGGAAAGCATTGATGATGGGGATATGATTGTAGGTTATGTTATGAATGGGAAAGATGAAGAGGCTCTCAATATTTGTTGGCAAGCATTGATGATGGGGATGAGGCCGAATGATTTTACTTTCTCGATGGTGCTTTTGATTTGTGCAAACATCACAGCTTATGATCAGGGTAAGCAAGTTCATATCCTCACCATAAAATATGGATTTGATTCATATAATTTTGTGGGTGTTTATCTAGTTGGCATGTTTGCAAAATGTGGGTTTGTTTCTAGTTTTGTTCATTCCTTTTGGGCATCATTTCAAAATTCCCATGAATTGACAATTCAAAGCTAGACTGTGAATGTTTTTAATAGGATATGTAAGTGGATATTGTGTTAATTATAATACAATAACTTGTGCTCTGTGGAATCGAAAACCCAATTCTCTTAGGTTCTAAGATAATTCCATGTCATGGTTTTTCTTTAAAGGGCCACTAGGTATTCTATTTGAGAGGAATCTATGTTGGTTGTTACCATTTCAGCAACCATTTAGAAAACAAGGCTATAACAGCCCTATATCAACACACTTCCACTTTCTGCCTATAGTATGCAGTAAACTGCAAACTGTCAAACTTTGACTGCCCTCCCTACCTGTAACCACGATAAACACCAAACTGAATCAAAGGTTAACTATTAGTTGGATGGTGATATTGTTTAAGAGAGGTAAATAAAGTCTGAAAATTTAAATTATTTTCATAGCTACAAGTCTGGAACATACATTTGGTGGTTGTCCTATATTGCTAAGAATAGTGTTCAAGGTTTGGAGTGGTGTGGTTTATATTGAATACAAAACTAAAACTCTTATATATCTTACATTGGTAACCTTCACTGCTGCTATAAAATTTTCATAATTAGAATCATCATACTATATTATTGCTTCTATATTTATATGAGTCCTCATACTTGAATGGAAGGTTATTGGTTGGTTAAATACTGCAATTGAATTGTATATGGTTACACGGCTAATGATCTCTTGTATGCTAAAGTGCTACTGGATGAACTTTCTACTAATTCCATATATCTTGAATTGAATACATTGAATTGATATCATTTACATTTGCATCTATAAGCACTAAATCAACTTAGTACGTCTTCTTCATTCATATAAGTGATTGATTGAAAGGCACTGGTCACTAATACAATTGTGTAGAAGATATAGTTGTTTGTCCTTTTAATTAAATATTAAGAAGGTTCCCTGCAACCAAATGCATTTTCCATGGCACTAGAGTCCATGGCTAAGTTGTCGAAAAGACCAGAATAGGTGTCGTGCCATGAACATTTTGGTATAGAAATGTGTGGTAGAGACTAGAAATGTGTTACCAGTTACCACTACCATCCATAAAGACAGGTCCAATGGAAACATGTTTCTACAGCTGGAAAAGAATTTCCATGCCATACCAATGTCCATACAACATGTTTTCTTCTCTACATCCACCTATTTTGACTTGGGTTGACTCAGTTTTTTACTAGACTTGACAAAAAATGATGGTAAAAGTTGGCAATTCCTCTATATTTCCTTTTCTATCCTTTTACTTAAATTTTTAACATTACCACTAACTATTCCAGTATGTTTGAGAAAGTTTCCAACCTCATCAGACTTCATATGGAGAAAGTAGAATTTCATACTCCATTCAAAATTCAACAGACTTAACAGTTTAAAGGATTTCAGGATTGGCAAGATTACAGACGTTTGATTGGATTCTATCATGTATCAAGGAATGGGATTGGCATTTAATCAAGAGCACCAAGCCCTTTATGTAACTCGATGTTGGTGCCATTGATTGTTGAATTCCTCTATCATGGCCTTAGAAAAAATGTACCCTTCACTCAAGACAAAATCATTGATTAGGCATGAGCTTTTTATATGATATTTTAAGGCTTGTATTAGGTAGTTTCATCAAAATTGAATGGTGTTAATCGATGTCCCTGGAGGATTGAGGTAGAGCCAAAGGCTTGATGAGCAGGTAGAGGGTGATACTAATGGTGAGGATCCCAATATAAGCGATGGTGGAACTTTGCTTGTCATTTAAATTTTCTTGCTCATTTATTCATAATCCTTTCTTTCAAAGTTCCAATATAATGTGCTATTTATAAATGAGTGGTCATGTTTCTAGTGTGTTACAGTTTTGGAACACATACCTGTTTTCCTGTATCGTGTAACTTAGGTCCACAACCGTAAATGGAATTGATTTAACTTCATTACAATTAAATTTGTGGCACTGTTGTGAACTTCCCTAGCCATTATTTGACTAGAATTCAATAAACTCTTTTTCAAACCTAATATTAAATGTCAAACAAGAAGCAAGGGAATGCTCATTGTAAAGGGCAATGTGCAGTAATAGGAAGAAGATAGAGATTACCAAAAAAGGATACACCAAGGAATCTTATAGTCAAACAAAATATATGTGGAGAGAGAAACCAACCTTAGTGAGTTCTACTTGTGAGTGATCAACTGCAGGAGATGTAGATCCAGTAGGGGCAACATGACCATTTATAGCATTATTGATAGCTGCATTTGCAGAAGGATCGGGTGTGTTTCCACCATCCTTATTTTTTTCATTTTCCATAAGCTCCACCTCCTCCTCTTTTATCAACTAAACCATAAGAGGTTAGCATACACATATATTCCTACAAATTCATACATCTCGAATGCAGTGGCTTACTAATATAAATTCCTTCATAACAACCAACCAAAATATCTAATTGTGGTAAAAAACAAGCACAAGTTGTGAAGATAATTCCTATACTATTGTTTAGTACTCTTATTTGATGCTTATGGATGGTTGATTGGATGTCTTTGATACTTGATGCTTGGTCCATGGATATCATCTTCAATTGTCTCTTGAAAATAAATTATAATCAGGTAAGACCTTTCTCTATTATATTGGATGCTTGTCATTGAAAAGTTTAATAGTGTGCATGTTTCTCAAATTTGGTTGTGTTTCTCTTAACCCTTGTTATTTCACCGCAAGCAGTGATATATATGGATGGGTTATGTCTATTAATCCAACCAACCCTAAATTGTTTAATTTTTTCGTGGTTGTACATTTTTTTAAAGTTTTTAAAATTTTATATTAAATAGAATTATTTTAAAATTATTTATTTGATTGTTGTTGGGCTATATTTTAGTGACGTAGGTTTTGATATTGGCTCCTCCAGCGTTGGTGGCATATCAGACGTCATAGGTGTCAGCTGGATGGACTGAAATTCAATTAAACCCTGAGTACGGTTGTTAGTTTTTCTTTGATAATGGCAATGTTTTGGAGTTTGAAGCCCAAATGTTCTATAGCAAATTGTTTTTGTTTGCTCAGAGTGGTTTTGAGGCTACTGAGTGGAGCTTTGTAGCAATTGTGGAACACCAGAGCTTGTCTTGAGTTGTACATGCATAATTGCTTTGAGTAATTAGTGAGACATCGACCCCAGCCGTAGCATTCTCTGTATAAACTAACGAAATCCCATTGCATGCATCAATTCTTACAAATTCTAAGTGTAGGCAAGCATTGCGATAGAAGAACACAATATTCTCTCTGCGGTTTGTCATTTCTTGTGTCCAAGATGGAAGAATATTCTACCAGGAGGAAAAGAAGTAGCAATGAGGGCTACCTTGGAGTTCTTCCTAAGAAGAAACTCAAGCCTGAACCTGAGGAGAACAAATTCATGTTCAGGTTTTTGCTTCTTAATGGTTTGAATTTAACTCTGCAGTTGGAGGATGTCGTTGAAAAGATGTCGGTCACTGAATTTGTAAGGACTGTTAGGAGAAAAGATGAGAAATAAATAATAGAAAATGGGTCAAGAAAGATCCACTGGGGTCCCCAAGTCTATGTGGAAGATGTAATGGGAGAACGAATAACAATGGAAACATCATATGCAATGAGTCTCACAACAAGCCCATGCTTGTAGCTCTACAGGTTCATCCCTGAACTTCCTCCCCTAAACTGTTCTTTAGTTTTTTTTAATAAGTCAACAAAAATGTATTTATATGTGCACTACAAAAGCATTCCACGATCTTCTCAAAGTGCATTCTGTTAAAACAAATATTTCCATATCTAAATATTATTTACTAGAAAGTTCTTTTTAGCAACTAGGGGAATCAACAATTGGATTTGGGCTGGTACTCGCGTGACACGGGGTCCAGGTATCCATTCCCGTTACCACTATACCCTTAGGTGCCCCACACCCACCGCAATACATGGGACACAGGTAAACCCGGGTGGGATTTGATCTCGTGACCTCCAATTTACAACAAGTGACTTCATAACAACTGAACCATCAATGAGCCACACCCCTGTCAGCTATTATTTACTGGAAAGTTAACATTTAATAGATAACAAAGATTTATCCAGAGTATTTAGTGACATTTTATTCATATAGTAATACAACATGGCTGTTTCCTCTGTTTTTTGTTTTATATTGTTTGACAGGATGGTGGTATTAACAATGTCCACACATTTCTAGTAAAAACTTATTTATATGTGTATTTAATATATTCCTGTCTTAAACTTTAAAATTTGTGTGTTGTTTTCATTTTAATACAATGGTTAAAGAAATCTTGTTGAATACAAACACAAGTTTCCACATTAGTGAGGCAACGGTATTGTAATATAGCATTTAAATGCGAGTTGATGTTCTGGTGGAAAATGTGTGTTGGATAGATTGATTGTTGATTTCCTTCATAGGACATGTGGAATGTGACTCTAGAACCACATCTCTTGGTGGAATTACCCCAAGAACACACTTTTCAGACATCATTAGTTGATTTAATTGTATGCCCATTTTTTATTTCATAGAGTATTTTGATATTTTCCATGCCTAGCAAAACGACCACTTGTGTATAGCTCTAGGAATGGATTATTTATTTAATTTATAAATTTAATTGCCAGCCAACAAAGTGGTTTTCTGTTTATTAGGACAAATCTTTGTAAATAGTATGGGCCAATGTACCTAGCGAAAGGCGATTGATAAGGTAAGGGTTCTTGCATTGCCTACATTCTCCCTAGGCATTAATATTTTATATGACTTGCTTGTACCCGTCATATAATATAACTTTGCTATTTTCATTTCTAGCCTCTTCATCATGCTTCCTATCCAATGTTTGTATAGAAACATAAGAATATCAGACTTAACTGTCTTTGTTGTGTTCTTGTTGTACCATTCCCTGCTTTTAGCACTCTTATGTTCTCTCTGTGCATTGCCCACCTCTATTTTTTAACCACTTTCCATCTATCAGAACTGTTTGTTTTAAGCTTTTGGCTCCATTTCTTCATCGTTTATTTAAATTACTATTCAAAATTGTGTTCTATTTTTCATTTTCTACCAAAAGATTGGAATTTTTTGTTCCCATTTATTTTCTACCAAACCAAAATATTGCACGAGAATCCTTTTTTGGGTGGAAATGGAGGTGTTTTTCCTTTCATCCAAGCTTCTTCCAACCTTATCATGGGGAAGAGGAGTCTCAAGTTTTAAAACCTAGTAAGAGCAATTATCCTTTATCCTCCATCTCTGAAGTTGCCATTTGTAGTTATATTACAAGTGCATTATGATAGATTTCTTAGTTTGGCATGGGAATCTTTGTTGGGGTTGAAACAAAGGTATATTGCCATTCTATATCATTTGTCTTGTAGTAATAATTTTTAGGAATTACGGTGACATTGCCACCTCGTGGCTCTTATTTGACAAATATCTAATGTCTAGCTTAGGATTTTCCTATTGAATATTTCTGAAGTGGATCTAGTTATTAAGGAGCAGATTGGGTTGGAACCATTCAACCCTATCTACTCTTTAATCACTAAATCCTCCATGATATCCTCAATTGACCCCATCTGCCTAACTTGGATTTGTTAGGCACTAATCACAACTTTTATGCCATTTAAAATCTTAATTCATCTTTCATTTTCTATTTTATAAGATCTGAAAATTTCTGTCATTTACATGTATTAAACTCATCCCTAAAACATCAAATTGCATGGTAGGTTTGCCCCAGTTTGTGGCTCAGAATTACCTTCTGGAAATCTGCTCTGTAGCGTTGATTAAATCTGGTCTAAAACAGAATTAAAAAGTCCATGAGACTACACATCAATCACAAGCACTTATTGAAGATCCAAAACAGTGCAAAGGAATGTGCCTTTCCACGGTTTTTTTATTTTTTTTAAATCTCTAGGTTTCATCTCAATATCGACGAACTTTCATCATGGGTATTACAAAACTGTTGAAACCCCAGGTGGATTTCCACAAATAGCGTCGTTATAGAGACGCAGTTTCGTGGAAAAATTACCTTTCAACTTGCATATTTCATCGATAGAGATTGGTTTTCCACTGTTTTGCATGGAAGAAATTTCTGTTCAAATTCTATAATTCGTTGATAGATAGACAAACATTTGTCAAAACTGTTCAACGGTTTTTCGTGGAACCAAAATTTTTCCTAGCAGTTTTTGGCCATATTTTCGTCATTATAGGGATTAGAATTTTGTCGATAGAGTGACGAAATGTAGAAAATGAATTTAAAAAAATCAATTTGAAGGCTACCGTATAGATGACATGTGGTGGCCAGTTTTCATTTCTATATCAACGGCTAATAAAGTTCGTCGTTATAGCGACGAAATAAGTGCCATGAACATCGCGACTATTATTGTCACAATTGAGACGACGAAACGTTAAAATAGCAACAAAAACCATTTAAAATTTGATATTATGTATTAGTGGTGTCTAATAATGTTCCCGTTTCCAAGAAGTAAGGCACTATTAGGGTTTGTATTGACTTTAGGGATTTAAATCAGACTTATCTGAAAAATAATAACCCTACTCCCTACATTGATCAAATCATCGACAACTATGATGGAAGTTCCATTTTCTCCTTTATGGATGGTTACTCTGGCTATAATCAGATCAAAATATTACCCACTGATCAACATAAAATGATATTCATTTTCCCATGGGAAACCTTCGCTTACCGTAAATTGCTTTTGGCTTGAAAAATACTGGAGCTACGTTCCAACGAGTCATGTCCTATGCTTTTCATGATATCAAGCACATAGTGGAACCCTACCTAGATGACCTACTGACTCATTCACAACATAGGGAGGATTAGTCAAGGCATATTAGGGGAATTTTCCTTAGATGTCGTCACCATCATATTCGTCTCAATCCACATAAATGTGTATTTTGTGTAGACTAGATGTCTACTTGTCTTTGTTGTTTCCAAGGATGGTATCTATATCGATCCTTTGAAAATTGTTTCCATTGTGGCCTTACCCCCCCCACCAACTGACATTACAGAACTCTAAAGTTTGCAAGAGAAGGAAAACTTTCTTCGTCATTTCCTGTGCAATTTTGCGGAAAATACACATGGATATATACGTTTGTCGAAAAAGAACACCCCTTTCATTTGGGATGATCTGGCTCAATAGACTTTCGATAATTTAAAACATGCAATTACACACTCACCTGTGTTACACCCCCCTAATTAATTGAAAGACTTTCTGCTTTATATTGCTACCTCCACTACTACCATTGGTATTCTTTTAGTGTAGGAAGATTCAAACGGCCAAGAGCATGTGGTTTACTATCTCAGTAAGAGTCTTTTGGACTCTGAAAATTGCTACTCACATGTGGAGAAGTTAGCTTTTCCTACAGTCATCGTTGTACAATTTTTTCGTCACTACATCCTACTTCACACCACTACCGTTCTCAGAGATCAAACCCCCATGTATTACTTCCTTACACATCAGGTATTGAGGGGAAAATACTCTCGTTGGATTGTCATCTTGCAAGAGCTTGACCTTGAGTTTTCTAAGACTACTTCTAAGAAGTCCTTAGTTTTTGTGGAGTTGATGTGTGATATTCCCCGTGCTACCATGGAAACCGATCCCAATGAATCATTACCCTATGATTTATTTCTCCTAATTAGCATGGCTGACCCATGGTATGGAGATTTGATCATATATTTCCATACTCAACAATTTCATTTTGATATATCTCACAATGACCGTCGGTGCATTTTCCATCTCGCCAAATATTATCTAATCATTCAATGATACCTTATATTGAAGTGACATTGATTCTATTATTCGATGATGTTTAACACATGACGAGGATGGACAAATATTAAATGATTGCCACTTTGGAGCATGTGGAGGTCATCTTTCTGGGATGGCTACAACCCAGAAAATCCTTCATGCTGGTTATTTTTGGCCCTCGATCTTTAAATATTTCCATGAAGAGGTTAAAAATTTCCCACCTTGCCAACTCTTTTATCCAAAGAAGCGCACCCACCCTGCTCCGCTACACCCCATCATTGTTGTTGGCCCTTTTTCCAAACGGGGGATCGATTTTATGCATTGTAAGCCTACCTCAGCCAGCGACATGGTTACATCATTGTAGCTATTTATTATTTTAAAAAATGGTTCAAGGCAATGCCTACATATGCATAGGATGGTAAGATTGTTTCCCTCTTCATTTTTAACCATGTCAATGCTAGGTTTGGGGTTCCTCAAGCCATAGTGAACGATCACGGATCTCATTTTCGTAATCATGTGATGACCAAGCTAAGCGCTAATTGGGTTTTTTCCATGTAAAATCAACCCCCTACTATCCATAATCTAATGGCCAAGTCAAAGCCATCAACAAAGTTCTTAAGACCATGCTTCGCAGGATGGTTGGGGAACATAAATAAAATTGGCACTTAACTCTGTTCTCGGCACTATGGGCCTGTAGAACTTATGTAAAAACATCAATCAGATTCACATCTTTTTAGTTAGTTTATGGGATGGAGGTTGTTTTACCTATTAAATGCGAGATTCCATCATTGAAACTAGCCGTCAATATTTTTCCAAATACCTCGACCGAGGAAGAACGTTTCCTTTATCTCACCAACCTTGAAGAAACATGACAATATGCCGCTTTGGCTAATGAGTCACATAAAAAATGTATCAATGCTTAATATGATAAGTTTGTCCAACCTCGTGTCTTCAACGAAGGAGATCTGGCTTTGATGTATGATCAAAAACATGATCATAACATTCTATCCGACTCTATTGTGTATCCTATTTGATTAAGAATTACCAAAGATGCTTTTATTTATCAAAGATGTTTTTTTAATTGGTTAGAATTCTGTGCATGGCCAAGTAAATATTTTTTATTGGAAATTCGGTGGATGATTCAACTAAATAAAAATAACATTGATAGAAAAGTAGAAATCGGAAAAATATTTAGCCAGAAAATTAGATATCCGGATAGTTTATGAGCAAGAAGATGGGTCACATGCACGTTGAACATGAGTTAGGAACCAAAATTTCTAACCGAAGGTGGGTTAAGATCAAGTTACAAATCTCGAGATTCTACATCGCATTAAATAAGCATTGTTTGGAACATTATTAAACCTGTAATTATAATTATTTTTTCTTTCTACATAGTTAAGATGCAGGTGGTGCATTTAATAGGAAAGGATTTTGAATTTGTGAATCAAGCTATTCAATATGATCTCTAATTTGGCAGGTAACTTCAAAAAATTCCATGGATGGAATTGAGAGAGTTACTTAAAAAACTCATTAGCCTAACTTTGTTTAAAAAAATATATTGCAGTCTGCCATTATTGAGAAAAATATATTGTAGTCTACCATTGAATATACACCAGGTACTTTCTCTATATCCAGTATTATTGAAGTTACCTCATTCTAAAGAATCAAGTCTTTTGTATTTTGTTCCAGTTGGAAAAGTACTTCTCAATCTGCTGATGATAACAAATTGACAATGTGCTTAAGGTAGGGAATGTAAGTCATGGTAGAAAGTCCCATTATGGATTCCAGTAATTTATGAATATCATTTTCTGACAGTCTATAAGGGGCCAATATAACTATGAAAATAATTTACAGTTTTGATGGTCATCTAATTTTCTAAAATTCTAAATGGTGATTTTTTGTTTTCCCATACCTCAACCTATCATACATGTCCTGAACTAATTGAGTGTCAAATACGCCATTTAATATTCTAAACCTGTAAATGGCGGTTTTCGCTTTTCCATACCTGTCATATATGTCCCGAATTTTCAACTAAGTGTCAAATACGTCACTTAAAAAGGAAAAAACTTGTTCTACAGACCATCAAATTCTATGATTCGATGAACCTGAATTGAGTTGGATTCTAACGGAATTGATATTGCATCACCCACACGTGAACTCAACATTTACTCGTGATTAACCATTTTTTCTCACCTTTCAATTAATCGAAGGGCCAACACAGTACAGATATCCAGATTTGTCCTGACCCCATGGATTCCTTCCTAGAAGCTGCAATCAATTACCAATCATGTTGCTTCTTATGGAAGATTGATAATTAGGGTTCACTATTATCAGTAGGATATGTATTGACTCTATTCTCTTTGTTCGTTAATTTTTTTCCAGTATGGCCGCATATGTGTGCAAATTTGAGTTCACTCATAGTATGAGTGAAATAGGTAGAATTGAAAAGAATTGAAAATAGTCTCATCTAGGTTTGATCGCTTTCAATGGCAGTTCCCTTCCATACTATCGTTTTTATCTTTGTTGGAAATCCTTTCCCATCATTTCAGTGAAGTCTTTCCTCCACTGAGTCAGCACCCTGTTTCTCTTCAACAACCCAAGCATTCCCTCCCGGTGGCATAACATGATTGATTTTGTCAATTCCATCTTTTATGCTTTCCATATCAGCTGGGTATAACATGTTGTTTTCTGTTGAGTCATTTTTGGTCTCAGCATTACTCTCTTCCTTAACATTTTATTCTTTCATTGGCATTTCCATTTTATTTTTGTGAGATATCTCATGTAATGTGTATTGCTATTATAATTCTTCTCTGCTCGCATCTCCTAGCCAGATAACTGGAATGCAACCTTCTCTTCTACTCCCTTTCTACCCCTGGTGTTGAAACATGTCCACTTCGACCATGTTTTCCCCCCTTGTGTTGCACTTCCGTATCAGCCTTGTTCCACAGTAGTTGGTATCCTCGTTTGAATCTAGGAAATTATAGCAGAGCATGGGTTGGCTCGAGGGTGAATCAATAGTTCAGTTTCACTCTAATGAATTCCACTTGTAACATGGTAAATCTGACCCTTGAGGTCTATAAATAGAATGTAATAGGTAGTAGGGATAGTTATTATTGAAGGAGTTATTTGATGTTATTGATTCAATTGTTAAACACCCCTCTGCTCTGTAATGAAAGCATAATATAATAAAAAATGTTCTTGGGCCCCTTTTAAGACTTTCTTGAGTATCGATTTGGTTATTATTTTTTGTATTATCTCTGTTTTTTTCTAGGAATGTATTATATTTGTTATGTTCTCATTTATTTATTTTTGTAAGGAAGGATGATTATTTATATTATAATAAAAAAGATACGTATGATACAAACTTGCAGTGCCATGAAACTGGTTTCCAAACAATAATCCAATTCAACCTCTTTTCTAATTCGTCCCTGTCATGCCATAATTCTATAAATACAATATTTATTAGAGAAACTATGATGCCCGTGAACAAGAAACCAACATTTACAATTGTTCTGTTATCATTTCAAAAGTTGGACGCATTCTTATTTCACAACTGAAGTTTTTATGTATAAAATTAAAACTATACTAGTTTAATTAGGTTTTTGTATGACTGAACAAACACTCTGTAGTTTGTATTAGTGAATTTGTCTTTGTAATGCATGTTGGGCGTGCATTTGGGTGAATTTATCCAAAATTGACATGCATCAGTAAAATGCATGCACATGAGTGATTTCTTTGTAAAATTAAATGAATAAAATAGGGGAGTGTTTTTTTATTATTCCTCACCTTTTAGAATTTTAATATTTCCAATTTTTTACCTGAAACTTTCCCCTTTAGAATGTTTCTCCAAGTAGGCATAGCTTTCCTTTGGTGTGCATTTAATCAAAAAGTTTACAAGTGTGAATAATAGATTTGCCACAATATTAGAAGAACTTATTCATGGATAATTAGGCTCAGAAATGTGTATATATTCCAAATTCCAAATTTCATACCTAGAGTGTACTTCGATTGGCATTGGTGTGCATTTTTAGTTCTGGCCATGAAAAATTGGCAAATACTATCAATTGTTACTTTGGATGACTTGGATTTTACTATAGATCATACAATTTATGTAAATGAGTACAATAGTTTGTATAAAAGGTTGTTATGTCTATTTTATAGTGTTAATTATTCAATATAACATGAAATGCATGCCAATGTGTGCATTTCC
Source organism: Pseudotsuga menziesii (assembly GCA_001517045.1). NCBI lineage: Eukaryota > Viridiplantae > Streptophyta > Pinopsida > Pinales > Pinaceae > Pseudotsuga > Pseudotsuga menziesii. The sequence goes on along the minus strand of LPNX011190755.1, from coordinate 141,335 downwards.
TCAAGGGACTCAACCCTGATTTTTACGATGTGGAAAACACATAAATTTGGAGTTTCCTTGCAGAGCATAAGTATTTGTCTAAAATTTAAACTTTGAAAGCTTATTTAGGTTTTTATGCCTGAACAGACACTCTGTAGTTTGAATCAGTGAATTTGGTTTTGTAATGTAAGTTGGGCATGCATTTGAGTGAAGCTATCCAAAATTGCATTGCTTCAATAAAATGCACACACATGACTGATTTCTTCGTCAAATTCAATAAATAAAATAGGAGAGTGTTTTTTTATTATTCCTCACCTTTTAAAATTTTAATATTTTCAATTTTTTACTTGAAACTTTCCCCTTTAGAATATTTCTCCATGCAGGCATAGTTTTCCTTTGGTGCGCATTTAGTCAAAAAGCTTAAAATTGTGAATAATAACTTTGCAACAATATTAGAAGAAATTATTCATGGATAATTAGACTAAAAAATGTGTGTATTTGCAAATTCCAAGTTTTATACCTAGAGTGTACTTTGATTGGTATTGGTGTGCATTTTTAGTTCTGGCCATGAAAATTTGACAAATATTATCAATTGTTGTTTTGGATGACTTGGATTTTACTGTAGATCATACAATTTACAGAAATGAGTAAAAGAGTTTGTACAAAAGGTTGGTATGTCTATGTTATAGTGCTATTCATTCAATATAACATCAAATGTAGGCCAATGTGTGCATTTCCTCGAGAGAATAAACCATGATTCTTACCATGTGGAAAACAAATAAATTTGGAGTTTCCTTGCAAAGCATAAATTTTTATGTTCAAAATTTGAACTTTGAAAGATTATTTAGTTTTTTTATGCCTAAACAGACACTCCCTAGTTTGAATCAATGAATTTGGCTTTGTAATGCAGGTTGGGTGTGCATTTGAGTGAAGCTATCCAAAATTTCCTTGCTTCGGTTAAATGCACGCGCATGCCTGATTTCTTTGTCAAATTCAATGAATAAAATGGGAGATTCATTTTTTTATTATTCCTCACCTTTTATAAGTTTAATATTTCCAATTTTTTACCTGAAAATTTCCCCTTTAGAATGTTTCTCCAAGTAGGCATAGTTTTCATTTGGTGTGCATTTCGTTAAATATTTTACAAGTGTGAATACTAGCTTTGCAACAATATTAGAAGAACTTATTCATGGATAATTAGGCTCAGAAATGTGTATATATTCCAAATTAAAAAATTTATACCTAGAGTCTACTTCAATTGGCATTAGTGTGCATTTTTAGTTCTGACCATGAAAAATTGGCAAATACTATCAATTGTTGTTTTGGATGACTCAGATTTTACTATAAATCATACAATTTACAGAAATGACTACAAGATTTTGTAGAAAAGGTTTCTATGTCTATTTTATAGTGTTATTTATTCAATATAACATGAAATGCATACCAATGTGTGCATTTTGTCGAGGGACTCAACCCTGATTTTTACCATGTAAACACATAAATTTGGAGTTTCCTTTCAGAGCATAAGTTTCTATGTCTAAAATTTAAAATTTGAAATCTTATTTAGGTTTTTTATTCCTGGATAGACACTTTGTGGTTTGAATCAGTGAATTTGGCTTTGTAATGCAGGTTGGGCTTGCATTTGAGTGAAGCTATCCAAAATTGCCTCGCATCAGTAAAATGCAAGCACATGCCTGATTTCTTTGTCAAATTCAATGAATAAATAGGAGAGTGTTTTTTTAATTATTACTCACCTTTTAGAAGTTTAATATTTCCAATTTTTTACCTAAAACTTTCCCCTTTAGAATGTTTCTCCAAGCAGGCATAGTTTTCTTTTGGTGTGCATTTAGTCAAANTATATATATATATATATATGCCAAATTTCATATTTCATACCTAGAGTGTACTTCAATTGGCATTGGTGTGCATTATTAGTTATTGCCATGAAAATTGGAAAATACTACCAATTGTTGTTTTGGATGACTTGGATTTTACTGTAGATCATACAATTTACAAAAATGAGTACAAGAGTTTGTAGAAAAGGTTGGTATGTCTATGTTATAGTGTTAGTTATTCAATATAACATGAAATGCAAGCCAATGTGTGCATTTCCCCGAGGAACTCAACTCTGATTTTTAGCATGTGGAAAACACACAAGTTTGGAGTTTCCTTGCAAAGCATAAGTTTTTATGTCTAAAATTAAAATTTGAAATCTTATTTAGGTTTTTTATGCCTGAACAGACACTTTGCAGTTTGAATCAGTGAATTTGGCATTGTAATTCACGTTGGGCATGCATTTGGGTGAAGCTATCCAAAATTGACTTGCTTCAGTAAAATGCACGCACATGTGTGAGATCTTTGTCAAATTCAATGAATTAAATAGGAGAGTGTTTTTTTATTATTACTCACCTTTTAGAAGTTTAATATTTCCAATTTTTTACGTGAAACTTTCCCCTTTAAAATGTTTCTCCAAGTAGACATAGTTTTCCTTTGGTGTGCATTTAGTCAAAATGTCTACAAGTGCGAATAATAGCTTTGCAACAATATTAGAAGAACTTATTCATGGATAATTAGGCTCAGAAATGTGTATATATGCCAAATTCAAAATTTCATACCTAGAGTGTACTTCGATTGGCATTGGTGTGCATTTTTAGTCCCGGCCATGATAAATTAGCAACTACTATCAATTGTTGTTTTGGATGACTTTGATTTTATGGTAGATCATACAATTTACAAAAATGAGTACAATATTTTGTAGAAAATGTTGGTATGTCTATGTTATAGTGCTATTTATTCAATATAACATGAAATGCAGGCCAATGTGTGCATTTCCTCAAGGGAATCAACCCTGATTTTTACCATGTGGAAAACACATAAATTTGGAGTTTCCTTGCAAAGCATAGTTTTTATTTCTAAAATTTAAACTTTGAAAGCTTATTTAGGTTTTTATGCATGAACATACACTCTCTAGTTTGAATCAATGAATTTGGCTTTGTAATGCAGGTTGGACGTGCATTTGAGTGAAGCTATTTGAAATTGCCTTGCTTCAATAAAATACACGTAGTTCCTGATTTCTTTGTCCAATTCAATGAATAAAATAAGAGAGTTTTTTTTTTATTATTCCTCACGTTTTAGAAGTTTAATATTTCCATTTTTTTACCTGAAACTTTCCCCTAAATTAGAATGTTTCTCCAAGTTAACATACTTTTCCTTTGGTGTGAATTTAGTCAAAAAGTTTACAGGTGTGAATTTAGTCAAAAAGTTTACAAGTGTGAATGATAGCTTTGCAACAATATTATAAGAACTTATTCATGGATAATTAGGCTCATAAATGTGTATATATGCCAAATTCCAAATTTCATACCTAGAGTGTACTTCAATTGGAATTGGTGTGCATTTTTAGTTCTGGCCATGAAAAATTGGAAAATACTATGAATTGTTGTTTTGGATGACTTGGATTTTATTGTAGATCATACAATTTACATAAATGAGTATTATATTTTATAGAAAAGGTTGGTATGTCTATGTTATAGTGTTATTTATTCAATATAACATGAAATGCAAGCCAACGTGTGCAATTCCTCGAGGGACTCAACCCTGGATGCATTCTTATTTCACAACTGAAGCTTTTATTTATGAAATTAAAACTATACTAGTCTAATTAATTTTTTTTATGCCTGAACAGACACTCTGTAGTTTGTATCAGTGAATTTGGCTTTGGAATGCATGTTGGGCGTGCATTTGGGTGAAGTTATCCAAAATTGACATGCTTAAGTAAAATGCACGCACATGCCTGATTTCTTTGTCAAATTCAATGAATAAAATAGGAGAGTGTTTTTTTATTATTCCTCTCCTTTTAGAAGTTTAATATTTCCAATTTTTTACCTGAAACTTTCCCCTTTAGAATGTTTCTCCAAGCAGGCATAGCTTTCCTTTGGTGTGCATTTAGTCAAAAAGTTTACAAGTGTGAATAATAGTTTTGCAACAATATTAGAAGAACTTATTCATGGATAATTAGGCTCATAAATGTGTATATATGCCAAATTCCAAATGTCATACCTAGAGTGTACTTCGATCAGCATTGGTGTGCATTTTTAGTTCTGGCCATGAAAAATTGGCAAATACTATGTTATAGTGCTATTTAATCAATATAACATGAAATGCATGCCAATGTGTGCATTTCCTCGAGGGACTCAACCCTGATTTTTACCATGTGGAAAACACATAAATTTGGAGTTTCCTTGCATAGCATAAGTTTTTGTCTAAAATTTAAACTTTGAAAGCTTATTTAGATTTTTATGCCTGAACGGACACTCTATAGTTTGAATCAGTGAATTTGGATTTGTAATGCAAGCTGGGCGTGCATTTGAGTGAAGCTATCCAAAATTGTCTTGCTTTAGTAAAATGCACGCACATGCCTGATTTCTTTGTCATATTCAATGAATAAAATAGGAGAGTGTTTTTTTTATAATTCCTCACCTTCTAAAAGTTTAATATTTTCAATTTTTTACCTGAAACTTTCCCCGTTAGAACGTTTCTCCAAGAAGGCATAGTTTTTCTTTGGTGTGCATTTAGTCAAAAAGTTTACAAGTGTGAATAATAGCTTTGCAACCATATTAGAAGAAATTAATCATAGATAATTAGACAAAAAAATGTGTATATTTTCAAATTAAAAATTTTATACCTAGAGTGTACTTCGATTGGCATTGGTGTGCATTTTTAGTTCTGGCCATGAAAAATTGACAAATACTATCAATTGTTGTTTTGCATGACTTGGATTTTACTGTAGATCATATAATTTACATAAATGAGTACAAGAGTTTGTAGAAAAGGTTGGTATGTCTATTTTATAGTGCTATTCATTCAATATAACATGAAATGCAAGCCAATCTGTGCATTTCCTTGAGGGAATAAACCCTGATTTTTACCATGTGCAAAACAAATCAATTTGGAGTTTCCTTGCAGAGCATAAATTTTTATGTTTAAAATTTAAACTTTGAAATCTTATGTATTTATTTTTATGCCTGAACATACACTCCCTAGTTTGAATCAGTGAATTTGTCTTTGTAATGCAGGCTGGGCATATATTTGAGTGAAGCTATCCAAAATTTCCTTGCTTCGGTAAAATGCACGCACATGTCTGATTTCTTTGTCAAATTCAATGAATAAAATAGGAGAGTATTTGTTTTATTATTCCTCACCTTTTAGAAGCTTAATATTTCCAATTTTTTACCTGAAACTTTCTCCTTTAGAATGTTTCCCAAGCAGGCATAGTTTTCATTTGGTGTGCATTTAGTAAGTTTTTTTACAAGTGTGAATACTTGCTTTGCAACAATATTAGAAGAACTTATTCATGGATAATTAGGCTCAAAAATGTCTATAGATGCCAAATTCAAAATTTTATACCTAGAGTCTACTTCAACTGGCATTGGTGTGCATTTTTAGTTATGGCCATGAAAAATTGGCAAATACTATCAATTGTTGTTTTGGATGACTTGGATTTTACTGTAGATCATACAATTTACAGAAATGAGTACACGAGTTTATAGAAAATGTTTCTATGTCTATGTTATAGTGTTATTTATTCAATATAACATTAAATGCAGGCCAATGTGTGCATTTCGTCGAGAGACTCAACCTTGATTTTTACCATGTGGAAAACACATAAATTTGGAGTTTCCTTGCAGAGAATAATTTTTTATGTCTAAAATTTAAACTTTGAAAACTTATTTAGGTTTTTTATGCCTGGACAGACACTCTGTGGTTTGAATCAGTGAATTTGGCTTTGTAATGTAGGTTAGGCATGCATTTGAGTGAAGTTATCCAAAATTGCCCTGCTTCAGTAAAATGTATGCATATGCCTGATTTATTTGTCAAATTCAATGAATAAAATAGGAGAGTTTTTTATTGTTATTACTCACCTTTTAGAAGTTTAATATTTCCAATTTTTTACTTGGAACTTTCCCCTTTAGAATGTTTCTCCAAGCAGGCAGAGTTTTCCTTTGGTGTGCATTTAGTCATAAAGTTTACAAGTGTGAATAATAGCTTTGGAACAATATTAGAACAAATTATTCATGGATAATTAGGCTGAGAAATGTGTATATATGCAAAATTCCAAATTTCATACCTAGAGTGTACTTCGATTGGCATTGGTATGCATTATTAGTTCTGGCCATGAAAATTGGCAAATACTATCAATTGTTGTTTTGGATGACTTGGATTTTACTGTAGATCATGCAATTTACATAAATGAGTACAAGAGTTTGTAGAAAAGGTTGGTATGTTTATGTTATAGTGCTATTTATTCAATATAACATGAAATGTAGGCCATTGTGTGCATTTCCCTGAGGGACACAACCCTTATTTTTACCATGTGGAAAACACATAAATTTGGAGTTTCTTTGCAGAGCATATGTTTTATGTCTAAAATTTAAACTTTGAAAGATTATTTAGGTTTTGTATGCCTAAACAGACACTTTGTAGTTTGAATCAGTGAATTTGGCTTTGTAATGTATGTTGGGCATGCATTTGGGTGAAGCTATCCTAAATTGACTCGCTTCAGTAAAATGCATGTACATGCCTGATTCCTTTGTCAAATTCAATGAATAAAATAGGAGAATGTTTTTTTATTATTAATCACCTTTTAGAAGTTTAATATTTCCATTTTTTTACCTAAAACTTTCCCCTTTAGAATGTTTCTCCAAGCAGACATAGTTTTCCTTTGGTGTGCATTTAGTCAAAAAGTTTACAAGTGTGAATAATAGCTTTGCAACAATATTTGAAGAATTTGTTCATGGATAATTAGGCTCATAAATGTGTATATATTCCAAATTCCAAATTTCATACCTACAGTGTACTTCGATTGGCATTGGTGTGCATTTTTAGTTTTGCCCATGAAAAATTGACAAATACTATCAATTGTTTTTTTGGATGACTTTGATTTTACTGTAGATCATACAATTTATAGAAATGAGTACAATATTTTGTAGAAAAGGTTGGTATGTCTATTTTATAGTGCTATTTATTCAATATAACATGAAATGTTGTAACAAACATAAAATAAGATAATCATTAAATCATTAGGTTAACTAAGTTAGGTTATGAAATGAGGCGTCTCCTCATTTCAAATGCCCAAGCCATATTTAAGGCAGGGTCACCATTGTAACATATCATCTCTTATCTTATCATTAAGATATACTTATCTTATGGCTTATCTGATTTACCAAGTCTTTTTCTGAATTCATTGAGTGAGCGAATATTTATTCGGCTCATTTGGTATCAAAGCACTCGTTGCTTGATCTGGCCGGTGGTCAACAAATTCAGAGCTTGTCTAAAAAAATCAGGGTTTCCCTAGTTATAGGTCTTTTGAAATTTTCTTTCACTTATAATCTATATATCTATATATAAACCAAAAAACGAACTTCCTTCTCCACTGCGTCAGCTTCTCCTCTACTTGCGCGACCCTTTTCCTCCACCTGCGTGACCTTCTTTCTCATCGCTGCCCTCCATCACGTCCCCTTCCACCTCCACTTCATCAACACCTCCACCGTTCCTCTACCCACACTCCACGCCTGCCACTCCTTCCCCCTCATTGCTCCCTCTACCATCCTCTTCCCTACATCCACCACGCAGCCCTCCATCCACCACACGACCCTCCTCCAAATGCATCCACACGTCCTCCCACCTGCGCAGCCTGCACAGGATCCCTCGCACAACTTCTCTGCTGCTGTGATTCCTCCTCCACGACCGTCAAACTCCACCCATCTCATGCCTCCTCCATTCGTCGTGCCTCCTCCATCAACCACCCCTCCCTCCACATCCGCCACCCCTCCATCCTCACGCCTTCCCCTCCCCTCGTGCGCCATTGCCCTCGTCCCCCATCACCCTTCACCCTTCACTCTCCGTTCACTCTCACACTACAAGCGCATCCCCTACTGCACTGTGCTACACTCTCCACTCCCCACTCCCCATTCTTTCTCACCTCCATGTCCAGTTTCCATTCTTACCCCTACGTCCCTTCTTCCTCCTCTTCTGTCCATTACCTTCCCCTTCAACCTTCTTCCCTCACATCGTTGTCTCCCATACCCTTCTCCTCTCAGCATTCCCTCCTCCACCATCCCTCCCTTCGACACCACCGTGTCCATCCTCACTGCACGTGAGCTACACCAGCGCATCATCCCCACTACCTGCAAAAAAAAAATCAAAACAAAAAAAGGTTATATTTTTTAAAATATAATATAATATCATCATATTATAAAATTATATATATATATATATATATATATATATATATATATATATAGTCATAATATTAATATTATTGTTATAGAAAATAATTAAAAAAAAAACCTATTTTTGGAAACAAAAAAAAAAGAAGCAAAAAAGAGTCCAAGAAAAAAAATATAATAATAATAATTATTATTATTTGTGGAAAAAAAAGGTTATTTAACCTAATACAAGAAAACAAAGTTGAAGAAAATCGAAGTAAAAATCTAATAGTCTAGATGACCATTTAGTGTCGAAGAAATCAGAGATCATGGAAGTTGGTTTGCGACTACAAATAGAGAAATTAGAAGCCAAGTTAAAGCGTTATCGAAGAGACAATGAATAATTATGAGACACAAATATGAACTCGAAAGTAATAATTAAAATACATGAGATGCAAAAAGAGCTCAAGGAACAAAAAATTTCCGATCAAAAAAATCAAATAGAAAAATTGTCTGTCCAAATTGAGAAATTAAAAAGCAAAAACAATTTTAATCAGAGATTGAAAAATCAAGATATAAAGAAAGAAATAAATGATTATGAAGCAGAAATAAAACGATTGAACAAAATTGTTAATGACAAGGATGAAGAACTAACGTAGATATGACATAAATTAGAAAATCAAGAGTCAGTGATCGACCAGTATCGACAACAGATACAAGTTCTTCAACAACAAAATGACGACTCTAAAAAGACTTATAATTTGGAGATAGCAAAAAGTAATAAAACACTATCCAACAATTCCAAAGAAATTTTCAGATTAAGGAATCATAACAAAACACTAGTCACAAAAATTAAGAAGTTGAAAAATAGTCGGAAGACAGAACAATCTACGGAAGACATTGAAGGGAAACTTCTAGACAAACAAGAAGAAAATGATTGCATCAGAAGTCATAACAAAGATATTAAGGAACAACTTAAGAAGTCTGAAGATGACAAAAAAGCACAAGTAGAAGTGATTAAGAAGTTTCAAAATGATCACGTGTAGTTGGAAAAGATACCGAAGGAAACCTTAAAAAGGGACGAAAATACAACTTCCAACTCAAAAGACGACACTTGTAAAAGAAAATGACATTGTGAAAATTCCCTATCAACACCCCAACCATAAATACTGAAACTCTAAAAAGTGGGAAATGTCGAAAGATAATGATACTAATATGACTAAAGCTCCTAATGACAAATCAGTCGAGTATCCCAACAATCAACAACAAATCAATTTAGGATGGATTGACCCATCCACATATCGAAAGTTATGCCCTACACTTAGCAGTTTGTATCAACATGTTTCTTCAGCCACGACATCACAAAGAACGACGCAACAACATTATAAGGCTTTGAGGACAAAGCCTTTCTAAGAGAGTGGCAATGTAACAAACATAAAATAAGATAATCATTAAATCACTAGGTTAACTAAGTTAGGTTATGAAATGAGGCGTCTCCTCATTTCAAATGCCCAAGCCATATTTAAGGCAGGGCCACCATTGTAACATATCATCTCTTATCTTATCATTAATATAGACTTGCCTTATGGCTTATCTGATTTACCAAGTCTTTCGGTGAATTCATTGTGTGAGCGAATATTTATTCGGCTCAAATGCATGCCCATGTGTGCATTTCCTCGAGGGAATCAACCCCAATTTTTACCATGTGGAAAACACATAAATTTGGCGTTTCCTTGTAGAGCATAGTTTTTATCTCTAAAATTTAAAATTTGAAAGCTTATTTAGGTTTTTATGCATGAATAGACTCTATGTAGTTTGAATCAGTGAATTTGGCTTTGTAATGCAGGTTGGGTGTGCATTTGGGTGAAGCTATCCGAAATTGCCTTGCTTCAGTAAAATGCACTCAGTGCCTAATTTCTTTGTCAAATTCAATGAATAAAATAGTAGAGGTTTTTTTTTTACTCCTCACCTTTTAGAAGTTTAATATTTCCAATTTTTTACCTAAAACTTTCCCCTTTCGGAATGTTTCTCCAAGTTGACATAGTTTTTCTTTGGTGTGCATTTAGTAAAAAAATTTACAAGTGTGAATAATAGCTTTGCAACAATATTAGAAGAACTTATTCATGGATAATTAGGCTCATAAATGTGTATATATTCCAAATTCCAAATTTATACCTAGAGTGTAATTCGATTGGGATTGGTGTGCAATTTTTATTTTTGGCCATGAAAAATTGGCAAATACTATCAATTGTTTATTTTGGATGACTTGGATTTTACTGTAGATCATACAATCTACAGAAATGAGTACAAGAGTTTGTAGAAAAGGTTGGTATGTCTATTTTATAGTGCTATTTATTCAATATAACATGAAAGGCAGGCCAATGTGTGCAATTCCTCGAGGGACTCAACCATTTTTTTCACCATGTGGAAAACACATAAATTTGGAGTTTCTTTGTAGAGCATAAGTTTTTACGTATAAAATTTAAACTTTGAAAGCTTATTTATGTTTTTTATGACTGAACAAACATTATGTGGTTTGAATCAATGAATTTGGCTTTGTAATGCAGGCTGAGCGTGCATTTGAGTGAATTTATCCAAAATTGTCTTGCTTTAGTAAAATGCACGCACATGCCTAATTTCTTTGTCAAATTCAATGAATAAAATTGGAGAGTGTTTTTTATTATTATTCCTCCCCTTTTAGCATTTTAATGTTTCCAATTTTTTACCTGATACTTTCTCCTTTAGAAATTTTTTTAGCTTCTAGCCCTAATATTGATTTTGTTTTTGTTATGCAAGGTAACTCATCAATGGATCATTCAAATGAGACATCTCAACAAAATATTCCTTGAAAAATAGGTTGACATAAGCATTTTTTTACTCCAATCTTCCAAATTTGGAACCATGTGAGATTGTCACTCAATTCATTCCTTTTTGAGGAAAAAGACTGCTAATTGTGCTGGTCATGGACAATGTCAAGGATTTGGAGATGAGAATTACATACCACAGAATGAAACCATTAATTTCCCTCAATCATCAAGCAAGCATGTAGCCAATTTACAACCTCATTTCACTCAAATATCGGCCATTAATTCTTCTTCTGTTATAAATATATCCGATCAAAGTGCTAAAGGTTGTGTTGCTCAAAACAAAGGCATGCTTTGACTCCAATTAAAGTTGCAGGGAATTCCAATGTAAAAGATAGAAATATTTACCATAGAATTAATCCTCTTTCACTGCATGTGAATGTCCCATACTTCCCTCAAAGAAAAGATGTTATTCATTCTTCCATTACAATGAACTCTGGTTTGGATTATGAAAATATGTACCACAATGGAATGAACTTCATTTTGCATAATAAGGCCACACTTTTCCCTCAAATATCTTTGATTGATGATGTTGTTGTTACAAATTAGTCTAATAAAAGTGGTAAAGGTTGTGTTTCTCAACAACAAATGTATCATTGGACTCCAAATATAGTTGTAGGAAATGACAATGTTCAAGATAGAATTGTTTATCATAGAACTAATCCTATTTCACAGAATGTGACTATCCTAAACCTCCCTCAAAGAACATATCTTATTTCTACTGCCACTACAATGAACTTTGTTTTGAATAATGCAAATATGTATCACAACATAATGAACTCCTTTTTGAAGAATAAGGCCACACTTTTCCCTAAAAGATCTATGATTGATGATGTTGTTGTTACAAATCATTGTAATCAAAGAGTTTAAGGTTGCGTTCCTCAACAACAAAGGAATCCTTTGAATCCAAATATAGTTGCAAGGAATAACAATGTTCAAGATAGAATTGTTTACCATAGAATTAATCCTATTTCACAGAATGTGACTATCCCAAACCTCCCTTAAAGAACGGATCCTATTCTTGTTGCCACTACAATGAACTTTGTTTTGGATAATGTAAATATGCACCACAATGGAATGAAATCCATTTTGCAGAATGAGGCCACACTTTTCCCTCAAATATCTATGATTGATGATGTCATTGTTACAAATTAGTCTAATCAAAGCATTGAAGGTTGTGTTCCTCAACAATCTAGGGAACATTTGACTTCAGTTACTATTGAAAAGAATGGAAGTGTAGAACCCAATGGGAAACAATTGGAGCATGGATCCCTTGAGAACTTGGATGAAACTTGAAGACATGAAACAACTAAAATAACTGCATTTCATGAACATGTGTATAGAGATGCAACTATAGGAAACCAAAATTGTACAGTTGGAGGAGTTGCAATAGAAATTATTGAAGGCTATTCAGAAAATGGAACTACACATTTGGAGAGAAGGTCATAAGGAAACTGCTTAAGGACATTCTTATTAAGTTTTAAGAAGCGGCCGGGATGGTATAACTGTTGAAATATTGTAACTTCGAAGAATATTCTATATGTATTTTTTTTGTGGTCCCCGATGTTCCTACCAGGAGAATTACTTGTATTTCTTTATACCCTGATGTTTCTAATTGGGATAACTAATAAGAGTCACGAGGAAGTCCCCTCCATTGTAAGTTGGGTCATTAGTACCCTAGTTGTGGTTACTCGAGCCTACATAACTGAATTAATTATTAAGTGAACGGAAGAATATAAATAGAGGTGAGGTGCTTCTCATTTGAAACACACACACTCATTTGTGTAGCACATGAGAGAGAGAGAGAAAGAGATGTAGTTGGAGAAGAAGGAGGATCAGTCTTTTGGGTTTTACCTTTTATCTCTTTGGGGCATCTATATTGAGGAAGATTTTGCTGGGTTTTTCCCATTAGGGTTTTCCCAGGATAAATCTTTGTGTTCTTTTGTGTGGTTGTGCTTGTCTATCTTTCAGTGATCTTTTGGTTTATGGTTATGTTGTTATGATGCTAAATGTTTTTAAGATCTAATATAACCATTAAAATTCAACTTGGTATCAGAGCCACCTTGAAATAAGACACTGTCCAGCTGCAGAAGCTAGGGATTTTTACTTTTTGGGTCTCTCTCTACAATCCATCAGCAAAATAAGGCTAGGCTAACTCTCCATTGAAGGGCGCATCTTTCTGTCGAAGCAGAAAGGAATTTTTCAGTTTTTGCTGTGAGAAATTAGGGATTTTTACATAAGACGAATTTTTGAGTGAGCCCAACATAGGATTAATCTCCTCATCAAAATCGAATTTTAGAGACTTGGGTCAATATTTTTGGTTGGGTGAAACTCCGGGAAAGTCAAACCCTAGTTTGACCCCAGGCCTGAAAAACCCTAAAATACTGAAACTGATAGTTTTGTATATTCGCTATATCTTGAGGTCCCCAAAACTTTCATAGGTTGAATATAAATTCTTTATGTACACTATCTCCAAGTTTGAGACTCAAGTTCACTATATTCTAGGAGAAATGATTCCTCCAAGTTAGGGTTGCAGCCTCTCCCAGGATTCATCCCTAAACAGGACACCTGGGGAGAATTGTTATATATCTGGATACAAATGTCCAAATGAAATTTCACAAGATTTTCCAGAAATGTCACAGACTTTACTTTCTGTGGTAATAATTTTAACCCACTAAGATGAAGCAGTGACATGTGGAAGTCACTACAAGTTTTCTCTTCTGAATAGTCTTGAAATGAGACACCCTGGGAAAACGCGCATAAGTTCCAATTGTTAAAACCAATTCTGCTCTAACTTGCGGTGTTGGGAATAGGACATGTGAGGCTACCATAGTACAAAATTTCAGACACAGAGGAGCAGTAATTTCAGAGATACCACAGAAACAATATCAGGCATTCTGTAGAAGAAATTGAAGAAAACTAGGGCATTAGATATTTTGCAATTCTGATCATAGTTTTGGGAAAATGAATATGCTTCTCAGCTCACCTTCAGGAGGCACATATTTCTATCCAATCAGATCTAAAATATTCCAAGTTTTAAAAATTAGGGTTTCTCTGACAAACCCTAGATCATCCAGATCTGGAACCAGGACAAACACCTCAAACCGGTAAGATCTAATCTTTTTCCATTTACATTTGAGGTTCTCATTTCAAAATGACCTACCACCCCAACTTAATGACAAGCTTGGTAAAGATGAAAAAAATTTCAAGCATGGAAGCATAGGATTTCACTGGTTCTTGAAGGAAATGAATTGGATGCCTACATAAGCGGAGAGGTTCCAGTTCCAAAGGGAGATGAGGCTAAAGCCTTACACAAGAATAAAATCGACTCATAATAAGAGAAGAGAAGATGGGAGCAACTAAAGATCAAGCGCTCATGATTCAAAGAAGATCCCTCAAGTGATGAGGAATATGAAGAACTCAATTCTTGAAGAACCTCTTATCCATCTTATCATTTGGATAAGAAATGATGATGTCATGAATGAAGAAAAGGATGAAGCAGAAGGATCAAGAAGGAGTCTACCACGAAACAAATAAAATATAAGTATTCAATTGTCATTTCATGATATTGTTTTATATTCAGTTGATGTGTTATGCATGATAGAATGTTTGCATTAATGACAGTATGCATGTGATGGGTAAGTAGCTCATGGTGCTATACACCTCTCCATTGCTACTTTTATAGAATGAAACCTCCTTGCTGACATATTGGATTAGTGCACAATCTCAATGAGGTCATCTAGAAAGTTTTTGTGAGATATGGACGAATGTTGTATTGGCTAAACAGTTGAATGATGTTTCGTTATGCATATGTTCTATGAAATGGTTCTAACCATGCAACTGGTGCATTTGAATTATAGGAAAGGTCTTGTAAAACCTCCTACAAGAAAAGAAGGATGAGACTTGTTTCGAAGAACAAGTGATGACAATTCAAGATTCACTCCAATAAACATGAATTTTAATCTCCTAGGGTCGGAGACACCATGAAGGAAGAAACAACTTCGGAGAGTGGTAGATCCACCTCGAAGGATGAATACCACCATGGGTACAAGAGATAACTCGATATGAAGAAAAGAATGGAGAGACTTCCAAACCAAAGTAAGAGGCCTTGGACACACTCTATTTGTGTAACACAGTTGGGTAACATCATTGATGCCAACCTTTCCAGATATGAAAGAAGCTATGAAAAAAGAGTAACAGTTGATCATGGGGAATTATGTCTCCGATATAGTTTCGAGACCTAAAGGAAAGTTCGTAGTATATTCCATATGGATCTAACAGAACAAGTGTACAAAGCAAGGTTCGTGGTTTTCCTCAGAAATAATAGACTATGACATGACATACTCTATTGACCAGACCCACTAGAAGTATATATCAAGCAGATAACCACCTGTACAGAAAGAAGAGGGAATATGATGCCCCACTTCAGGGGGGTGACTACAGAAGATCTTTGAGTTCGACATGGTATGACATGATGGACAACTTCTTGATGGATCGAGACTTTACCAAGAGTAAAGTGGGTTCCAACCTTCAAGGTTGAATACAGAGGACTAGGACATGTTGATGACCTAACAAGACAAACTCATGGAAGAAGCTATGATGAAAGAATACTAGAATGATGTTTGGGATATAGTACTAAAAATAGAAAGCAAGAATGTGGTATCTTCCAAATGGATTTGCAAGATAGAATATGCTGCTGATAGAATTAAGGAAAGACATGTGGCTAGAGGTTTCTCTCAAAAGGAGGGAATTAATTATGAAGAGACACTTGCTCCAGGAACCAAGCTACACTTGCTTCAGAACTATCATGGTACTTGCTTCCATGATGAAGTGGGATATACACCAGATGGATGTAAATACAACCCTTCCTTAATGGTATGATCGAGGAATATTTTTACATCGAATAGTCACAAGGATTTGAAGTTGAAGACAGATGGAATCACACATGCAAGTTGAAGAAGGCCCAGTATGGCTTGAAGCAAGCTCCCAGAGCTTGGTATAGAAGGATAGATAGTTTCCTGATGAGCTTGGGATTTACCAAGAGTAAAGATGACCCTAACCTTTACTTCAAGGTTATAGAAGATGAACCTGGCATACTATTATTGTATGTGGATGATCTATTTTTTTATGTAGTGGAAATTTTGAAAATATTTGATATGTTGGAATGTAAATCCATGGCCACACCCATGGATTCCAACCTAAAGTTGTTAGCTGATGACTCGTCAGAGTTAGTGGATGTGACTCAATATAGACAGATTATTGGGTCGTTGATGTATCTAACAAATACTAGACCAAAAATTTATTTTGCAGTGAACACCTTATCTAGTTCAACCTAGACATGTTCACCTAATAGGTGCAAAACATGTGATGAGATATCTGAGAGGTACTATAGAATTTTGTCTATACTATGATGGAAACCATTATTACATATTGTATGGCTATACAGATGTAGATTGGGCTGGAAGTGTCTCAGACAGGAAGAGCACTTCAGGTGGATGCTTTTGTTTGGGGTATGCTATGATTTCATGGTTTATCAAGAAGTAGTCCAGTATTTCTCTTAGCATGGCAAAAGAATAGTACATATCAGCTTGCTTTGCTAGTTGTGAATCCATATGGATTTGGAAGATAATGTCAGGTCTCTTTGATCTGGAGATGGATACTACTAAGATTCTATGTGATAACCAGAGTTGTATAAAGATGATAGAGAACCTAGTGCTCCATCGAAGCAAATAGAAATCCAGCATTTCTACATTCGAGATAAGCTACAGATGATGATGTTTTAGTATTCCCATACTGAAGATATAGATGATGTTTTGGCATTTACATACTGTATATGTAGATGATGGTGATTCAATATTTCTATACTGAAGATACAGATGATGATGCTTTCAGTATTTCTATTCCGAAGATACAGATGATGATGCTTTCAATATTTCTATACTAAAGATACAGATGATGATGCTTTCAGTATTTCTATACTGAAGATATAGATGACGATGCTTTCAGTATTCACATACTGGAGATACAGATGATGATAGTTCAGTATTCACATACTAAAGATGTAGATGATGATGGTTTAGATGATGATGTTACAAGATGATGATTCAAAACTAATGTGTTGACGAAGCCTCTGTCTCGGATAAAGTTAGAACACCTTCAAGAAAAGATTGGTGTTTTTCATAAAGACCTTCCTTGAAAGGGGGAGCAGTGATGTTGTAGTGGGATTGTATCATCCCTAGACAGTTGTCCTAAAGTGATCCGGTGACTTCGGTCCTCGAGAATGAAAAGGGATTGTATCATCCTGGGACATTTGTCCAAAACAGATTCAGTGAATTTGGTCCTCGAGAACATGGTGGGATTGTACCATCCCTGAACTTCAGTTCAGAACGGATCCGGTGGCTTTGGTCCTCGAGAATGTGGTAGGATTGTATCATCCTTGAACTTCGGTTTAGAACGGATCCGGTGACTTCGGTACTTGAGAACGTGGTAGGATTGTATCATCCTTGAACTTCAGTTTAGAATGGATCCGGTGACTTTGGTACATGAGAACGTGGATCGTATCATCCTTGAAATTTTGTTCATAACGGATCAGGTGACTTCGATACTCGAGAACGTGGTAGGATTGCATCATCCTTGGACTTAGTCCTAAAGTGATAGGGAGTGATTATCTCGTAATTGAATCTGATGACTTTGGTTGTCGAGAATGTGGTAGGATTGCATCATCCCTGGACTTTAAGTCCAAAAGAGATCCGAAGACTTTTTTCTTCGTACTGTGGATTACAGGTTGTTGTTGATGATGATGATGTTCCTGATCGAAAGATCAGAATGTGATGATGATGATGTTCCTGATCGAAAGATCAGAGTGTGATGATGATGATGATGCTAATCAAAAGATCAGAATGTGATGATGATGATGTTCCTGATCGAAAGATCAGAGTGTGATGATGATGATGATGCTGATCAAAAGTTCAGAGTATGATGATGATGTTGTTGTTTATCGAAAGGTCAAAGTGTTGATGATGATGTTGATTGAAAGATGATGTTGCTGATTGAAAGGTCAAAGTACTGATGTTGATGTTGTCGATCGAGCGGTCAAAGTGTTGATGTTGTTGAAGATTGAAGATGAAGACTATATGATGTTGAAAGCTTCCAATGATTTATAGATGTGTCACCCTAATGATGTTGATGATGTCCTCTCTCTCCTACTGTTGTTGGTGTTGATGTTGTTGTAAAATACCCTTCTCGTTAAGGGGGAGTGTTGAAATATTGTAGCTTCGAAGAATATTGTATATGTATTTTTTTGTGGTCCCCGATGTTCCTATTGGGAGAATCACTTTTATTTATTTATACCCCAATGTTTCTAATCAAGAGAACTAATAAGAGTCATGAGGAATTCCCCTCCATTGTAAATCAGGTCATTATTACCCCAGTTGTGGTTACTTGAGCCTACAAGATTAAATTAGGATTACTCGAGCCTACATAATTGAATTAATTATAAAGTGAACGGAAGAATATAATAGAGGTGAGGTGCTTCTCATTTGAGACACACACACTCACTTGTGTAGTGCATGAGAGAGAGAGAGAAAGAGCTATAGCTAGAGAAGAAGGAGGATCGGTCTTTTGGGTTTTACCTTTTATCTTTTGGGGGCATCTATATTGAGGAAGCTTTTGCTGGGTTTTTCCCATTAGGGTTTTCCCAAGATAAATATTTGTGTTCTTTTTGTGTGGTTGTGCTTGTCTATATTTTAGTGATCTTTTGGCTTATGGTTATGCTGTTATGATGCTAAATGTTTTTAAGATCTGATATAACCATTAAAATTCAACAATAACCACACACAAAAAGAGGGGAAGTCAAT
Organism: Pseudotsuga menziesii; assembly: GCA_001517045.1. Taxonomy (NCBI): domain Eukaryota; kingdom Viridiplantae; phylum Streptophyta; class Pinopsida; order Pinales; family Pinaceae; genus Pseudotsuga; species Pseudotsuga menziesii. Next base: position 122,429 of record LPNX011190755.1, on the reverse strand, counting down.
ATTTAAAGAGTTTGGGAGATGGTTTTCTGGAAAATTACTCCAAGTTGTGGATGAAAATGAAATTACTGTTGAAATTGAGTACTTCATCAGCAAAACCTGTAATGAAGAGTCTAAAATTGAAGATGTTATTTGAACACCTAGATGGAATTCTTAATAAAATTCGATCAATTGTTGTGGTGAAGATTCGTAAGGATTTAATGCCTAGGAACATGGCTTCAGTATTTATTGAATCAAGTATGACTCATAATAATTTGCAATGTGTGAAGCAGATTGACTCTCATGGCGTACTAAAGGGGGTTAATGCAACATCAGTTTCTAGAGAAATGAAAAAGTGGAGCAAAGAAGATGACGATATTGATATGGGTTGGGAGAGAACCCGTGGTTTCACATATGGAGTTCAAGTCAAGGAAGTAAAGTCATATGCTTCCTTCATGGTTGAATCATATGAAAAGAGGTCTAGAAGTATAGTCAATGAGTTTTATTTCAAACTTGGTATTGATTCTCGTGTACATTATGATTGAGGGGCGCAGGTATGTGAGATATTATTTGAGCTACTATAAGACAATGGCTTGATTTATTGCATAAGTCTTGGAAAATGGGATGGAAAATACGAATATAAACAAGTTTTAGCACATGCTGCCGATTCTGAAAATGAGGAGAACTTAATGGAACAGTTAAACAAGATTTCACAAGATGGCATCAAGATGATAGATGGAAGGGAAATGAAAATTAATTTGTTTGAGTGTCATGATATAGTGGCAATATGCAGTTTAGTTTGCAACAATAGTGATTCTCCAATGGGAAATCATTTTTTTCCTTGGTGCACATGCCATAAAAAATTATACACATGGTTATAGATGAAATCAAAATTGAAGAAGGAGATACTATACACAGTGTTTCTAAATTTTATGCAATGTCAACAAACTTGCTCTTGGTAAGCTATGCAAATATATTACAAGTTATGAAATTTATGTTTATATATTTCCATTACTTTCTTAATCTTACTATGTTCTAAAATGTCAGGAGTTGAATCCAACTTTCGAACCAAGAAAAGGATGGGATGAAAAGTTAGATGACCGTATTTTAAACATTCAACCAAACTTATCTTGTACAAAGATGAATATTGTGAAGAAATATCCCATGGATAGAACAAATGATGAAAATGTACACAATTTCATAATTAATTCTTAACTATAAATTAAGCTTCTTAGTATTGCACTAACTCATACCCACTGAAACATGTGCTATCAATTATAGTTGACTTCTTGCGCAATGTCCAAGCTTGTATATCGTGTTAACCATGCCGGGATTAGAACTACTTTGAATATTTTTCGTGAAATTCAAAGAATTGCATAAGATTATGACAAGGTTCATCTAGCTAGAGGCGCTGAGATAGCAAAAATTGTTAAATTTTGGGAGGATATGGAGAAAATCGGTGTTCCATGTAAGACAGGAGAACCATACCATCATAAAATTCCAAGAGTACAACGATCTTAACTATGGGCAATCAGATGGATCAACATCAGACAAGATCCTCATTCGACATGAAGGAATTTTAAAGCTTAAATAATTATGTTAACATATCAATTATTCTTTATGTGGGTCTTGACATATCAATTATTCTTCATTTTGAACATAAAAATTAGTATATAATCATATGCATTGAAACTTATGTCTTGTTTCTAGGTAATTGAATTCCTACCAGGTGAAGAGAAGTATAACAAGTTGGTGAGGATGTGGAAGTGTTATAAATAATTCCACATGTTGCAACTGCAAGGGTGCAGATGCCCAACGATGCATATGCATATGAAAAAATGTATGTAAATTCATTCTATTAGTATCATCATATTATCAATTTCGAATGGTGATATCATTTCATTCATGATAAATATTTTGAGCCACTGTCATTGCAAAATTGGAATCCTTGCTAGTGAGTGGCTTTGGTTGTGTTCTTGTTGTTTAGGAGATGAGATGGTTCCTTATATGCATTTCCAAGGGGCACATGTTCTTGATATGACTCAGTCTATTCATCCTTATACTTTGGGACGATTAAGGAATGAAATAATGGAGCGTAAGCATAGAGAAATGAAAATTTTGAATAGAAACCAAGGAGGAGGAAGAGGAGTTGCTAAGGAGAATAGAGGCACATTTGAACATGCTAGAATGTGTCGTGTAAATGAGATGAGAGGACAATTTTTCAAGCGTGTTATGAGATCATAAGGTACTTTCCAAAAGTTTAGACAAAGAAGATTCCTTCCTTCAAATATTAGAATTCAAATTCATGTTGAATATGAGAAGTCAAGAAATCCATTGAATGAGGAAACTGAAACACGATTGGAATCTTTTTTCCCTGGTGTCACTAGTAAAGAAGTGAAACAACTATTTGACTCATGGGTAAAACAATATAAGAAATTATTGGTTGCACCACCAAAAGTGAGTTTGTCCTAATTTTAAATGGTATCAGTTCAATTTTCATTTTATAGTGTGAGGAGCCATAATGTGTGTGTTCATTAATTATTAATATGTCCTCACAGTTCAATAACTATCTTCCAAGATCAAGGCCAATCAGCAAATATGGTGAAGAAAATTATCATGAATCGCATCGCTTTGGAAAGCACAAGAAAAAAATGGTGCTAAAACAAAAAACAAAAAACATCATGTCTTTCCCTCCAGTAGTGAGTGTTATGTTCATTCAATTTATTACATGCCATTATGTATTTGTCAATCTATTTGATTTGTGCTTGAAGGTACACATTTTTCTTGATCCCTGACTTTGTCTATCTCTCTAATCTCAGGAAATGAGCCAGGCCGTAGTGATCAAACAAAACAAATGCAAGGGGAAGTAGTTTATGATACCCCAATCATGCTTGATGACAGTAACAATCACAGTTTGGGTGTTTCATCCTCTAGAAATGAGGCATTGCAAACCAATCTAACACAAGAAATTCAATTGCTAGTTGTTGACACACCTATGATGGAAACTGAAAATTATAGTAAAGCATATGTTTCATGCTCAAGAAATGAGACAAGGAGTATTGTTAAAACACTAGAAATGAATGGAGCAAATAGTGTTGATATGCCAATGATAGAAGACATGAATCACAATAGAATGCGTGTTCCATCCTCAATATATGGCACAAGTGTTCAAAAAAAATATATTCAAGGGACAATTGTTGGCATCGAAATGATGGAAGCTAAGAATCATGTAAGACCGATTGTTGTTCAAATAACAAAGAGACAAGCCAAAAAGAGAAAAATCCAAGATGGTCATAAAACAACATTCTATGAAAAATGGTGAAAAAACGTGTGATGAGTTAAGCATTTGCTAAGAATTGTAGTCATCAAATGGATGGATGAAGAGAAGCAGGTTCAAAAATATGGATTATTCAATCTGGCATGAGATTAATATGATTTTTCTATCAGTCACTAATGTACATTAAGACTATTGAAATGCCAACTATTATATTTTATCTTATAAGTTTGAAAATCTCCTGGTCTACAAGAATTTCAAATTTTCCAGCTATAAGACATGCATATGCCTCATGATGAAGTCCAATTGAGTGGCTTAAGTTGAAGAAAAAAAATGTAAGGAATTATTTATCCATTTTATATAGACATTTTTCTTAGCCATTTTATAAATATATTTTACTTAGCCATTTTATAAAGATATTGAGTGTATGTATTGGTATTATAAAAATAATATTCACTTCATAAAATGTATCATTCTTTGGATAAGTTTATGTATTTTATACAAAATATTTATTTCATATGATATAGGGACATTGACGTCATAACCCAATATACCTGAATTTGTAAAAAAAAACAATGTACATGAAATCAATTTAAAAAAACTTCATTTGTGTGTATTCCCCAGCGTGCATCCCTAAGCATGCATTCCTCGGCGTGCATAGCCAAACCATGGGTTTGGTAAGTGGACAGAATTCAAGATTGCAACGAACCAAGTTTGTTGTCCATGATTCCAATTCTAAACTAAAACAGCCACGACAACAATTGAAATAGGTTCGTGACATACCATTGGAAACAGATGAAAGAGGGGTGTCTTGCACCATGGAAACAAACACATGGGCCTTCTCTACCATGGCATCAGGAGAAGCGGGGGGGTTCACAGGTTGAATGGTTCATGGTGAAAAAAATCCAAGAGAATGTTGATGGATGGAGTGATACAACCATATGGTCAACTGGTATGTTAAATATCCTTTTAAGAGCAGGAGTGCATAGGTTTATTTTTGGACAATTTAATTTCCAAAATGAGGAGATAGATGATGACATCTATAGTTATGATCATGGGGCCATTGAATTGCAAAATTTTGGGGAGAGGGTTCATCTAGAAATCGATTTGGTTTCCAGAGAAACCAAAATTCCATGCAAAGGGCGGGAAATGTTAAACTCCTGGAAAACCCCCAAGCTAGAAAAGATTCAGATGACCAGTAAAATTTGTGGTAAATGGGTAATTGTTCCTGGGAATGGTCTAAAAATGGAATGTGTTCCTCAAGGAATATACAAAACCCTTATTCAGATTATACTTAGGACCATTATGAATCACCACAAGCGACATGATATTTCGGGTGATTGCATGGAGTTGGCCATACACTGGGTTGAAGACATGGCCATAGATGTCCCTCATATGTTGTCTAGGAAATTGCACTATGCATTGAAAGATAGTAAAATGAAGAGGGTCAAGTTCAGTTACCTCGACACACTACAAAAAAATATTGATTTATGTCAACCCAGTGTTGTAGGGTCAAAATCTATTAGAACATACATTAGGAATCCTAAAGAACAAAAAAAAAATGAGGAATTACCTCAACCGTCTTTACAGAAAAATGTAGAAGGATTTTCTACTGCCACTACATCAACAGTACATGAACAACCTTTCAAGGACAATATGGAATATGTGGGAAATGACATGCCTTCACTTTTCTCTAAAGAAGATGTTGCTGTCACAACTTTGGATAGAATGCATGGAAATGTAAATGTAGATCAATGGTAGGAATTTGTGAACAATGATATGGACTATTCATTGACTAATGATGAAGACCTAATTCATGCCAAATATTCTGTTGATGTTAGATTTGTTTTTTCTCTATTTGATAAATTGGTGCATTTCAAAGAACAATCTATCTTTTGGCAGGATTCCTTCACAGCTAGCTACGAATTGTGTAGAACGAAGGATCTCCAAATTCTTGATTTCGTACATCATGCTATAGGTTTCCAGAAAAAAAAAAATTGTGGAAACTGAAAAAATAATTGGTCAGAAGGATAAAATTATTAAGGATCAATCTTCTAAATTTAGCGTAATTCTAGATGGATCAATTTCTGAACTTGACAGACTCAAAGACATGTTTCAGGCTCAAAAGAAAAAATATGAAGAAACTATAGGAAGACTTGAAAATGAGATGAAAAATAGGCCTACAGTTTTGAACATGCCACCACTGAAGTCTGTAGTTGGTAAGGAAGCAAAACTTTAGCAAGAATTGAAGCATAAAGCAACACTTATTATTGTTTTGAAGGATGAGTCTGAAAACAAAATCATAGAAATGACCATTACACATCAAAATGAGACTGCAGAATATGAAAGAATATTGGAAAAATTGAATAAAACAATTAAAAATAAAAATGAATTTCCGAAAACTAAGAGAATTGAAAGGATTTCAGCAACTCTCAAGACTAAAAGAGCTGGAAGAGGAAAATAATCAACACTCAAGGGTAAATAGGTCTGCACACCAAAATAATCAATATTCAAGGGTAAAAAGGTCAGCACACCAAAAGAATCCAAAGTCAAGGGTAGATAGGACTGCACACCAAAACATTTTTTCAGTACAAAAATTGGTGATGTAACTATGGAGAGCTTAATCTAGTTTGAGAAGTCCTTGCAACAACGTGAGAAGACATTGAATGATACTGCTGCAACAATCCAAACTGTAGATTTTACATTTGGCTCATCAGATCCAACATTGAAGAAGAAGATGGAGGATAAGGAGGCCGAAATTAGAGACCTTAACCAAAAAATATTGGATAAGGGAAAAGCACTACATTTGGGATGTGATAGTGAGACAAAAATCTGAAATCCCAAATTAAAGCTTTGCAGTAGATACATGTGGCAGAAGCAATTTTGTATACTTCATCTGATACATATTTGAGGGCACTTGAGCTCGAGAAGGAGGTGTAACAGGTCAGGAGAAAATTAATTGTAGTTGAATCTGAGTTGAGGTTGACGAAGGTGTTAGAAACATGACTACAGAGCAATAAAATATATACAGTTAAATCATTAAACAAGATGCAAAAACACATTTAACACATTACAAAGAGACATAGATATAATGTGGTTCACCCAAGAGATGGGATACATCCACACATAAATTTCCAGTCCTTTTATTACCGTCCAAAAATATGAAGGGATACAACCTGCAGCAACACCGTTGCACTTCCTCGTCACACTCTCATAGTCTCTCTCACACAATCATGGGGATTGTTTACAATGCTACAATACAATCTACAACCGTGTTACAATGCTTTATTTTATAGGGGAAATACCATGGTAAAATAATACGGTTAACCCAATACCATGGGTCCGCAAAAATGTTGGCCAACAAACATCCCAAAAAAATTTCTTAGGGGATTCTCCCCCAAACCCCCATTTCCTGTGGGCGCTTCCCCTGAACCCCAAAGTTGGGGAGTGAGAGTACAGTAAACCTGGGGTACAAACATGACTGAATAACATCTATAAATATGGAAGATCAAGCTCCACAACCAACAATATCCCACTTGAACACTGATCACAACAACTCCACCATTGTTTCACTTGCTGGACTATTGTAATACTCAAAAAATTCATAAAATTTTAAAAATTTTCATGTAACATAAAATGTTCGTAGTCATCATTACCTAGGAATAAATAACTGCTAATGGTTACTTTAATCTGTATTAAACTAGAACTGACTATTTTGTAAATTTCTAGTTTTGATTACTCACTAGTTTGTTTTTCATAATTCCATGTTTAAGGAATTGATTTACGGTTTGATGTCACAGGAAAATAAAACATAGGTTTATCTTCTAGTTCTATGTTTGTTTACTATATTATGATGAATAGGAAATAAATTCAGTTGAGATCGATGCTTACTTAGCTTATAGCTAATGCAGTGAAGTGATGCTTTTGTTACAAGTCTTTTACAGGTAATAAGTTTGTTACCATTTTTCCAGATCGATATTTATCATCTCCACTAGCATAGAATAAATTGCTATTTAAATTATTTGTTTTACAGCTTGAGCCAAGTAAGAGGTATTGTTGATCCTTATTGTTAGAACTCTTCATAATTGTTAGTAATAACAATATTTTAATAAACTGGATTTAGCTCAGTTACGCTTACTATCACAGAACTTGTTCAATTAACTTTCATCCTGTGATTTTCAGTTGAAAACTTGTATGCAATTCTAGTAGATGCATCTTGTGGAACATATTTCTTTCTACCATTAAAGAGTTACAATAACCTAGAATATCTATGATCCAATTGTGGTCATAAAATAATTTGACCTAAACTACACATTAACACTGGTACTTAGTAAATAGGATCATTTATAACTATTCAAATACTTACCAAAATTTGAAATGTTTTATTACCAATGTTTTTCTTTAAACTAAGTGTTAATACTTTTTATCTTAAGGGAATAAGAATTAGTCTTCATATAGGTCTACCCTGTTTTCCTTTATATGATTTCTCATCTCATACTGGTCTTATTAATAAATGATATACTAGTATTCGTAATTTAATTCCTAGACTAAAGTCCTAGCTAGATATCTTCTATAGTTACAAGTATATACATATCATTGATTCCATTCTCCATTTTGTATCTTCCTAGAACCGGATACCAAGAATTATTTAATATGAGAGAAACCATGAGCATGTATAAGTTTTCTTAAATGTTTTTAAAGGTTTTAGCTTATACTAAACACCCTAGTTTAGTGACTACCTCCCATACTATTTACTATGGTTAAAAGCAAACATAAACCATAGCAATGATAATGAAACCATGACAAAATTACAATATGGTATTGATTTTTATACATTATTATGTGCAGGATGAACTAGGGTTTCGAACTATAATGCCAAACCCATCCTTTGCAAATAATTTGGAGCTACGTGTTTGATGCTCATTTGATAGGGTTTTGACTTTGAAGTTTTTTTTATATAAGTTTCTCTAAACCCTAAAATCTTGCCTTTACCCTATCTTTTACCATGCTCTGGAAGAAAGGCCGCAGGCTCATGGCCGCTCAGCCTGTTTGTCACTCCACAGAGTGAACTTCCTCGTCGCTTTCCTTCTTTAAACTACATTAAGAGTTGCACTAAGGGAATTCTCTTTGTTTCGAGGATATACCCTTCATTGCCTTTGCTCAGCTCTACAACAACGCTACTTCTATCAATACATTGCCTCTATGAGTGTTTTTAGTCAATCCTGGTGCTTTGGTGAGCTATGGAAGTGAGCATGGCTCTTGGATTGTTGTAGTGTAGTCTTGTTGAATTCAGGGTTAACAGTTCTTACTGTTTAACTCTCGGTGTGGTATTTGTCTTTTCCCGTCATGGCTTGGTTTTCAGTCTTGAGCTCTGTGAGACACGGTTTCTTTTGGTAGAGTTTTCTTGTAGCTCGACGTTCTCTGTAAGGTGGCTAAGGGTTCGAACGTGAGCATTGCGTGTTTTTATTTTCCTGACAGTGCCTTCCTGAAGCTCGTTGTCTTTGCAAAAGGTGGTTAGGGTTTGAAAAATACTTGTCTTTTCACAACAAAGACAAAGGATAGATCCCATGCATGAAATTCTTTAGTTCTTGCTCAAATTTGCATTATTAAGTTTATTAATTTCCTACAAACAGAGGGTTTTTAAAATAATAACCTGTAGTTCTTTTATTTGTTTATAGGCTTCCATCGGAATGAAAGATTCCTGAATTGAAACATACCAAGCGACGGGGCTCCACCAAAATGATTCTTCGGGTAAGCCTCGGTTTCGCTGAGGTTCTCCTATAGTGGTGTATGGTGTTGGTTTTTAGATGATGGAGTTTATTGGTTTACTGGGTTTTCAGTTCGGCTGTGATGTACTATGTTGTAAAAGCTTGGACAGGCCAGGGGCCGTTACATGATGTTTGGTTCAGTTTTTATGAAGCCCTAGTGGTTGTTTTAGAAAAGAAGGGTTAGGGATTTCATAGCCGAGACAAATACCTTCTTAGTATTGAATTTTGTTCATAGTTATGTTGTTTTTTTTACCAGGATTTTAAGCCTTGACTCTGTGATGTATAAGGCCATAGGGTCGTAACTGTTATGTTTACAGTTTACTATTTTTTTATATACTGTTTAGACTTCCAACTAATAAGCTCATAGCTTATTGATTGTAATTATGCTCCGTTAATATATATAATTATCTGTGGTTTTCAATTTGAAGAAGGCAGTCTTGTAATAATTTGTTATTTTTGGTTATTTAATGTTGAAATTAACCTATCATAGGTTATGGTTGAGTAATTGGATAATTATTTTGTTTTTAGTATAAAATTGCATTTAAGAATTCGACATTAAGTTTTCAAGTTACAACTCAGTTATTACTGTAGTACTAAACTTCTGCAGTAAATAAATAGAGGAAACAGAAATAGACTAATTAACCTAGCTTCTTTACTATATCCTCTGAATATGATAATATGATAACAGGTTTCTATTTACTATTGTTTCTTATGAATAAAAGCCAGTAATTTCATACAGTCATCCAATTGTTGTTTATGGTTACATAGGTTAGAGTAAATAGGTTTTTCATTAATTCTAAAGTAAAAGAACAATCTCCCTGCTAACAAAGAGGGGTGATAATTTTGATTTATGTATATATTTACAGTTCTTTTAAATAGGTTTATTTATTAACCCTAATCCTTCTTAATATGAGTACTTAGTTAGTACTTAATTTTTGTGTTACCCTAGTTTTGCATTTCTACTTAAATGAATTTATTCAGTAAATGTTTAGTCTTGTGTACTTTTTCTGAAAGTTAATCTTAGTTATACTAATTTATGTTAATATATTAATTGTTAATTATTAAATGATAGACCTATAATAATAATTTTATCTACTTTGTAATCCATTACACAAACTAGTAATTTATATCTTTAAATCCTTCCTAAGAGTTCTATTTATTTTACTCAAGTACTCTAGCTAAATGATACCATCTAGAATAAAAAGGAAACATACATATGAACCTGTAGAAGATAATAATTTTATATGCATGCATACTTCATTCGATTCTTTATCTGAAATTAAACTAACCTACTGTACTAGAGTACTACCTTATAAAAGGTGTGGAAAAATACAGTTTAGGTATTTTCTTTCTATCTATCCGTTAAACTAGAAATTCTTCTAATCATTTACCCTAATCTAGATAGTTTAGAACTTACTATCTTTTCACAGCATTTCTCCTAACTAACCCTAGCAGCAATAACAACAGAGGCATAACATATCATTGATTAAACTTAAACTTTCCAGATAATGGTAAATACGTAGATAGCTGAATAAAACAAGTAGAACTTGGAAATATAGATGAGGTGACAACTTAAGGAACTTGTTCCTCCCAGGACCCCTGAGCTTGTCTCCTAGTCCACCCGGTAGAAGTACTGGGTGAGAGATGACGTTTAATAATCCTCTGCAACTCTATTGAGTTTTTAGCAATAATCAGTTCTGCATGCAACAGTATGAACTCAGCTTAGAATAGTTGCACTAGTTCAGGTCTTCAGCACTTTTCCACTCAAACTTACTTCAGCTAGTCCCCTCCATTGAATTTTCTTGTACACACCATTCACTCAGAATGTTCACAAATCTAGAATGAGCAGCCTTAGTTGTCTTCAATGGGAAGTTTTATTAGCATGCTAGGTCTTTTGGGTCAGTTTTTACTTAATGATCCACATGCTCTTGTTCCACTTTCTTGGGGAAAATGACCACAGAAATAGGGAATTTGCCACCTGCAATAGCTAGAAGTAGTTTTAGGATGCTTCCAAGTGTCAATCTACTCTCAACCCAGCCTTCTCCATCAAGTGACCAGTAAAACATTCATTTAACAACTTCCCTAACATGTTGTCTCATATTTCATTTATTTATTAATAAAATATTCAACAATTACATTAAATTATTCTTGACCCCACTTGGTCATTAATTACAAACTTTAACATAAAATGTAAGATAATCTTTCTTAAAACATAAAATGTTTTGCAAATTGGGGCATGTGACAACTATGCTCTGGACCTTAGAATTGGCTAATTTATTATTTTCACCTTCATGCTTGAAGGCCAACAGAAACCGAGCAAGAACTCACTTTCTCTCTGGTTACTCCCTTTGTCAACATGTCTACATGATTCTATCTAGTATGTATATTTTCTAGTTTTAACAGTTCTTCATCTAGAACAGATCTTATGAAGTGGTATTTGAGCTGTATATGTTTAGTCTTTGAATGAAAGGCTGAGTTCTTTACAAGATGAATGGAACTATGGATGTCATTGTCCAACCTACTATTCTCCTGCTTCTTACCCAATTCCTCCATGAACCTCTGCAACAAAATCATCTCCTTACTAGCCTCTGTAGCAGCAACATACTCTGCTTCTGTTGTTGAAAGTGAAAGAACCTGTTGTAGTTTTGAAATCCAACTTACTGGTGTTCCAGTATGTATCTTTTCCAGTTTTAACAGTTCTTCATCTAGTATGTATCTTTTCCAGTTTTAACAGTTCTTCATCTAGAACAGATCTTATGAAGTGGTATTTGAGCTGTATATGTTTATTCTTTGAATGAAAGGCTGAGTTCTTTACTAGATGAATAAAACTAAGGATGTCATTGTCCAACCTACTATTCTCCTACTTCTTACCCAATTCCTCCATGAACCTCTGCAACAAAATCATCTCCTTACTAGCCTCTGTAGCAGCAACATACTCTGCTTCTGTTGTTGAAAGTGCAACAACCTGTTGTAGTTTTGAAATCCAGCTTACTGGTGTTCCACCCACAATAAACACATACCCTGTGTTCCTCCTCCTGTTGTATTTATCACCAGCCATATCTACATCAACATATCCCTGTAGAACAGTGTTTGAACCTCCAAAACATAATGCATGAGAAGTGGTACCTCTCAAATTCCTGAGAATCCACTATACTTCTTTCCAATGCTCTTTACTTGGATTATTCATATACCTGCTCACAACGCCCACTTCATGTGCAATATATGGTCTTGTGCACACCATGGCATACATCAATATTCCAACCACTGATGAATAGGAATCTTGGACATGTAATCTATCTCTTCATGTGTCTCTAGACACATTTCCTTACTTAGTTTGAAATAGCTGGCTAAAGGTGTACCAACTGGTTTTGCATTCTGCATTCTAAACCTCTGCAACACCTTCTCTATGTACTCACCTTGAGACAACGCCAATTTGCGATTTTTCTTGTCTCTTGTTATTCTCATACCAAGGATTTGCTTTGCAACACCCAAATCCTTCATCACAAATGATTTAGATAGTTTTATTTTGAGCACATTTATATACTGCATGTTAGACCCTGCAACAAGCATGTCATCCACATACAATAAAAAAATAATATATCTTTCATTATATAGCCTCTTGAAATAAACATAGTGGTCAAAATGACATCTATCATAACCTTGTTATGTCATAAACTTATCAAATTTTAAATATCACTACCTTGGAGCTTGCTTCAAGCCATCCAAGCTCTCCTTCAACCTGCAAACCAAATTCTCCTTCCTTTTGAACTCATACCCCTATGGCTGCTACATATAAATCTCTTCCTCCAAATCCCCATGGAGAAAGGATATTTTTACATCTAATTGTTCAAGATGCAAATATTATACCACCACTAGACTTAAAATAGTTCTAATTAAAGTCACTTTAACAGTAAGAGAAAATATTTCATCAAAGTCTATACCTTTCTTTTGTGCAAACCCCTTTACAACAAGTCTAGACTTGTACCACTTCTTGCCTTCATCTTCTTCCTTCAACCTGTAAACCCATTTATTCTGCAATGCCCTTTTTTTTGCAGGCAACTGAACCAAATCCCAAGTCTGGTTTCTTACCAATGAGTCCATCTCCTCATTCATGCCTTGCTCCCACTTTTTCCTAGTTTCTACTTGCATTGCCTCTTCATAACATTCTGGTTCACTAGAATTAGTCATCAATAAATAATACAGTGAAGGAGAGAATCGTTCATGGGGTCTACTTAACCTAGTATATTTTCTTACAGTTGCAGGAGTTTCAGGTACCTGCCATTGTTCTTGATTTTCTGGTGCCTTTGGAACTTCATTTTCTTTGATTTCATCAAGCATTGTGTACTCTGTGTTTTCCTTTTCCACTTTCTTTCCCTGCAACTGATCTTTGTACATAAAATTTTCATTGAATACTACATCTCTACTCCTAATGATTTTGCAATTTTCAAAATCCCATAAGATATAACCAAAATCATCAACCCCGTTTCCAATAAAGGTACATTTCTTGTATTTAGCTTCAATCTTTGTTCTATCATATTTATCAATATGGACACCGCTTCACAACCAAAAGTTCTCAAAAATGAGTATTTTACATGTTTACCTATCCATGCCTCCTTTGGAATCCCACCATCCAAAGTGCTTGAAGGCCCTCTGTTTATTAAATAAACAATAGTGTTTATAGCATCATCCCAAAAGTGTAAGGGAAATTGTGCATGCAATCTCATACACCTTGCACGCTCCATGATCGTTTTGTTCATCCTTTCTGACACACCATTTTCTTGTGGTGTTTCAAGGACTGTCTTCTCTCTGTGAATCTCATTGTGTGAACATTAATTATCAAACTCCTTGATGCAGTATTCACCTCCATTATCAAATCTGAGACATTTCAACCTTTTTTCTGTCTCATTCTGAGCCAAATCTTTCCACTTCTTAAAAGTATCAAACACATCATATTTCTGTCTAATGCAATAAACCCAAGTTTTTGTAGTTGCATCATCAATAAAAATAACATAATAACTAGAGCCACCAAGATATTGTACTTGATATGGTCCCCATACATCTGTATGGACAAGCTCTAACTTTGCACTCTTTTTTTCCCCAACCTTGCGAAATCTAACTCTCTTCTATTCTCCATAAACACAGTTCTCACAGAATTCCAAACTTACTTGCTTTAGATCTAGAAGCAGTTTCCTTGAGTGGAGAATATGTATCCCCTTCTCACTCATGTGGCGAAGCCTATGATGCCACAATGCCACGCCTATTTCTATGGAAGCTACAGAGATAGAAAAATCAGTGTTATGATGACATAAATACAATGTACCTACCTTGCCTCATTTTTCTATTACCACTGCTCATTTAGTTATCTTCCACCACGTTTTTCCAAACGTAGACAAACACCCACTATCTTCCAACTTCCCTGTTGAGATCAAATTTAATTTCATAGCAGGAATGTGCCTCAAATATTTTAGTAGCCATTCATTTCCATTATTTACCTTAAGTCGTACCTTATCCATTCCAACAATTTTACATGGTTCATCATCCCCCAATAAAACATGTCCAAAATCACCTTGAACATAATCATGAAAGAATTTCCTATGGGGTGTAGCATGACATGAATCCCCTGAATCTACTACCCAGTAATCACTAGTATTATATAATGCAAGAATCAAAACATCTTGTAACACATCACCTGGTGCATTCGCTTCCTGAGTAGTCTCTTGCTGCCTGTCTCCTTTCTTCTTTGGAGCTCTGCAGTATTTCTTCAGATGTCCTTTCTTACCACAATTCTAGCACTCAGTTTTTTCAAATATGGACTTGGATATGCCCTTTTTAGACTTGATGTGATTTCCTGGGCCCCTTCCTCTCTCCTTTTGTCTCCCTCTGCTCTCCATGGTCAATGAATTACCTGATGTCTCACCTATGCTTTTTGTTCACATTTCCTCGCTAAGAATAACACCAACAACATCATCAAACTTAAGAGTGTTTGAAATAGGGACAGATTTACTTACAGCCATAACCAATCTATTTCAACTTTCTGACATTGAGCACAAGATTAGAAGATCCCTAACCTCATCACCAAAGTTCACGTTCACAGAACTTAACTAACTTGTAAGTGTATTAAACTCATTTAAATGGTCAGCAACAGATCAACCTTCCGACATCTTCATATTAAATAAACGCTTCATTAAAAAATACCTTGTTGGAAGCCAAGGTTTTTTCGTAGAGTTTCGCCATTGGGCTCATCAAACCCTCTGTTGTTTTTTCTTTTGAAATATTGAAAGCCATCGATGAAGCCAAGCACAACCATATTGTTCCTAGTGCCTTTCTGTGAAGAACCTCCCATTTTTCATCCTTCATAACTGCCAACTGTTTTTCTTTTCCGCCCAATGGCAGGTCCAGATCCTTCTGGTACAGATAGTCCTCCATTTTCATATTCCATAACTGATAGTTTTTGCTATTAAATTTCTTGACCCTAAAATTTCCCTCTTCTGCCATTGCTCCCACTCGAACCAGGAACCCTTCTTTCCTGTGAGTTTACCATCCAAATAGACCTTTTGGCTTTGATACCAATTCTTAGAAACATGACTGCAAAGCAATAACAGATGTACAGTTAAATCATTAAACAAGATGCAAAAACATATTTAACACATTACAGAGAGACACAGATATAACATGGTTCACCCAAGAGATGGGTTGCGTCCACACAGAAATTGTCAGTCCTTTTATTACCATCCAGAAAGATGAAGGGATACAACCTGTAGCAAAACCACTGGACTTCCTCTTCACACTCTCACAGTCTCTCTCACACAATCACATGGATTTTTTACAATGCTACAATACAATATACAACTGTGTTACAATGCTTTCTTTTATAGGTGAAATACCATGGGAAAATACTACAGTTAACCCAATACCATGGGACCGCAAAACTGTTGGCCAACAAACATCCCAAAATATTTTCTCGGTAGCTTCGCCCTTGAACCCTAAAGTTGGGGAATGAGTTTACAGTAAACTTGGGGTACAAACACAACTAAATAACATCTCTGAATCTGGAATATCGAGATCCACAACCAATAGAAGGATGATCTTAAAAGAAAGGAAGATGAGAACTCAAAGAAGCATAATAATAATTTAGAGATGTCGAAGAAATGCCTAGAAGAAAAACATAGACTATATACAAAAGTGAGAAATCTTGCAAACAAAGTGAAAGAGCAAGAAAAAAAATGACAACATATGGCTGATGAAGATTTTGTAGAACTAGAGGGTTCTGGAAAAGGAAAGAGAAGCTATAACGAATCTTCTTATTCTAAAAATGAGGAATTATAAAAACCTCCCAAGCAACCTAGAGTTCTAGAATAATATGGTGTACATATGATGTCTATGTACATATTAATATTGTTGTAATATAAAAAATGTAAGTCTTTCTCAACAATGTATATATTTTGATATAGTTAATGTGATTTTAATGTGTAATGTGCAATCCATATGTGCATTTTTCCTATATCTACGAGTGTTTAATGTGCAACCCATACTAAAAAGTGTATATGAAACTACAAATGATGAAATATATTCTTCGTAACTTCTTGGTGGTGGGTTTCAGTGTTCGTTAGTTGGTTTTATGCACATAGTCGCAAGTGAACAGAAATTGCACTGCAGTGTGAATGTAGAACAAAAAATTTGTACTGGGCATGCAGAAGCTGCCAACTTAAACATTTAATGATTTGGAAACCAATTACAACAAACTTACATTGAATTGAAAGATCATCATCTCCAGTGCAATACATAACTAAGTGGCTGGTTATTTTTAACATTGTTAAAATTTGAAAGTGCAATATTTTACTAAACTTTTTTTAATGAAGTATGTAATTAATTTAGTCTTTTCAATTAAAGTAATTTTTTTTTTAAATATTCAAAATTGAAGGGTTCGATGAATACATTCCCTTAATCAGTTATTCTTAAATTTTTGGTATCTTTGATATTACTTGTAGACGGAGGAGGTGCAACCCCTATTTGGAAGATTGGGATACTTTGTTATATATTGATCTTTGTATCTACTTGTCTGAGTAGGAGAACTTTATATATGGGTAGATAGTAAGCATTAGCCCATAATCAATTATACTTTGCTAGACGCATAAAAGTTTAGCACCCTTTATGACTATAATGTGGAACCAAATGGATGTATTTGTAATGTTATCTTTTATTCACAACTGAATATCAAGGAACAATTATTTTTCCTGTGAAAACAAAAAAAAAATCCCTTAAAAATGGGATTTAAACTAGCCCTTCAAATTTGATCACTACTGCAGGTTATGAAAAATTAACACTTGGTATTCATGACATTAACACATACCATTGCCAAAGAATTGGGTGCACCTTGAGCTCCCCCTTAGTCTTTCCAAAAAATTTTACTTTCTCTGTACTGAAAATATGCATGTTCAGTTTTCCTACTATCAAAATATTTCCCAGCTATTCAAATTTTACAAATTATAATCATCAAAAGTATAGGGCAACTGCTCCATGTGCAGAAAAGGGGGGCCTAGGTTTCAATGACGTCTAACAGTGATACAAATGGAGACTGACTATGATTTTATGAATCAATAGTGCCCACTACCACCTCTAATCCATCGGAGTAAAGAAATACTTTGGCCTCTCGAGTCTCGGGGAACAACGTGATTTTTCAGTATGTTAAAGTGACCTCTCATGTCCTCCAAGAGATGATGGAATCATACATAAATCACATTAATCCCAAGATATATATATAATACATCATGAGAATCATGAACTCATAATAACATTTCTTAAGACTTAGTCAATAAATAGGTCCTCCTGTTCAGGAAAATCTCATTTGGACCTCATTTCTAGTTTTTTGTGTGCATAAAAACTAGACCCGTGAGTGTCACTATTTCCCCTCTAATGGATACCGAAGAAAGAATTCCCAAAATGGTGATATCAAATGTTGGAATGAGAGGAGTTGGGAAGATAAGTTCATATTTCTACTGTCGATGCAGGGGCTTCATAGCTCCCTCGTTCGTTTGACAAAACCTTTAGCTCATCTCTTTGGTCCACCACAACAAATTTGACTTTTAGGGGCGGTGATCTTCTGCCTCCAAAAGTCACTTGGGTGCGATTTTCGATTTGGAGGCGATCTTTACAAAATCACCCCTAATAGCACTAACGCTAAAATTTTTGAATTTTAGGGGTGGTTCTGGAAGAGATCAAAACCATCCCTAAAAGTGAATTTTGGGGGTGGTTCTAAACCTCCCCCAAAGTGACTTTTGGGGGCGGTTCTAAACCCCCCCAAAATTCACTTTTAGGGGCGGTTCTAACTCGCCCCCAAATTTCACTTTTGGACTTTTGGGGACGGTTCGAAACCCTCCCCCTCCAAAAAAGGTCAATTTTTTACTTTTAGGGGTGGTTGTCTTCTACCTCCAAAAGTCACTTTTGGGGGCAGTTTTGGATTTGGAGGTGGACTTTACAAAACCTCCCCTAATAGCACCGACGCTAAAAGTTTTGAATTTTAAGG
>LPNX011190755.1:65443-90275 GCA_001517045.1 Pseudotsuga menziesii | reverse complement strand
GTCGAACATAATCCATGCCACCATCACCTATAGCTTCATCCTCTTTGCATTTCGTCCCTTCAAAATCTGCAACACTTGATAAATATGCATACTCCAATTCGTATCTATTACAATTTCTTGGTCCCTTCAGAGGGCATGTCAAAAATACACACCAGTCGTTATCTATCAGGTCTTGTACAAAAAATACTTGTTTCTCTTGTGATGCTAGAATAAATGGATCATCTTGCACTCTATCCTTACTCAAGCATCTCTTCATATTCACCATGGTGAAACCAATTTCATCAACTTTCATTCCATTATTATTATGTACATCTATCCAATCACATTTGAACAATGGATACTGCACCAAATAGTAGTCCAATAACATTATTTCTTGAATCAATCCGTAATATGTTGTCGTTTGATGTTAGGGTTTTATCATTTGCACTTGATCTCATTAATGTTTGTGCATCTATGCACACACCACTATTTTGGGTGGCCCTAACATTTTCTATTCTTTTAAAATGAAATCTACACCCATTGATTAAGTAGCCATCATACTTAGTTGCATATTTCCTTGTTCCACGTGCCAACCATTTAAGGGTATCAAAAATATTTTATTTTCCTTCCTCCTGTAAATTTTTAAATGTCGTTACAAAACCATGCAATTTCAAAATATATTAAAAGAATCTCACCTTCATACACCATAATAGTCTTGATCAATGAAGTTCAATTAAATATAATATGAAGAACATATCATTACCTATTTTCTTAACCAATCACTAAATTGTTGGTTGTGGAGCTTTTGTAGTAAGACTTCATATTTTTGGGCTTGTATGTTACTATTGGCAATTTCTGTCAAGTGCATCCTAATTTCAAGTAATGTCAATAAACAATTTATGGAAATATTATGATATATTATAATAAAAAATGATTTCATAAGGATGTGCTTATTACTTACTCTGTCCAAGGTTGAATTTCAACTATGTTGTGCAAGACCCATCTGTGGGCTTGTAACAAACTATTTTTGTCTAATTCAATAGAAGTTCCACTAGATAAGGCCTTCCCATATTGTCCAACCTCTCCTTCTTCATCATCCCAAGATGTATTTCTACTAGGAATGCTTTCAATATATTCCATACCTTCAACATATCCAGCACAAAATTTTATGGATTCCTCCACAGTGTAGTTTTCATCTTTGCAGCCTTTGGGCCTATTCTTATTTTTCACATAACTTTTGAAAACTTTCATGTTCCTAGAAAAAAACACAAAATTTGTAGTGAAATCAAAAGTATGAATAAAGAGTTGCTAGTAATGTATTATTATTATATGCACATAAAATGTTGAAATTTATGTCGATTTGCACTTAATAAAATTTCACTGACCTTTCAAAAGGGTACATCCATCGATATGCAACTGGTGCACAATAACATAGCTCTCACAGCAAGTGTACAATCAAATGTATCATTATATCAAAGAATGAAGGGGGGAAATATTTTTCGAGTAAGAACAAAGTTTACACAACATCATATTGTAAGTTATAAAGATCTATATGATCCACCATTTTTGCACAAATTCGCCTATAAATGAAGTAAATCCTACAAATAGTGTTTCGAACTACTTTTGGTAGCACATGGCGCAATGATACTGGAAGGATTTGTTGCATGAGAACATGGAAATCATGTGCTTTCATACTATGAAGCTTGAGATCTTTCATAGACACATGATTTCTAGGGTTTGAACTATATCCATCTGGAACTTTTAACGTGAACAAAACACAACAAACCGTTAGTACAAAATGAGGAATTAGCTACTAGGTGACTAAAAATTCTAGTCACCACAGGTTTTTCAAGTGATTTACTACTAAATATGAGCAATTTTGATTGACCCAACAATAAACGACTAAAATTAACGACTAATTTAGTCACCGATTAACATATATGATTAGATAATAAGTGATAGAGTTAAAAATGACTACCATAAACGACTAATTTAGTCATGACATAAAAATGACTAGCTAGAAGAATATGAATTAGTCATTTATGTTAGTCATTTTTAATTGTGTCATGGAAAATTGCAAATTCGACAATGAATATTTTCTTGAACCCATGAAGATTTCATCCTCCAATTTTGTCAATGACTACTCAACCAACCCATTGGCGCCAAATAGCTTGTCCAAACAGACCATTGGCACCAAAGATTTTGTGTTGGCTGGAGGCAAGGAGGGTTTGGTGGGTTATGAGGGGCAAGTAGTGTGAATTGGGTGGCATTTTTGGCCATTTATTAGGCCACCTTCGATACCCGTTGAATATATTGTTATGGATATTCACCACTGTTAAGGGTTTACAATTTCGGTATTTAATTGCCATCGCTGCCATGGATAAAACAACATTGGAGATAACCTATAGGATCTTGAAGAGGTGGGCCACAAATTCTGCAGCTCTAGAGTCAACATCACCTTCCTCCCTTACAAAATCCTAAGTAAGTTTCTTGGTTTACTGTGAATTGATCAATTTTTCCTGGTTATAATACGAAAGCATAGGTATCTAGGTTAAAAATGCTGGTAAGTTTCCTTTTTACTGTGAATTTGTATCTTTTGCTTGATAATATTGGTTATAATACTGAAGCTTAGGTAGGTAGGTTAATATATCAATATATAATTATTTCTATTTTTATTCTTTTGGGGGGTGGTTGGTCCAAGTGGATGGCACCACAACTCTATCTTATCACCAACCTATATGGTTTGTCCATTTTATATTCGGGTTGCTCATAAAGTGCATATATATTATGCAATATATGATAATGACTCTCATATTAAAATACTTAAGTTTTTTCCCATATCAAAACTTTAGATATCCTTGTTGGACTGTATAGGGATGATGTCTCGATTACAACAGTTTAGCTAGTGGTAATATGTTATTTCTTTTCATATATGCTAACATGTTATTTAATGTAATTTACCTTTTTATAAAGTTATGAACCACAAATTATGACCATTCAATGTAATTGCAATTAATAAAGTACTCAAAAATAATTTGACAAGGAAAACAAGCATGAGAAGCTTGGCTTCATCTCATCCTATTTCATCTATGAAATCCATCAAAGTAGTGCCACTCAACTTTGACCTCATGTACGATGGATTTATATGGGATATAAGTCCACCAAGGAATTTTTAAAGCTTTGAAAATAAAGGAGGTTAGTGAGAAATTGGATGGTTTTAAGAAAATGGATGTTTGAGTGACTAACCAAGCATTGACTTAGCATGAGTTTGTATTCTATTTTTTATATGACGGTGTTTCAATCATAAGGGGTTTTAGAAGAGGTGTCTATGCTTGTTGTTTTGATATT
The DNA here is from genome assembly GCA_001517045.1 of Pseudotsuga menziesii. NCBI lineage: Eukaryota > Viridiplantae > Streptophyta > Pinopsida > Pinales > Pinaceae > Pseudotsuga > Pseudotsuga menziesii. The sequence continues at coordinate 86,948 of LPNX011190755.1, read as the reverse complement.
GTCTTGATAGGAGTTATATGATCTCTCATATTAAAAGATCCTTAACTTTGTTTTCCATATCAAAACTGTGTAGAGCCCCCTTATAGACCATAGAGGGATGATGTCTATATTACAATAGATTAACGAGTAATAATATTTTATTTCTTGTAGTATTAAATTTGTATAGTTTTATGGACCCTGGTCCCCAATTATAATTATTCAATGCAATTGCAACTAATCCACTCAAAAATAATTTGATGAAGTCTCCAAATACCTTTAACGTATCTCCTTTAATTAGGAAACAAGCATGGAAATCTTTCCTTCACCTAATCCTAAGAATGGAGCTAGGATTAGGTTTCCTCTAGGATCATGATGGAAAGGAAACAAAACAAACTAGCCATTACACTATAGTTATATAAAAAATAGATAAAAAGTAATTACATTAAATTTAAATTTAAGAAACCATTTTACAAACCTTCACATGGAGCTTGGAACCATTTGGGAAACCCTCACATGGAGGGTATGATATAAAGGGTGAACAAGAGCATCATATAATTGTTATTCCCAAACCAAAGTTTTGTTGGGCTTAGATTCCTGCAAAACTATGCCACATAAGGTTTTTATTTATTTTATTTTTTCTTTATTTTTTTTTCAGCTACCTTCCTCCCGAGCAATATTTAAAGTTACAGAAGAAGGGGACAAGTTAAAAGCATTGTAGCCATGTTAGAATGGTGAGTTTCTAATCGAGGAGTAATATCGGTTCCATCCTCCTATCGACCTCACCTATATATACACCTTCACTACACCTACCCAGCCCAACCTGTGAAGGACCGACCGCATCCACCCACATGTCCGTAGTCTCGCCATCCACCCCATTCTGGTAAACCCGCACCCATTTAGTTCACATACCCCTTTCAGGCAGCATTTATGCATCACCTCTCTGAAAAATCCAAGATGATATGACAAGGACGATGGATGCACCTATTTACACACCGCCCCTGCAATCTTATTAAGGTATGCATAAATCATTTTTGACGTCTTATTCAATGCTAAAAACACCATTGTTTCATGTAAGTTTTGAAGGTTTTTGAAAACAGGGAACATGTTATGGATAAAAATCATTTGGGTTCACAGAAATGGAAAATAAAGAGTTACCCATATGAAAACTAAACTAAAATTATCCCAAAACTGATAGAAATACATTGAAACCTAATTGAAATAGAAATATAGATTGAATGAAAGGAAATATAATGGATGAAACAATGTTTTCTAGTGGTCCGTTTTCATTTGATTCCCTGCAACTTCATCATATTTTTTATCAACATCCTTTGAAGGTAGATCCTATATCCATTTCCCACCCCCATGTGACTACTGTCCAGGAGGCTAATGGGCAGCAACATTGGGTGGCCCTCGAAAACCATGGAAACCCTAAGGATAAACCTTCTTTGATTGATGAGTATGAGTGCAATGAAAATGGAACAGAGTCCCATATGGGCAAGAAGGGTTCTTCCTTGTAGCACTAAATGAAGTGGACAGATGGCATTTTTATGCTTTTGATTACAGTTGTTTCGTATGTTGGTGAGGATGCTAACTGTACCAACGATGGGAATAAAAGGAAGGATTGGATTTTGTATAAGAATATGGATGAGGAAATGGAGGAGGATGAAGAGGACGAAAAGGAGTGACGAGAATGAGGGGGGTTTAAATATTGAGGGTGCGACTGGAGAATTTATGAAAAAGGCCAAGGATGGTTCAAGGGATGTATTTAAAGACATTGTGGAGAAGGTGAGAGCTACAGGTTTCCTTCCATATAAATTGGAACCTAAACTCTTTATAGAACAAGAAAATTATTTGAAACATAACTCATTTTCATAACCCTCAATCTCATTCTTTTCATTCTTGTCAGAAAAAAATCAATAACACTCCAGGATTCAAGTTCTAGACTAGTTTCTAAGACAATAAATCATCTAGAAATATATTTTCATATTTCAATATTTGAGTAATTGACACAGGAAGATAAAATTATTTCCGAATGACAAGTATTTCCGCAACCTTGAAGTATTACTAGAATACAGTCACACCACATGAATTGATATGGAAGAAGTTTTTGTAAAATATGTTAATGGAGAATGTCCACTCCCACATGTTCTGATCTGAATTTTAGATTTAATTTATATTTAGAATCCTTCTTTCACCAGATTGAGCCAATATTAATCTTTTATGTAATGCCCCACCCATAACAAAAACAAAAAATATTCCCAAATCAGAATCTAAGTTTCTGAGTATAAAATATGATCTCACAAGTGCGTTCGATATCCAATTGATGTAATTTATATATAATAAATAACAAAGAACAATTGCTACAGTAATACCTTCATGCTACAACAAATCATATGTGATATGTGAATACATCAGTGTGCTATAGGAGTGAATATGTGTTGCATAAAACCTTTGTTTTACTGAATCCAAGTTATAAGAATTCCATGATACACACTCATCTCTTATATTTGGATCCCCCAGTCATTAAGATTCTCCCTTTACCAAATCAAACTAATTATGCCCTATATAATGTGTTTGAGTATTATACTAGTTATATTTCAACCATTAAGAGATAGAAAACCAAATGTGTTTCTCTAAATTGCATACTCTGTCCAACCTTGATCATAGAAATGCTCATTATTCTTATTTCACTCTCCAAGATAACTAATTAATTCATTATATTGAAGACAAAGTCATGAGATGTGTCAATGGGTTTGAGTCTCATAGACAGGATATGGAAAACTATTTTTTGTTGGTATTATAGTTTTAGTGAGTTGTAGGGTCTTGTGATATTATAGAAACAATCTTTATTCCTTTTCATATTATAGTTCATATGGCATCCTTGAAGTGTTGATTCAAAGATTGAGATTTATTTTGGATTTGATTTTGATAGGTGTTCCATAGGAGAGGACACCACCTTGAATAGTTCAAATCTTGAATCTTGGCAAGGTTTCAACTTCTCAACCAATTTTACTGGCAAAAGCTACCCCTAAACCTGAAAGTGATACACAATTAGTGAATTCTGTTATGACAAAAGATCCTAAATCTACTCCATCTCGTGAGTTAAATGGAGTATCCAAATTGGATATTGAACAAGAGGAGGATCCTCTGGAGTATTTTCTCTCTCCAGTCTGAACTACGAAATGCTCAGAGGAGCCCCTCTCACCTAATATTTTTTATTTTTAGTTAAATGATTCCTTTGAATATATTATTATCAAATAATGTGCATACATGGCATTTTGTGAAAAAATGTGGGCTACTTAGCAACCAACATGAGCTATCTCAAAACTAGGTAGGATCCACTAATAAATAACATCACCACTTGGGTATACATAAATTCTAAATAATTCTAGCTACCACAAAACCATAAATAGAAATAAATGCACTATTGGGCCCTAACACACATTCAACAACTCCAAAAGCAAATATGAAATATCCTAAACCAGGTTACTGATGGGATGAGGCCCTACATTAGTTGAGCGGGGGGGTCCATGCACTTGTCTATGGGCCTCCATCCATCATTTGTGGGTTATAGTTTAGGGTTGGTTTCCCTCGTTATCCATAGGCTCCTTGAGAGGTTTCTTAGTCATGGAGATGGCCAATGTGAACTGTGGGAATTTATCATTCTTATGTTGTGGTGGTGAGGGCCAACTATGGAGGAATTCCCTCCTCACATGAACACCCTGGCCAATTCTATGTTGTGGCCTTCAATCATATCCCTATGACTGGTTGGATGGAGGTTCAATAGGTGGCTCCCCCCTGTATAATCCAGCAGCTGACACAATTGTCACATTGATTTCAACTTTCTGCACCTGCATATTAATATGCATATAAATACTAGCACAAATAATTGAATCAATGTGCCCAAAAAATATTTAGCACGTGGTGGAATACATAGCATCGTTTAATTTCTTCCATATGAATAAATAAATTTGATTCTATTAAGTTGTGATGGTGCATGGAATTCAGTGGCTTAAGGATGTATTATCTCTTAACATGGCGGTTTTATGAGAAATAGAGGCAGGGAAGAGTTGGATGCAAAATTTAGTCACTCAATCTCAAGTTGATTTCACAAATGAATAGAACTAGAAAATGTATTTGGGGGTTTTAGCTTGCTCATAGAGGTAACATTTGGGTGGGGGATTCTCTGATGAATTAACTTGTTTCCAGTAGCCAAGCCCCCAAAAATCAGGCAATGCAATGGAATCCTTCTTATTTCAACCAACATTTTCCAGATGTTGTGCAACCGAAATAGCTAGGTCTGTTGCTTATATTTGAGCCTCCAAAGTTTATTCAATTGACCATCCATACAAAGTTTTGGCATTGTAGTTTTCTCCAAAAGTTTTGGTAATGTAGTTTTCCCACATTGTTCCTTATCCCAAAGCATATTCATCATGCATTTAACTGTGAGCCGATTGTCTTGGTCTCAAATTGTGGTCCTTGTGGTGCCACAATGCAATTTATTCAACTATGTGGATGTGCATTTCTAATGTGGTTGTCTTGGTTTGAAATAACAACCCTTGCAATGTCACGATGCAATACTTATTTTTTTAGTTTTTTCCTTTTGTCTATTTCCAAAATGATCTAAGACCATCATTATCTTTTCCATGTTTGGAATGTCATCCTTTCATGGATGCCAACATTTTAATAATAATTTCTTATGAATATTCTTATGGATTTTCTCATGCCATTATGCAAATATTATTTTTTTCCTTTTGTATGTTCACAAAATGATTAAGACCATCTTTAACTTTACCATGTTTTGACAGTTATCCTTTTGTGACTGCATGGTTCTCTACTTGTAATGCCTTACAAATGAGTCTTCTTAGTTTTCCCATTTTTATACATGGGTCTCAATCAATTTAGTGTCATAATTAGTAAATAATTTGGAATTATCCCACACACAATAATTTGTAGAAACATGACAACTAAGATGGCATACATATCTCATCTCTTGCTTGCTAGAATATTTAGATGGTTGATGTTTTTTAATAGATTCTCTTGTGTAAGGAATTGTAGAGTTTATCATTTTTTAATTTGGTTGCTAAGTTCTATGTTATATTTATATAAAATATTAAAATTACATGTTTTGTCGCAACAATTCATTAACAGTTAATTGCATGTCATTAATTGGTTCAATACACTTTCTCAAGCCAATTTTTTTTTTGTTCACATCTTTCACATATAATGTTTTTTCTTCTTTGTGAGTCACAAATTTGTTGTTCCATCAAGAAAATAGATGTAGGAGGAAAGGGACACTTATCTCAAGTGACAAGAATCTAGAGCAGTTCCAACAAAAAATGGAAATGTTGAATTGGCGGCATCCATACAGGTAGCAAGTGTTATTGTTTTACATATTGAATGAAGTGTTGTATATTTTCAAGATACCTGTACTATGTTGAAATCAACTCATGGATTTAGCAAACAATAATTAGTCTTATTCCCTTGTGGATATTATTGTACTAAACCTCAATCAAACTATGATCTGCTTGGCATTTCCATTTGAACTCTTGGATTTCAACAGTTGATATCATTAGACTTTCCACATTAGTGGTTTCTTAGGATTGGTATTATATTTATGTGTTGAAGGTTTGAATGAGATTTCTGATCAGGTCTTTATTGCCCACTGCAGAAGTGACATTTGGATTCTCAAGAAGACTCCAAGAGAAAGAGTGAGAAGTTAAACTCTCTACAGAATGATGTTGTTCTTGACTTTCCTATTGATCCTCAAAGAGAATTAGATGGAGTTGTTAGGTATGAAATCCAACTCCACTACCATTTCCAGTGTTTTTCCTACTTGTCTTTCATTTTAAATGAAGCTAGATGATAATACATTATGGTCAAATTGGATTGTTGGACCTTTAGAAATTTGCTTATGTCAATAAATATTTTCTGGAGTTTGATTTTCTCTATTACAAGTCTTATTAATGTTCATTTGTTTGGGATACTTTGTGTGTCTATTGAATTGGAAGTGTTCCCTTAGAATTCTCCTCAACTCTGTGACAGGAAAGCTGTAGACATTTTCATAGTGTATTGATTGTCTTCCAATTTGGTAGTATTGAAATTCCAACTGGTCTATTCTATTAACCATGAGGCTACTTAATAGAATTAGGCTAAAACTAGTTGTAAGAAGTCAATTGTTATGCATTCTCGCTAATATTCCTTACAATAAATATTTTAAATAATTGTCCAATTTCTACTAAGTATTCTTCCCAGTCTTCTAACCAGCGTATGTTGGTGTTAAAAGTAGAATCCAAAAAACTAATAACACTTATAAACTTGTCTTTGTCAAAAAAAAATACTTATAAACTTGTTTCAATGTATGAATTTGCAGCACTAAAAAGGAAAAACATAATATTTTCAACCTATTTTATGCACTTTGTTGGAGATCATGTCTTTAAATTTGAGTGCTCATCATTAGGGCTTTCCTACTAATCAATTTTTCAACCATATTTTCTTGAGTTGATCCATAGCTATGTGCTTGTATCATCACTGTTTTTACCTATGATTATAGAACCAAGGTTTTGGACCATTCATTTTACTCTTTTTAGCAGTTGTTCTAGGGCTATGAGCTGGTAGCATCACTGCTTTTCTTATGATTATAGAACCAGACTCTTTCTCAAGCCAACAGTTCTTTTTGTTCATATTTCACATATAATGTTTTTTCTTCTTTGTGAGTCACAAATTTGTTGTTCCATCAGGAAAACAGATGTAGGAGGAAAGGGACACGTATCTCAAGTGACAAGAATCTAGATAAGTTCCAATAAAAAATGGAAATGTTGAATTAGCGGCATCCATACAGGTAGCAAGTATTATTGTTTTACATATTGAATGAAGTGTTGTAGATTTTCAAGATACTTGTACTATGTTGAAATCAACTCATGGATTTAGCAAGCAATAATTAGTTTGATTCCCTTGTGTATATTGATGTATTCAAACTCAATCAAACTATGATCTGCTTGGCATTTCCATTTGAACTATTAGATTTCAACAGTTGATATCATTAGACTTTCCAAATTAGTGTTTTCTTAGGATTGGTATTATATTTATGTTTTGAAGGTTTGAATGATATTTCTGATCGGGTCTTTATTGCCTACTGCAAAAGTGACATTTGGATTCTCAAGAAGACTCCATGAGAAAGAGTGAGAAGTTAAACTCTCTACAGAATTATGGTGCTCTTGACTTTCCTATTGATCCTCAAAGACAATCAGATGAAGTTGTTGGGTATGAAAGCCAACTCAACTACCATTTCCAGTGTTTTCCTGCTTTTATTTCATTTTAAATGAAGCTAGATGACAATACATTATGGTCAGATTGGATTGTTGGACCTTTAGAAATTTGCTTATGCCAATAAATCTTTAGAGATTGCATAAAATACATAGATTGTCACTATGGTCACATTATGATATTTAGCAATTAGGGGATTTAGGGGTTTGGGGAGTTTGATAGGGTTAGGGAGTTACATTTAGGTGTATTAGAGGCTTAGGGGTATAGGGGGTTGGATATGATTCCTTTATGATATTTATCTATGTTCGTACGCCCTTTTTCTCTCCATTTGTCTTTTTTTTCATTTTTGATACTATGTTTGGAGGGAACAAGGAAAATGAACAAGCATCTTATAGAGAGACCCTTAGTATTATTAATTTCTTTTACACACTTTGGGATTGATTTTGTATTATTATGTGATGTGTACTTATTATGCTTTATAGATAATAATGTCAAACATTTTAGGTTTAAAGGAAGTGTGACCTAATTTTTCTTGAACTAGTGGAATTATTTTTATTAGATAGGAGACATAATTTTAGTTAGGTTGATATTAGCTTATATTGTCACATGCCCCAATTTTGCAAACAATTTTATATTATTTGAGGAACAATATGTTAAATTTTATGCTAAGTTGTAATTGATTACCCAATGGGGTCAAGGATATTTAATGTAAATTATGAATATTTTATTTATAAATAAATAAATGAGGAGACAACAGCTTAGGAGAGCTGTTAAAAGAGTGGTTACTGGTCAAATTGGTGGAGGAGACTAGGTGGAGAGAAAACTGACATGTGGCAACATCCTCAAACCACTTCCAACTATTGCAGGTGGAAACCTCCCTACATTTGTGGTCATGATTCCCCAAGAAAGTGGAATCAGAGCAGGTGGCTCAATTAACGAAAACTGACCAAAAAGACCTAGGCATCTTTATAAAAATTCCCATTGAAGAGAGCTGAGGCTGCTCATTATTCTAGAGAAGTGATCATTCAGGGTGAATGAATGTACTTCAGAGAATTTCAATGGAAGGGAAATCTGGAAAGTGTTTGAGGGGATAACTGCTGATTGATCTAGTTGCAACTTTTAAGTTGAAGATCATAATGCTGATAGAAGAGTGTTTTATTGAGGTATTGAACTAGTCAGTTGACAGAAGGTTCGACTATTTGCATTCTCCACCAGTTCTCAGCCAAGAAGACTAGGAACAGGCTCAGGGGTCCCGAGGAAGCGTTGTTTGAGCGCTCTCCAGGAGATTGGTAGGGAGGAACGACCTCCTAAAGCTGTTGTCGACTTGTCCTCAACAGGTTCTATGTTAATTTATTATACTGTTTTAGTTAAATAAATATTAGTTTAACTTCCATGTGAATGTTAAAAGTTCAGAGTTTGTGAAAATGCTAGATTTATTATTCTTATTAGATTGTTATAGAAATGAAATTGATTTAGAGAATAGTGAAATAGAATGGAAATAAATTTCTACACTGTGTTTTTCCACACTTGGACACCAGGTCATACTCTAGCATAGTTAGAATGCTTTAAGTAGATGAAAGAATTCTTGAGTGAATGAAAATAGTAGATAGGATTTTGTATCTGTAGATAGCAGAGTAAACTTATTTCAATGTTTAAAAATATAATGAAAAACAGTATTATGGTTTATTTTTGTTTACTGTTTTACTTAATATAACTAATTAAAAATACAAGAAAAGAAATAGTAAACTACACTAGAGTTACAGTAATAGTATATTGATACAAATAAAAGTTTATAAGAGTTAACAGTTAAGTATATAAACAAGTTATTAACCAAATAGTATTTCTTTTAAAACTATTAACTAAATCTTAAAACTATTACTTAATAAAACCAGACTAGGGTTATATATATAAAAACCCTTTATTTATGAAATATAAACATAGCTTCAAATTTAATCTTATGTTCTTCACAGAACTCGGAATAATTCTAAGTTACAGAATAGTAAATAAAAAAAAATTTAAATATAAAAATTAAATAAAATAAAACTAAGAATTTCATATTCAGAAACTAATTATATTTAACAAACATGCTTATAACCAGTGCAAGAAAACCTGAGGGTCGAAACCCTAACAATTAATGTATCCATTTATAAATTAATTTATTTAAGTTTTAACCATTTACATTAATAATTGTGTAAACAAACTTAACAAGAAGATTACAACCCATGCTTTGGACTGTTTACAGTCTTATACTTAAAATAAACATCATTTATAAATAGTAAAATAAACATATAACTTACAGGTTAACAAAACCATTGCAAAAACGAGATGGAGCTCAAAGTTAACAAAATCTTTCTGAAAAACCAACTTTATTACATTGCCGAGCCGTAAGGATAAAAACTTAACAAAAATACATATCACGGCTCAAAGGCCGGTATTACCCAACATAATAGCAAGGGTTTGTAAATTAAAAAAATTGGAAAACAACTTGTTAAAAACCTCTTAACTATTGAAGAAACCGAACAGGTCCACAAGCACTATGTTTTCCTTCTTTAACCCTCATTGCAAGTATGGAAAAACCCACATTTGAAATCAGGGCTTACAGGTTGGGCCACAAGTCCACTGAAGCCGGCCATTGTTTTCGTCTCCACCGAAGCTCGAAGTTGTCATGGGTTCCTATACATAGCACGATACCGAGTGTTAATATAATGCTCAGCTTGTAAATTAAAAACCCCAACTGTATTAATAACTTAACAAAGAATTTATCATGATAAAGGACTGAGTGGTCTTTACCTATGAGCAAGAAGAGGATTCGAGCAACGAAGAAGCTGTCACTAGCTTAAGAAAATTATCCAGAGGAGTAATCGAACCACTACGCCAACCCTGAAGGGAAGACGATGTCAAACACGCTTAAAACTATACAAAGCCGTGACGAGCCATGAGAAGAACATAACTGAAACTATGGATAGGACGAGAGCCAAACTCATAAACTACTAACCACTCGCACAGTAGGACTCACAACAACGAAGTTCTGGAACCTAAGACTGAGAAATGAGACTACAAAAGCAACAAACACAAGCCACGGAGTAAGCAAGCCGATGGACAGCCTCTCATGGCCACCAAGGAAACCACACAGAGCATCCCGCAGGCCAGCGGAACCCTCGGAGTAAAAATGACAGGTGAATAGGGTTTTCCAGCCTTTTAAGTCACCAATGCATGGATGAGAGCAAACCATGCGCCCTCCAAATATTTCAATCATGCAAGGGTCTTGTCTATAGTCAATCTGCATTCCAATAATCAGTTTATTATTGCAATAATCAACAAACAAACTATGCCATGACTATGGTGTGTATATATATTTATTCGTTAACAAAAACATAAACTATATCATTATGAACGATGGTATCGAGGTTTGTGTTGATTGTTCACAATGTTTTTTATAACGTTGACCTTAGAGTAAAGAGGTAACAACCTTGCCATTGGAACAATCCCAAAGTCGACTATGCAATAAACATTTCCAAATAACAATTCATTTATTCACTTTGCAAAAAGATTTTAATATATTTATATATTATATGTAGCTCAAACTAGACTATTGGCAATCAATGGTTAAGGTTAGTTTTAATTGCTAATAACTAACATATGTCATTTGACTATAGAGTAAGGTGTATTAAACCTTGTCAAATAAACAATCACGAGGCTCGACCTGGGTGTAAGCTTTTACAAATAATATTTTGCATGCTCAACTTGCCAATGATAATAATAATGAATCCTATCATTATTTACAAAGACAGTTTTTGATTGTTTATGTTTACTTGGTTCTAGCTTAGTATAAGAATCCTTATCATATTGTTTCACTTGATATAGACCTCAGATTAGAAGTTCTAGTTAGTAAAATCTACCATAGTAGTTACTATAAACTACTTCTTATTATAAGTGAGGCAACATTATGATAGTAAATTTTACTATGGTATAAACCGTGTACAAGGTTTATAAATTATAGGAATAACATTGATAAAGTATTTACCTATGATTAGACTTTATACAAGTGGTGGTAGGTAGTAAGATCTCTACATGATACAAGTAACAATTAGATTGATACGTTATAAAATAATATGGTATTGTATGTTGTTACAATAATACATGCAGCAAGGCGATAATATAAGTACTGAAGTTTATAACTTGGTGCTTAACATTTGTACATGCAAACAACATGTTAATAATTTTTGTGGCTACTAAGATAGAGACAAAATATAAACATGTACTCTATTGGAAGTCTTTACCTTCGAGATTGATACACGGGGACTTCACTTAGTGAACCTCTCACATAGCATGTGCGATCGTGGGATATTAAAGAATTCCCTTTAATTTCCAGAGATATTGACCCAAAGTCTTTTTTTTGAAACCCCCTCCCAATACTTAAAACCTCCTCCCCACTCCTTTTTATAACTCAATCCTTATAAACCACCCTACCCACCCCCACCTTAAACCCCTCATTCCCCCAATACCTGCAAAATATTGGTTCAATTTTTGATAATTTGAAAACCCACAATATGAACTAACGTGATAGGATATTGGTCAACAAGTGAAGCCCCCGTGGATTGATAGAAGTACTTTCATGAATAAAAGACAGTACATTTAAAACATAACATTAGTGTTATAAGCATGTTAAAATAGAAGCAATTGTATGACGAATAAATTGAGCTCTAAGCTCACAGTAAGTATCTTTTGTTTCACTAAATATGATAAAGATAACGATCTTCATATCTAAACTTTGAATACTGTTTTAGAAACAAAAACTATGGAAGACAATTACTTTACCTCATCAGAGCTTGCTATGAAATAATCAGTTTATTTACTAGCATTTTAACATGCAACAAAAATACTTCTTGAATTAAAATCCTACTTGATAGATCGTTACCTGTTGAACCTGTAAGAACCAACAGTCCATGTGCATTAGCATAACGCTAAGTAAGCCCATGTTTTCAAAGATAGATTTCACCTACTTGCCAAAAAGTAACATTATCAGTAAGGCTAAAAGTAACTGAATGCAGGTCATTTACATAACATATCAAAATTAAAATTGTATTAGTTTTTATGTGTTTGAATTTAATCACTACATATTGTTAACTGTTTCATTTTTCTGCTAGCCGCTAGTAGTTATTAAACTGTGACTTAGACCTTTTTATGTTACATTAAAAATTTTAAATTTTTGTGAAAATTCGGGGTTATGACATGTGGTATCAGAGCGCAAGGTTCAAACACTAGGCCTTGATGAAGCTCAACTTGCTTATATGAAACAGTGAATTCAAATTATTTTGTTGATGTTGTTTTCTTTTAATGTTATTGGAAAAATTGGAGGAATATGCGAAAGAGGAATCTCCCTTTACTGAACAAGAAAACTTACAAAGAGACCCTATACAAGAAGACATAACCACTAATTCCTCAGAACTTTTACAAACAGTAAAAGAATTAAAATCAGAAATGGAATTTGTTAAAAAAGAAAATGAGAGGATTCTGAGAGATCAAGAGGAGCTGAATTAGATCCTAACAGAAATATTTCAAACTTAGGGAAGGGGTAAAAGAGCTTATTCAGAAGATATAAGTTACCAACATAAGTATAAAAAGATTAAACAGACTAAAAATGAAAGCAACTCATCTTCCGAAGTGTTTGGTGATCAATGTAATTTTCATTCTACTAGTGATAGTAGTGAGGATAACCACTATACCAGAAAGAGAAAATATAAACCATATGAAGAAATTGTTGGAGAGTTTAAAAAGATAAAATCGCCAACCTTTAATGAGGAAATTGAGAAGGGGGAGGAAGTGGAATTCTGGTTATCTGGGATGAAGAAGTACTTTCAGATTTATAATTATTCTAACCAATTAAAGGCTAGAATGGATATCTATAATCTTTCAGGGAAAGTTGATATATGGTGGCAAGATTTAAAGAGAGTGAAATGAATAAAAGAGAAGAACATAAACTGGAGTACCTTCAATAAGTAATTTAAAAAGAAATTTTTATCTGAATAGTACTATGAAGAAAGAGCTAAAGAATTCTATGAGCTTAAACTGGGAACAATGACTATGAAAGATTTGAACAGTAAGTTTTTAAGTCTGCTTAGGTATGTGCCATACCTTGTAGATGAAAAACCAAAGGTACAGCGGTTTCTCAGTTGTCTACCTTATCACATAAAGGATAGGATTGAGTATGACAATCCAAAAACTCTGGAAGAAGCTATGAGGAAAGCCAATTTCTGTTATGAACAGAATAGGAAAAAGGAGAGTATGGCCAACTGGAAGGCCAAAAAGAATAATAATTATGATCAAAAGAAGAAAGAGTTTGTGCCCAATCGAAATTCTAAAAATAATAAGGCCATAAATTTTTCTAATAAGAATTTCCAAGGGATTAAGAATAATTCACCAAACAATCAGAACAATCAAAAGAGCAAAGAGTCTGCTAATAATCATGGTAATTACACAAAAAACTTTGAACGAAAAGAACCCATAAAGTGCTGGGAGTGTGATGACCCACATTATGCCTCAGTTTGTCCTAATCAGAAAAAGATTGTCAATAATATCCATACAATACAAGAGGAGATGACTGTTGGATATTTAGCGAGGACTATGCCGAGGATCAATGTAGCCTTGGAGAATCAACAAGAAGACTATCAAACTTCCATGGTGGAAGTAGAAGGTAAGATAAACCAAACACCCATAGCTATTTTAATTGATCCAGGAGCTAGTTTAAGTTATATTTCACCTCATTTGGTAGAAAAATGTAAACTGCCTGTTGAAAAGTTTGTAAGTTCTTGGTTGGTTCAGTTAGCTACTGGTGCAAAGAGGAAAGTAACTAGTTTTGTAAAGAATTGTGCAATAGTTATGGATCAATTTGAAACTTTTGTAAAGCTTAATGTACTACCTTTGGGTTCTTATGACATACTAATCGGTATGGATTGGTTAGAGAAACATAGGGTGATCTTAAACTGCTATGATAAAACCTTTACTTGTATAAATAATGACGGAAAATCAATAAGTGTAAAGGGAATCCCTAGAAAAACAACTGTAAGGCAAATTTCTGCTCTGCAGCTTAAGAGAGTTGTTAGGAAAGGTTGTAAGGCTTATGCAATAATAGTAACTAATGAAGAAAATTTAAATAACATCGATAAATTAAAATTGGAGGATATACCAGTTTTAAAAGTGTATGCAGATGTATTTCCAGAAGAAATTCTGGGACTGCCTCCGAAAAGGGAACTATATTTTACCATTGAGGTGGTACCTGGTGTAGTACCTAGCTCAAAGGCCCCTTATCAGATGAACATACTTGAACTTAATGAACTTAAGTCACAATTAAAAGAACTTATTGACAAGAAATATATTCGACCCAGTGTGTCTCCCTGGGGGGCACCTGTCATCTTCGTTAAGAAAAAGGATGAAACTCTACGACTTTGCATAGACTACTGTTAGTTGAATAATATGACTATTAAAAATAGATACCTGTTTCCTCACATAGATGATCTGTTTGATCAACTACGTGGAGCCACGGTGTTTTCAAAAATTGATTTAAGGTCTGGATATCACCAAGTTAGGATTAAAGATGAAGACATCTTTAAAACAGCTTTCAGGACTCGATATGGCCATTACGAGTTTGTTGTCATGCCATTCGAGCTTACTAATGCACCAGCTGTTTTATGTGTCTAATGAATAATGTAATGCATAAATATTTGGATAAGTTTGTGGTCATATTTATCGATGACATCTTAATCTATTCAAAATCTGAAGAAGAACATAAGGAACATTTAAAAATTGTCTTGCAATAGTTACGAGATCATCAACTCTTTGCAAAGTTTAGTAAATGCGACTTCTTTAAGGATAAAATCCAATACTTGGGTCATGTGGTGACTAAGGAAGGAATTTCGGTGGATCTCGAAAATATAAAGGCAATTGATGATTGGCCAGTTCCTAAAGACGTAACTGATGTTCGATCCTTCATGTGAATTATTGGTTATTACTGGAGGTTCATTGAAGGGTTTTCAAGAATTGCAAATCCGATAACCCCCTTGCAAAAAAAGGGAAAGAAATTTGATTGGAATCAAAAGTGAGAGGATAGTTTTAAAAAGTTAAAAACTTTATTAACCAACACACCTATTTTAAGAATAGCTGATCCAAATAAAGATTTTGTAGTGTGTACTGACGCCTGCAATGATGGTTTAGGCGGATTATTGACTCAAGAAGGGCATGTTATCGCTTATGAATCTAGGAAATTAAAAATTCATGAAAATAATTATGCAACTTATGAACTGGAATTAGCTGCTGTCATACATGCTCTAAAGATGTGGCATCATCATTTAATTGGAAGAAAATTTATTCTAATGACAGATAATAAAGGACTAACATATCTGTTAGATCAACCTAACCTAAATGCTAGACAAGCTAGGTGGCTAGCTTTTCTAAGTGAGTATGATTTTGAAATTCAACACATTAAAGGGAAAGAAAATAAATTTGCCGATGCATTAAGTAGAAATGCAAGGCTAAACTTTGCAGCAATTATCAGCACTTATACAACAGATCTGGAAGAACAAATTAAAGTAGGTTTAGAACAAGATGAAATTTACGAAAAATTACAAATAAAAGCAAAGGAAAATCCAACAGAAAGTTTAAGTAAAGGGTACAACTTGAATGAAAGAGGATTTTTACTGTATAAAGACAGAATGTATGTACCTAATGTACCTAAAGTTAAGTTATTAATTTTAGATGAAATCCACAAAACTCCATACTCATGCCATCCAGGTTATCAGAAGACTGTAACTATGTTAAGAAAAGAATATTTTTAGCCAAACATAAAGACTGAACTGGAAAAATATATCGCTAGGTGTTTTGAATGTCAGCAAGTAAAAACTGAACATCAACACCTAGGTGGATTGCTTCAGCCATTGCCCATTCCTAGCTGGAAATTGGAGATAATTAGTCTTGATTTTGTTACTGGAATGCCTAAAAATTAGAATTTAAATGATTCTATAATGGTAGTAGTTGACAAATTAAGTAAAGCAGCACATTTTATACTTGTAAAAACTATGTATAAAGTTGCAAACATAGTTTATATCTTTTTAAAGCAAATTTTCCGACTGTATGGGATACCAAAAGTTATAATCTCATATCGAGACCCTAAATTTACAGGTAACTTTTGGAAATCTCAGTTTAAAGGATTAAACACTACACTAAATTTTAGTACTTCGTTCCATCCTCAAACTGATGGACAGACTGAAAAAGTAAACCAAGTACCGAAAGATTTACTAAGACTGTATGTAAATGATCAGCCAGGTAAATGGGAGGATTATTTACATCTGGTAGAATTTGCTTACAATAATAATTATCAAGCTTCAGGCAGATTTAGTCCTTTCGAAATCTTTTATGGAAGGAAGTGTAACACTCCTATCTCTTAGAGTAATCCGATGGACAGATTAGTATTAGGTCCTGAATTATTGAAAGAAATGGAAGAAATTGTAAAGCAGGTACAATGTAATCTGAAAATTGTGCAAGATCGACAGAAGAGTCAAGCAGACCTTAAAAGAACTCCAAAAGAGTTTCGGGTAGGTGAACATGTGTTCATCAAGGTGAGACCCCAAAAAGAGCTCTCTGAGGTTGGGTAGTTGTGCAAAACTAGCACCTTGTTACTGTGGTCCTTTTGAAATACTATCTAGGATTGGACAGGTAGCCTATCAGTTAGCCTTACCACCGAATTTAAGAGTTCATAATGTTTTTCATGATGCTACTCATGTTATTAACTGGAATGATGTATAGGTGGAACCCTAAGAAGATTTTCTGGTGGAACTGGACTGTATCCTCGAGTGGAGGGAGATCACACTTTGGAATCACACCATTGGTCAGGTGAAGGTGCAATGGAAGCACCTTAGTCCACAGGAAGCCACCCGGGAATTGAAAAGTCATATGCGGGATGCATATCCAATTATGTTCCATGGGAATTCTAAGGACGAGGAATAAATAACATCGAGGACGATGTTATAATTTAAGGGAGTGTGTATGTCACATGCCCCAATTTTGCAAAGAATTTTATATTATTTGAGGAACAATATGTTAAATTTTATGCTAAGTTGTAATTGATGACCTAGTGGGGTCAAGGATATTTAATGTAAATTCTGAATATTTTATTTATAAATAAATAAATGAGGAGACAATAGCTTAGGAGAGCTATTAAAAGAGTGGTTATTGGTCAAATTGGTGGAGGAGACTAGGTGGAGAGAAAACTGACATGTGGCAGCATCCTCAAACCACTTCCAACTGTTGTAGGTGGCAACCTCCCTACATTTGTGGTCATGATTCCCCAAGAAAGTGGAATCAGAGCAGGTGGCTCAATTAATGAAAACTAACCGAAAAGACCTAGGCATCTTTATAAAAATTCCCATTGAAGAGAGCTGAGGCTACACATTATTCTGGAGAAGTGATCATTCAATGTGAATGAATGTACTTCAGAGAATTTCAATGGAAATCTGGAAAGTGTTTGAGGGGATAACTACTGATTAATCTAGTTGCAACTTTTAAGCTGAAGATCATACTGTTGAGAGCAGAGTGTTTTATTGAGGTATTGAACTAGTCAGTTGACAGAAGGTTCTACTGTTTGCATTCTCCACCATTTCTCAGCCAAGAAGATGAGGAACAGGATCGGGGGTCCTAAGGAAGCGTTGTTTGAGCACTCTCCAGGAGATTGGTAGGGAGGAACAACCTTCTAAAGTTGTTGTCAACTTGTCCTCAACAAGTTCTATGTTAATTTATTATATTGTTTTAGTTAAATAAATATTAGTTTAACTACTATGTGAATGTTAAAAGTTCAGAGTTTGTGAAAATGCTAGATTTAATATTCTTATTAGATTGTTATAGAAATGAAATTGGTTTAGAGAATAGTGAAATAGAATGAAAATAAATTTCTACACTATGTTTTTCCACATTTGGAAACCAGGTCGTACTCTAGCACAGTTAGAATGCTTTAAGTAGATGAAAGAATTCTTGAGTGAATGAAAATAGTAGATAGGATTTTGTATCTGTAGATAGCAGAGTAAATTTATTTCAATGTTTAAAAATATAATGAAAAATAGTATTATGGTTTATTTGTGTTTACTGTTTTACTTAATATAACTAATTAAAAATACAAGAAAAGAAATAGTAAACTACACTAGAGTTACAGTAATAGTATACTGATACAAATAAAAGTTTATAGGAGTTAACAGTTAAGTATATAAACAAGTTATTAACCAAATAGTATTTCTTTTAAAACTATTAACTAAATCTTAAAACTACTACTTAATAAAACCAGACTAGGGTTATATATATATAAACCCTTTGTTTATGAAATATAAATAGAGCTTCAGAGTTAATCTTATGTTCTTCACAGAACTCGAAATAATTCTAAGTTACAGAATAGTAAATAAAAACAAATGTAAATATAAACATTAAATAAAATAAAACTAAGAATTTCATATTCAGAAACTAATTATATTTAACAAACATGCTTATAACATGTGCAAAAAAACCTGAGGGTCGAAACCTTAACAATTAATTTATCCATTTATAAATTTATTTATTTAAGTTTTAACCATTTACATTAATAACTGTGTAAACAAACTTAACAAGAAGATTACAACCCATGCTTTGGACTGTTTACATTCTTATACTTTAAAATAAACATCATTTATAAATAGTAAAATAAACATATAAGTTACAGGTTAACAAAACCTTTGCAAAAATGAGACAGAGCTCGAAGTTAACAAATTATTTCTGAAAAACCAACTGTATTATATTGTTGAGCCGTAAGGCTAAAAAATTAACAAAAATACATATCACGGCTCAAAGGCCGGTATTACCTAGCATAATAGCAAGGGTTTGTAAATAAAAAAAACTGGAAAAAAACTTGTTAAAACCTCTTAATTATCAAAGAAATCGAACATACCCACAAGCACTGTGTTTTCCTTCTTTAACCCTCATTGCAAGTATGGAAAAACCCACATTTGAAATCAGGGCTTACCGGTTGGGACACGAGTCCACTGAAGCCAGCCATTGTTTTTGTCTCCAACAAAGCTCGAAGCTGTCTTGGGTTCCTATACATAGCACGATACAGAGCGTTAATATAATGCTCAGCTTGTAAATTTAAAAACCCTAACTGTATTAATAAATTAACAAAGAATTTATCGTGATAAAGGACTGAGTGGTCTTTACCTATGAGCAAGAAGAGGATTCGAGCAACGAAGAAGCTGTCACCAGCTTAAGCAAACTATCCAGAGATTTAATCGAGCCACTACGCCAACCCTAGAGGGAAGACAATGTCAAACAAGCTTAAAAACTACACAAAGCCGTGATGAGCCAAGAGCAGAATAGAACTAAAACTATGGATAGGCCGAGAGACAAACTCATAAACCACTAACCACTCGTGCATTAGGACTCACAACAATGATGTTCTAGAACCTAAGACTAAGAAATGAGACTACAACAACAACAAACACAAACCACGAAGTAAGCAAGCCGAGGGACAACCTCTCATGGCCGCCAAGGAAACCACACAGAGCAGCCCGCAGGCCAGCGAAAACCTCGGAATAAAAATGACAGGTGAATAGGGTTTTCCAGCCTTTTAAGTCACCAATGCATGGACGAGAGCAGACCACGTTCCCTCCAAATCTTTCAATCTGCAAGGGTCTTGTCTATAGTCAATCTGCATTCCAATAATCAGTTTATTATTGCAATAATCAACAAACAAACTATGCCACGACTATGGAGTGTATATATATTTATTCCTTAACAAAAACATAAACTATATCATTATGAACGATGGTATCTAGGTTTGTGTTGATTGTTCACAATGTTTTTTATAACATTGACCTTAGAGTAAAGAGGTAACAACCTTGCCATTGGAACGATACCAAAGTCGACTATGCAATAAACATTTCCAAATAACAATTTGTTTATTCACTTTGCAAAATCATTTTAATATATTTATATATTATATGCAGATCAAAATAGACTATTGGCAATCGATGGTTAAGGTTAGTTTTAATTGCTAATAACTAATATATGTCATTTGACTATAGAGTAAGGTGTATTAAACCTTGGCAAATAAACAATCATGAGGCTCGACCTGGGTGTAATCTTTTACAAATAATATTTTGTATGCTCAACGTGCCAATGATAATAAAAATGAATCCTATCATTATTTACAAAGACAGTTTTTGATTGTTTATGCTTACTTGGTTCTAGCTTAGTAGAAGAATCCTTATCATATTGTTTCACTTGATATAGACCTCAGATTAGAAGTTATAGGTAGTAAAATCTACCATAGTAGTTACTATAAACTACTTCTTATTATAAGTGAGGCAACATTATGATAGTAAATTTTACTATGGTATAAACCATGTACAAGGTTTATAAATTATAGGAATAACATTGATAAAGTATTTACCTATGATTAGACTTTATACAAGTGGTGGTAGGTAGTAAGATCTCTACAGGATATAAGTAACAATTAGATTGATACGTTATAAAATAATATGGTATTATATGTTGTTACAATAATACATGCAGCAAGGCGATAATATAAGTACTGAAGTTTATAACTTGGTGCTTAACATTTGTACATGCAAACAACAGGTTAATAATTTCTGTGGCTAGTAAGATAGAGACAAAATATAAACATGTACTCTATTGGAAGTCTTTACCTTCGAGATTGATAGGAGTACTTTCATGAATAAAAGACAGTACATTTAAAACATAACATTAGCGTTATAAGCATGTTAAAATAGAAGTAATTGTATGACGAAGAACTTGAGCTCTAAGATCACAGTAAGTATCTTTTGTTTCACTAAATATGATAAAGATAACGATCTTCATATCTAAAATTTGAATACTGTTTTAGAAACAAGAACTATGGAAGACAATTACTTTACCTCATCAGAGCTTACTATGAAATAATCAGTTTATTTACTAGCATTTTAACATGCAACATAAATACTTCTTGAATTAAACTCCTACTTGATCGATCATTACCTGTTGAACCTATAAGAACCAACAGTCCATTTGTGTTAGCATAACGCTAAGTAAGCCCAAGTTTTCAAAGATAGATTTCACCTACTTGCCAAAAAGTAACATTATCAGTTAGGCTTAAAGTAACTGAATGCAGGTCATTTACATAACATATCAAAATTAAAATTGTATTAGTTTTTATGTGTTTGAAGTTAATCACTACATATTGTTAACTGTTTCA
>LPNX011190755.1:41348-64624 GCA_001517045.1 Pseudotsuga menziesii | reverse complement strand
ATATATATATAGTCATAAAACATGGAATAATAACATTTATATAATGAATATTTTTCTTATTTTGTAGCCTCAAACAAAGCTCATTTGTGGAAAAACGAGTGATATATTGAAGATCATTTGTTGGGTTTAGATGGACATGAAGCTAAAAAATGAAACACTTTTATTGAAAAGTTGAACTTGAGTTTCATTTACTTAAAGGAGGAGGAAGATACCTTGCTCTAGTCATGGAAACGTACTAGAGATTATACTACAAGCCTTCAATACAAGGCCATGTTCTTGAATGAGGACTAAGAAGTAGAGTAAGTGGTATATTTCTTTGTGAAAAACCACTCCTCCTATAAAAACCAAATTGTTGCAGTGGATGGAACTATATAGCAAGGTTTTAGAATATGTCGGAGAAACCACAATAACCACTTGACTGGCGTTTTGAATCCATATCAGGACTTATCATCATGACGCATTATCAAATGTGGAGAGTATGAGAACCAATACATTAATACCAGAGACATGGAGATAAAAGGAAGAGATAGGGTCGGCTTGTGTGGGGAAACTGAGGTTTAATTGGTGAAAAGAATAGGGTTTCCAGTTTAGAAGAGAAAAAGTCAAATGGTTTGATTAAGAAATTTAATAAAAAATTTTAAATTTTATTATTATTATTTAAAACAAAAATCTTTGTCTAATGTAATAAAGTTGTTAATTACAATTTTAATGTCTTGAATTGAAGTATATTCAAAAAAATATCTTGGCATGGAACACATTTATCACGTTTATGTATATAACTGAAGACATATCTTTAAAAATTTAAAGGTTTTTTTTTGTTAGCTAGTCATTTTTCCCTACAAAACCAAAAACATTTAAAAAATGAAAGTTTACAAAACCAAATACCTTAAAGAATGACCTTTAAAAATTGAAAGTTTACAAAACCAAATACCTTAAAAAATGAAAGTTTAAATTGGTACAACAGAAATAAGCGCATGCCCAGTCGACAGATTGTTTAGAAATTTCGAGTTCCTTCGCTCGAGGCCGTGACTACGGGTATGTCCGGCATGGTAGATGATAATTCTACAATGATATTTGACGGAAATTCGAGCGGTTCGTTAGAAGTTTCCAATGCTTTCGTTTACATGGCATGGATGATGAAGAAGGGTTACAGTTCTCTTGGGGGAGTCACGCTTGAAGAAGTCTAATTTGGATACATCGCAGCGTTATAAGACCTTTATGCCTCAGGTACATGGTGTGAACTATCTATTACTACTATATTTTAAATTTTTGGTAAAGGGCCCTTTGTCAATCCCGCTTAGATGCAATGACCTCGATGGGTATTTTCTGTTACAATCACTAAGGATTTGCACCTGGCGTCGTACATTGAGATTCATTACCTAGAATGAATTGTTTAGGTTCAGTTAGCCATAAGATATTACAAAATATAACAACAATTGTCAGCATCAAGACAACAACATGTTCTCGAGGAATTAAATCTAGGTCTGTGTGAAGGAAATTGGCTTCATTTACCACTTGAGCATAACCCACTTGACATTGTTAACAATATCAGCTAATTCCCAGTGATTCGAGAATCAAATTTTAATGCGAACAATAGGCTATTTGGTGTGATTTTCCTATAGGAAGATCTGAATGACATTGTTCCCTTGGTGAAGTTGCAATAGTGAGATTAGCTTGGCACCCTAAAATTTATGGTCCAATTTTTTGAAGGAAATGATTCAAAGAATTACACCCCAGGGAGATACACAATATAGACCACTCTTCCTCTATATTTATGTCAAAATTGTGCAGGAGCTGGTCCCATCCTCATTCCTTTGAAACTCATACCATTCAAGTGGGCCAGACACCAACTAGATTCTATTTTGTTTTTTGTTTATGCTCAAGCCTCGAGTTTGGCAACAATGAAATTTGGAAAAACATTGCCAGTGCAAAAAAATATGACAAAACCCATTATTAAGTTTGAGACAGCAGCAACAAGGATGGAAGCATTGCAGCTTGAGGTGTCCCACCTTTCTAAATTTAGAATAGATAATTACGAAGGAAAAAGACGCCAACTCAAAAAATAAATGATGACTAATATTACAAAAGTGGATACTCATATAATGGTGTTTGAGCAAGATTTAAAAAACTACTTCACTGAATGATGTGCTCCATGATGTAATCAACTTGGACCTGTAGGTTTGCTCATAATAGTTTTCCTTTGAGGTGCATAATTTGTGATGCCCTTCTTGTGACATTTTCCTACTGGCTTCTCTGAAACATTGTGAACCATCCTCTTTCTTCCAACAATAATTCCTTTCTTATGTGCTGCTGTAAGAGATACATTGGGAAGGAACTGTCGTTTGATTTCTACCTCTTGAGAATCGCATACCTGGAAAGTTTGTTGTTCCACTCCTCCTTAGGCTCTTCCATCTCCCTGTCTAGCATCTTATACTGTGCAAGCTTGTCTTGATTTGAGCCAAGGTGTGTTTTGATTTCAAGAAAAATAAATCTCTTCCATCTCCCTTCATTTACCCCTCCTATAACAGTCACACATGCCCAGTTTCAATGATTTTTTAACCCCAAGGGTAGTCCTCTTTTATGTCCCAAAACTTCTTCCATCTTTTTCACTGAAGCCCCATGTATTCTTCATTCTCTGCAATGTTTCCTTGATGATTTGGTGCAGTAATCTGTTGTTGTTCACATCGGCCACTCTTTGTATATATAACACTATCCTCCGTATTCAAGTGGGTGTAGATCTGTTTCTATCAACAATATTTCACATTATGTGTAGTTTTTAATTGCAAAACTGATATCATTGATTGTTTTTCACTTTTTTTAATCATATATCATTTATTTTTTCGATTTCTTGGGCCCCACTTTTCACATTATTCATATGTGCGTCCCAAGATGACTAGTGGTGTGCCTTCACTCAGTGTGCCCTTTGTTACCTTCCATTTTGCATGGGTGGCCATTTGTGATCTTCATCACAATGGGGTGGGCCTGCCACATGTCCAATTCATGTTGTCTATGTCATTTTGGCCATTTTTTCTAAGTATTGCATCAAAGTCATCAACCAGTGCAACAAATCCAACACTATATGTACAGAAGTAACCTTCAACCATCATAGGTAATCTCAATGTCTTTTTCATGTGTCATGTTTACATTTTTCACAATATTCTATGTTCAAAATTATACAATGGAAAGTTTATTGTGTTTTCTTTATGACAGTTTTAAAAGAATTTTGTCACTATTGAGTGCACATACCCATTGCTAAAATATAATTATTTTATAACTGGCAGAGCATTGTAGACCTTAACTTGTCTCTATGACAACATATGATATTTTATAATCAAATCCAAAGTCCTGCATTACTTCCTATTCCCTATGCACCTTTATGTTTTGCAATGCACTCCAAGGCAGATTTAACCTTTTATTGAACCTTTTATGTTATCACCAACGTGATGATATTCAACAACCACTTATCAATAAATTCCCACCACCCAACTAGGTCTTCGCTAATGGCCATATTGACATGGAGCAAAATCCTCAACATGGGAATAGCAATATTAATCAGTTAACTCAGTATTCGAGAGACAGTGTTTGGAGTCTGATGACATTCTGTTGGCTCAACCTCTTGTTTCTTGTAGGATACAAGAAGACTTTAGAGACTAACGATGTCCCAAATGTTGCAGGAAAGGATACTGCTGAATATTCATATCGAGTACTTCAAACCAACTGGTGTTGTCAAAAGGTGGAGTCAAATATACAGAACCCATCAATGCCAAAGGTCATTCTATCATCTGTCTGGTTAGGGATGATAATCAATGCTTTCTTTGCAGCTACATATACCTGTGCCACATTAATAGGTCCATACATGATAAATTTTCTTGTAGAGTACCTGGGATGGACAGAGCATTTTTCCTATGAGGGTAATGTGCTGGCCTTTGGTTTCTTTGGTGCAAAGATGATTGAGTCACTGGCACAAAGACAATGGTATTTTGGAGCCCGGCATCTTAGGATGCAGGTTAGATCAGGTCTAACAACTCTTGTATACAGAAAAGGCTTGTGTCTGTCTAACAAGTCTAGATAGATGCATACTATTGGTGAAATTATAAATTATATGAGTGTAGATGTGGAACGCATTGGAAATTTCTCTTGGTACATGCATGATATCTGGCTTCTCTCTCTATAGGTGCTCTTGTCTTTAGTAATTCTATACAAGAATATTGGTGTGGTGTCTATTGCAGTGCTGGTAGCCACAGTTGGAATCATGGTTGGAAATACCCCTTTTCTCTAAACTACAAGAGAAATATCAAGGTAAGATAATGGAGGCAAAGGATAGACATATGAAGGCTACCTCAAAGACCTTAAAGAGCACGAGGACACTGAAACTGCAATCTTGGGAAACCTTATATCTACATAGGCTCCTAGAGCTGAGAAGGGTTGAACAAGGCTATCTATGAACATATCTGTACATCTCTTCTACAATCACTTTTCTCTTCTGTACAGCACCAACCTTCATGTATGCTATTACATTTGGTACCTGCTTGATAATAGGGGTTCCATTGACAGCAGGTAAAGTGTTTTCTGCCTTAGCAACTTTCCAAATCCTTCAGGAGCCTATATATAATCTGCTAAAATTGGTTTATATGATTGCTCAATGCAATGTGTCGTTAAACCAAATAGCCACTTTTGTACATGAAGAAGAGCTGCAATGCAATGTAGTATAGAATCTACCTAGGGATTCAACCGACATTGCAGTTGAGATCAAATATGGAGAATTTTCATGGGATCCAACCTCTACTAATCTAACGTTGAGCAGAATAAATTTGCAGCTAATAAAAGGCATGAAAGTTGTAGTCTGTGGATCAATTGGTTCTGGAAAGTCAAGCTTGTTGTCTAGTATTTTGGGAGAAATACCCAAGCTATCAAGGATTGTGAAGGTCGGTGGTACCATTTCTTATGTTCCACAGTCTCCATGGATTCAAAGCAGGAAAATTGAAGAGAACATCTTATTTGTGACCAAGATGAATAGAAACAAGTACCAAAATGTACTTGAAGTATGTGCTCTAAATAAAGACCTAGAATTGTTTTCTCATGGTGATCAGAAAGAGATTGGAGAAAGAGGGATCAATTTGAGTGGTGTACAAAAGAAAATAATACAACTTCTCGTGCAATATACTAGGATGCAGATGTCTATCTTCTCGATGACCCTTTTAGTGTTGTTGATGCTCATACATGAGCTCATCTCTTTAAAGTACTACACTCAATCTCCAATTAGAAGGATTGAATGCATTTGTAGAGTAGATTGTCAAAGTAAAATTTTATTTGAACGCATAGTCCAATGCCTCATTAGTTCACCAAATAATGTAACAAGAGTTCCTTCCTGGAGTTCTGGGATCGAAGACAGTGGTATATGTCAAACATCAAGTAGAATTTTTATCTACATCTGACCTTATACTAGTGAGCCCACTTTCTACACTTACAAATGTGTAACCTTTATGTACAGTACAATTTACTCTTTGCATAGGAAATTTCTAGTGTCAAGTCATGAAAAAGTTTAGGGATCTTTTGGGAAAATTTGCAGGTTATGCAAGATGGAGACATAGTTCAAGTTGGGAGGAGTGAAGATATTCTGGGTGGTGCGGATTTATTAAAGCTAGTTGGTGCACACCAACATACTTTGAATGCAATTGATGCAACACATATTTCATCTAGGAGGATAGCGCCACAAACAGGCAATAACAAAAGTAGATTCTACAATACCATGGACTCTCAATCTGATAAACCATTTCATAATGAGGATGCAGAGGACCGAGAAACGAGAATAAATGAAAATAGATCTGGACAGATTGTAAAGGAACAAGAAAGAGAAACTGGGAAGGTCAAAATGAAAGTCTACTCTTCTTTTATAACTGCAACATATAAGGGTGCCTTGGTTCCTATCATATTGGGAGCACACATACTGTTCCAGGTGCTGAAAATCAGTAGCAATTACTGGATGGCTTGGGATTCGTGAGGATTGGACTCCATGATATAAGGTCTAAATTAAGAATTATTCTGCAGGACCCAATAGTGTTTGAAGGAATTGTATGGAGAAATCTGGACCCACTTGAAGAAAATTATGACAATGAAATTTGGGAGGTAAGTCCTCTTAAAATGAATCAATTTTAATTTCCATGCCATGTTGGAGGCTCTTTGGATTATAACTCATTATTTTGCAATACTAACAAACACTCCCTCTTATATGATATTAGTTCTAAATAATTCAGTCACTAGGGGTGACTAGGGTCATTAAGAGTGGGGCTCTGTTACAGCTACCACCAGGTTCGATTCTTCTTATATGATGTGGTCTTTTGCTGAAGGTCGGGTTGGTGAGAGTGGGGTTCTTTTATATCTTCTACCAGGTTTGATTCCTCTTACATGATTTTTCTCCAAGGATGTTAGCATACTAACCTCTGTAAGAGAGCCATTGTTTGTTTTGTGGTTGGACCATGAAGGCAGTTGTTTCAGGTCATTGTTTGATCCTTGGTTGGGCATCAAGGCCTTTAAATCATAGTGTAAACAACATTCTCTTTTATTAGTTGGTTCATCTTGTTAATTTTTTGTTTTATGTACTTAACAGCAGAATAATTAATGTTGTATAGGATGGAACCTACATCATTAGATTTAAGATCCAATGGATGTATATCTCATTCTATATAACATTTATTACACTACTGAGTAGTGCATATGTTTTGTCAAAAGGTATGAAGGGTTGACACACCCTGTAAGGGGGCATTCTGTGTTCTGTGGCTGGCACATTATGGACATTAAATTGGGTCATTGCTTGTTTCATAGTTTAGCCATCAAAGTCATTAAGTTGGGTTAGTTGATATATCCACACAGAGTAAATGGTATCCTGTCACAACATGTGATTGATTTCTTAAAGAGGGAATCATTGTTTTTTCCAAGGTTGGCCTCTCTAGGTGATTAAATTGGGTCATTGTTTGTTCAACAATTGAGTCATCAAGGTTGTTAAGTTGAGCCAAATGGTATATACACAGGATAAACAACATTCCACCTCTTAATAGGAGGTGGATGATCATCACTTCAGTAAAATTTTGAATAATCTTCAATACTTCTTAACTAAGTGAGCTATAAAAGTAGAAAGGATGCAAATTGTACTACTGACTTGTTGGAGTCTTTCCTATTAGAATATATATGGAATTTGGAAGACCATGAAGTGTTAAAGTCTCATCCTAACTGGTTTTACTTCAGTTTTCCTTTTCCATTTCAGATAGTTCAATGACCTCTCCACTATTTGTTTTTACCTCACTAAAATGATTTAGATTTTTTTTAGATGTTCCTTAGCTGGATGTCATGTACTGTGGCCAATATTTTTTGTATGACTCTTTTAATGGAAATCTATTCTTTTATCAATATAATTTGCTCTAGTTCAAAAAAATACCTGTTGGAACACCTCTTTAAGGAATTTTAAATTTTAACTGCGAGCAGATAGCATAAAACTCGTTCGGTCTATATTAAAATTTCATCATATCTATTTGGAATCCTATCTAATTATTAGATATATGAAGCCAATGTCACACATAAGTCAATCCAAGCATTTATTTTTCTTTGTCATTTTAACAGAAAATTGAACTTAAAACAACTGTTCTTTTGGGGCTTTTAGGCTTTGGACAAAAGTCAGCTTAGACAAGTTGTGTGCTCTAGTAAAGAGAAACTTGATACATTAGGTCAGTTTCTATGTGCTTTACTTTTATCATTTATGTATGGATGTGTACTTAACCATTCTGTTAACAAGTGGTGTTCAATTCAGTGATAGAAAATGGAGAAAATTGGAGTGTGGGCCAATGCCAAGCTTCTCTGTTTACGACGTGCCTTGTTGAAGCATAGCCGCATCTTAGTAATGGATGAGGCCACAACCTCAGATGATATTGCAACTAACACCATTATCCAACAAATAATACAATTAGAAACTCATGAATGTACAATGATCACTATAACTCACATAATTCCCACAGTAATAGACAGTGATAACGTGTTGGTACTTAGTGATGGTATGTTTGTTTGTTATGTCTCTGGAATCTTCTTTTAAATTTTGTCTGATTCATGGGTTATTTTTGCTGGTCTTAGTAAGGACACATTTGAAACCTTGTGTTTTCAAGAAAAATTGTCGAGTACAACTCTCTGACTAAGCTTTGAAGATGAATCTTCTTCTTTCTCAAATCTCATATCAGAATTCCTGTGCTTTTATTTTTTGATGTAGATTTTGTAGAGGTTGTGTTGACAATCATTGATATATATTTTGCGTTGTGATGACAATCCTTGTTGACATGTGGAACCAATTCAACACCCTCTTGCACACTTTATCCCATGCTTTGAATCCTAGATTTATGTGAAGATGACCTCATTGCTTGAAGCAATGGGAAGAGGAAGGGCCCACGTGGATGGGGTTGGATGTTGTAGTGAAGAAATCCTTCAAGAGATCATTTGGGGGAAAATTTTGTAAAATTTGTTGGAGGAAATTGGAATGAACAAATTTTCAGACATCAGCCTTGGCTACTTTGTATATCTGTACACTAGTTTTGGGATGTAATATTTACTATGTTGTTGCCCCAGTTATCTCTTTTAGTTCATTTTGAAACATTCGACATAATATTCTTATTAATATATTTATAATAATTTAGAAAGTTTTCTTTATTGGGATAAATTGTTTAAAAAAATATTTCACATTTAGCTTTTATGATTTTTGATTTTCTATGTCCTATTTTTCTAGCAACAAAACTCAGAAGTTCTATGATGTTACAAATCCTTCACAGAAACACTGGGGACTTTGTTTACCTCCACCAGTGGCAGAGGTTTTCTTGCTTGGATCATCTTCTTCAAGTAAATTGAGCAAATCACTAGCTCCTGTAAGTGACTTTAGGATTTTAGTATATTGTACTTCCATCCAATTATCTTTAGCATTTTTTATTGATATCTGTGCAGACAGATTTTTCTATGCTTCCATATTAGATTATTTAATAGCTTCCGATTCAGTCCTAAATAATCATTAGTATAGAAGCTAATGTGTATTTTCTTTAGATATCTTATGTTTTACTTCAGTGATTGTCTTCTAGATTCTTTATACATGGATTCATTTTCATTTCCTAATAATATATACCTGTTCATATTTCCATGTGAAACTAGAACATAGGAGGTAATGCTGAGACTTCCCTTACCAGTGGAGCTGTTGGAAGATCAATTGTATTGTCAGCTAGTGCATCTTGGTATGAAATATGTTTCTTGTCATGGAATATTTGTTTAGTTTTCTAGCACCCCCCTAGATTGGTGCAGAGTAACATTACACATTAAGTTTAGTGAACATAAGCTTCCATATGATTTAGAAGTTTGTGGTGGAATATTACATATCTTACTGAATATTGAGACATTAATGGTTGTTGCAGGGGCTCCCATGTTGCACAGGAAAAATCATTTAGTATGAGGATCCCAGCTGTTCAGGGCTCCTCTAATCCTAAAACAAGTTCATCTCATTCACTTTCAATGTCTCCAACATTAAATCTCCCTTCCTTGGTGGTGGAAGTTGCGGCATCAGGGTTGAGTTATGATCATGGCAAGCTGTTGGTCAATAAGGGTGGGTAGTCATCAACGTTTATATCTAAAAAACATATTGATTTCAAACCTAATGCAATGAGTGGAACAAATATAAAATTAAATTCATGTGTAAATACCGCTGGGGAAGCTTTCCATGGAAAGAATGCCAGTTTAGTTGATCCTGCTATGAAATGTAGGAGTCATGAAGGTTTTAAAAGTTTGTTGAAGAATTTGTCCTTTGACACACACAAGGGTTCATCTGTGTTGGGCAGTGGGCACATTGAAACAACAAGAAGTGAAATAACAGATGCAGCTTCAGTGTCATCTAGTATTGTCTGTGTTGGACTTTCAAAAAATAGCTTTCCAATCTCTATCCCTCAAAGCATCTCTGTTGTTCAAATCAACAATGAAGTGAATGTTGTTGCTCTAAATAAAAGTAGTAGAATGCTTTCAGGAAACCATGTTGAGAATTGTCTACAAAGGTCTCCATTTGATGATAGGTATCAAAACAATTATGAAGAACACTTTGCAGAACCATATGGTGAAGGTTGCTCTAAAGCTATTTCTTCAGAAGCAAAGGTGCCTCCCTTTATGGAAAAATTCCAATTTTCAGTGGATGATTATAGTTCTAAAGATTGTCCTCTTCATCAAAAGTATGTAAATACTTGCACCCTTAATGGTGACGATGACAGATTTGGAGTTATTGATCATAAAGCAGAGGAAAGATTAGTTTCAACTGCTGAAAAGGCTAGTGCAGGTTCTATCCAAAATTGTGAAAAGGAGCCTATGTTAGAGGAAAGATCAGTTTCAGAAGCTGGAAATACTAGTACAATCTCTATCCAAAATTTTGAAAATGAGTCTATGTTAGATGCAACCGATAGAAGTACAAGTACTGGTTTTCAAATTCCCGAGAAAGTAGAAATTGCTAGAGATTCTAATGCCAATTCTGGAAAGCTAGAATGCTTGGAGAATCTGGTGTGTAATATCCTTCCAGAAGTTTATATGAATGGCTCAGATGTTGGAGAAAACAGTATAATTTCAAACATATTGTCTTTGAATTTTGATTCAGATGATAGTGTATTAAATAGTCCTCACAATTTAGCAAATTTGCTCCTTGTTGAGACTGATAAATGCAATGGGTTGTCAAAGGAAATATCAAGTTCATGGAAGTCTCAGAATAGCAAGCAGTCAAGATTTTTATTTGCAAGGTCAGAAGGTTCTATAGAAAGATAAAACCATTAGTCCACTCCCAATTTGGCATCGTCTAGGCAATTGCAGAGGGAGTGGGAAAATGGACAAGATGTTTTGGAAAGCGAAAATGGACATGAACTATGGAATATTAATGGACTATCTAATAATGCTTCTGGCCCCAAGGTGCAAGGATTTCATATTACTTCAAAGGGAAGCACATTTTTGGTTCCTTCAGAGGCCAAGGGTGAGTTTTGTCTTCTTTTGTTGTTGGATATTAGTAATTTTATTTTAATAATTGTGTTTTACCTCTTGCTAATATGGCATTTACAGCTTTTGTTTCCTTTTATCCATCCATTTTAAGCCTTTGTATTTTTCCAAGTTTGTTATCTATGGATATAGACTTATTTTTATGGATCTAAATACAAGAGATAACCATTTTCAGATGAGCCTATCTTTTAAGATCTAACACTACATAGGGGATGTCCCTAAGTTGCATCGGGACATTAAAAATGTCATGTAGGATTGTCAAATATCCCTTAGCCATCTTGGGGACTTCTTAGCATCACTTTCCAAAATCAGTGCCTAAGAGAAAAGAAATATAATGCCTTAGCGCTACACTCACTCACCAACACATTACCCCTTACTAAGAGACTATTCCATATCTAATTTAGCCAAGATTTAGATTTTTTTTCTTTAAATTAGCTAGGTCAGACCCTCTCTTACTCTTACCGTCTGCTCTGCTCTGCCTCTATCCTCCCGCAGAAACATACCCTATGTTATAATGCTATACTAATGGTAGGTTTTGAACAATTCTTCATGAACCTTGAACTTTGTACTTGTAAATATAACTCCACACCAAAATACGAGACCCAAGTCTTAGTGAGGCTCTTATATTCCATTGAAGAAGCAGCGCATCCCACGTGGGGAGTCAGAGTGGAAGGAATAAACATGCCATAGGGCCTGAAGGGAATTGGAACTTCAAACTAATTCATAATCAGATAATCAAGGCAGGGCACTTTCACATTCCACTCAAGCAGGATGGAGACATGCTTTATAACCCTTATGAAGAAATAGTTTCTTGTAGGCAGTTCAAATAGGGAATATGAACCTCATCATGATTTTCTCTATCCTTTGCTTCATCATAAATGTGCATTTCATGGTCAAGTAAATTCCTTCATTTTGAAACTCATAAATATTGATAAGAATATTCCTTTATGCAACTGTGCATTATAAGAACACTGTAGAATACCAGTCTCTCCAACCTTTTCGATAGGTTTAGTCAATCTCAAAAGCTTACTAGAATCTAAATTTTAGTGTAGTCTTATTTTAGGTGACCATACATTCTAAGGAAAGTTCAGTTCTTATCAATGGTTATTTCTCTCTATGAAGTGTTGTCCAATCATCATGGAAGCTATTTCAAATCCTGTACATCTCAACACAGAGCTGATATATATTTTCTTATACCTAATAGTTTACAATTTTTTCAAGTTTAATTCATGCTTAACCAGTTGTCTTTCATTTCAAATAACTGGTATCATCACCTAGAAGCCTAAAATACAACCCTTTAAAGGTTTCTCTAAAGACGCAATGTTGTAGGAGCAGGGTATTTCTTTTTATATTTGCAACATGACTCTTTAATTATTGAATCCACTATTAGGTGCCCTTATAGCCAAGGAATAATGATTCACAAAGCATAACTCCTCCATACAAAATGGTACCTTTGAAACAGTAAATGATTCAATGCTAAATACTTGCAATACTTGCAATTATTTGAATTCTAGGTCTAGATATCATTTTTGCAAGACATTACAGTGCATAGGGAGTCAAGTCTCTAATTTTGCAAATGATAATCGTTGAGTCTCCATTAGCAATAAGTTTCTAAATTTTCCTGGCTCTTATAATGTTTATCACTTGATTTAAAGCTAAAATAGGCTTCACAATAAGAGAAGAAACCTTTTACAGTTTGATCACAACCATAGACCTGCTTATTATGGAACCTTCTCAAAGAAAATGTGAATATACTTTGCATAATTTTAAGTTTATTAATTATCAAAGCAACAGGTTGTGTTTTAATTTTGATAGCCCATGATGAGGAATGTCTAAAACACCTTGAAGCTCATGGATTCTTAATATTGCAGTAGACAAGAGGGAAAGTTTTGTTTCTGACTCTTTGTTTTTGATGCAGTGATGGCATTGGGATTCGAAATCCTTTCAGGAAGGACTCTTCTTTGGACTATGAGAATGATAGTGATGAAGAATGGGAAGAGGGACTCATCACTAAATCTCTTTAGTAAGAGTATTTGTAGTATTTTTATTAGCTTTAGTTACAGGAAAAATTTTACATAGCTCTCGGAATTAGTTTATCATAAATATTAGTTACTGGTAGGTTGTAATAGTAATAATTATGTAGTTTGTAGATTGATATCTATCATAAATTTGTTTGAATATCATCATTTTCAAGCAATAACAACTTCTTAAAGGGTGCTAGCTCAATGGTAGAGAGCCTGCCTAATTATAGGCAGGAGGTTGGTGGTTCGATTCCTCCGTGCCCTATCATAAATTTGTGACTACAAAAACGACTAAATTCACATATATACAACTATTAGTAGCTAATTTCCCATATCTTAGTCGCATTTAGCTTAGTCACTAATATGTTAACATCTAGTAGTTTATTTAGTCATATATTTGGTCATTAATGGTTGCAATCAGTGACTAAATTAGTGACTGAATCAATGAATAACTCAGTGACTAAATCAATGACTACTAAGTCAATCTATTAATGACTAGTGAAATACGACTAGCTATAAGATAGTGGAAATTTGCTACTATTAGTCACCGACTCAAAAATAGTCGTTTATAGCCTGATTTTAGTCAGTTTTTTAGTCATTAATTTTTCATTTTCTACTAGTGAAAGACTCTCTTTCTCCTTTTTTTTTAAGAGTGTGTGGTGCGGGTGGAAGACATATTTTTTTCCTTTTTTTGTGGCCATAGTGACCTCCTTATACCTAAATTTTGTAAGTCATCACGAGAATTTTTCCC
The DNA here is from genome assembly GCA_001517045.1 of Pseudotsuga menziesii. Lineage (NCBI taxonomy): Eukaryota > Viridiplantae > Streptophyta > Pinopsida > Pinales > Pinaceae > Pseudotsuga > Pseudotsuga menziesii. The sequence continues at coordinate 50,815 of LPNX011190755.1, read as the reverse complement.
ATCCTTTGATTTATCTTTTATATCCATAAGGGTTCCAAAAATACTTTCGCATACTTTTTTTCTATGTGCATTACATCTCAAATGTGACGCACTAGGAGTTTTTTCATCCAACCGTATAAAAAATCAATGAATTATAACATCAAAGAAAAACTAAACAATATATTCAAATTAAACACAATGAAATCCTTCAAGCATCGTACATTTTAGGCCTTAAGTTAATGTGTGCGCATACCTCCCAATATGGTAAATTGAATAGAATTGACCTTTTCTTCCACATGATAGTCTTCAAATTTTCACCTTTTTTTAAATTTCTCTTTCTTTTTGTACTTTTAGTATTTCCCCATTTCTCTTCCCTTCCTTCTGTTTCTGTAAAAATATTTGACACTTGTACAATTGTAGGTGCAATGAGATGCTCAGACTTCCCATTAAATGGTCCTTTTTGTGAACGATACTTATGATTTATTGGAAGATATCTCCTATGTCCCATGTACACACACTTCCTACTACATTTGAGATACAATGAATCTGTGTTCCTTCCACATATAGGGAATGTGAAAAACCATTTAGTTGTGTAATCAGCCATATTTCCATAAGCAGGAAAGTCATGGTTTACCCACATCAATATAGCCTTCATATTAAACAATGACCTTGAATGAGCATCGTATGTCCTTGACCCTTCATCCCATATTATTTTTAGTTCATTTACCAATGGTTCCAAATAAACATCTATGTCATTTCCTGGTTGCTTGGGACCAGGTATTAACAATGACAACAAACAAAAGATCTTTTTCATGCATAACCATGGCAGAAGGTTATATGTGACTAGTACTACTGGCCATACACTGTGAGTACTACTCAAGTTTCCAAAAGGATTAAATTCATCCACTACCATTGCAAGTCGTACATTGCGAGGATCGTTGGAAAAATAAGGCCATTTAGAATCTATAGGTTTCTATGCCCATCTATCAACTGGGTGGCACATTATTCCATCCTTACTTGCATTCTCATGATACCACCTCATTTTATGTGAAATATATGTAGAGCTATAACAAAAACATAAAGAATCATATATACATTGCAATACTTAGTAGATTAAAGAAGATAATTTTTTAGTAGGTTGGTAGTACATGAAGGTGTATGATATAATGGAATTATAAGAGTTAAAAATCATACTTGTACATTCTCTTCAACCTCGGCACTATAGGGAAATAACTCAGCACTTTGGTTGGGACACCTGTACGCTCCTTTTCAGAACGAGCATCAACCTTCCATCTTGATTCACCACATGTTGGGAATTCATTTATTTTTTCATATTTTCTCCAATATAAAATGCAATCATTGTGGCATGCATGTATAATTTCAGATTCCAACCCCAATGATTTAATAAAACGTTTTGCAACATATGTAGATTCTGGAAGTGTATTTCCTGTTGGAAACATTTCTCTTTGCAACTTCAACAACTGGGCGAAACTTGCATCAGACCATCCATTTCTCACTTTAAGGTTGTACAATTTCATAGTGGCTGATAGCTTAGTGAAACTAGTACAACCTGGGAACAATGGTGCCTTGGCATCTTCAATTAACTTTAGATATTGATTGATATCATTTTTTTCTTCCATTGATGATACTTGGCCATTTTCACAATTCACATCTAGATTTTCATTATAATATTGATAAGCATCATTCATCATTTCAACCATATGATAATCAACCATGGTTTCCTCATTATGATCGTCATTCTCAATAACTACAGTATCATTTGTAAGCAATGTTGCAAACTCATAATTATGATTATCATATTGATGTCTGACTATGTGTTCATCACCATGTGTAATTTCTCGAGGCAAATCATGCATCTATGTTGTGTGGCATTTATTGCTCTTGTCAAATATATAGTCTTGAGTAGGAACTCTCTCTCCATGCAAAAACCAAGTTTTATATGAACTTATTATACCATGAATCATCAAGTGGTCTTGTACTTCCTCAAACGTCAATACTGCAACATTTTTTACAAGGGCATCTTGTGGTGTTATTATCCTCTGAATGCCTTTTTGAAAACTCTATGAATTCTTCAACCCCGACTTGATATTCCTTTGACATCCTACATAGAACCAATTTGCACATCACGTAATAAAAAACCACCACAAATTACAATGAAGACATATGTTATAAAATATAATATTGAAGAATCAAATATAAAAAAGTATACCTTGTTTTCAAATCCTTCCAATTCCTTTTTTTGGCCATTTGAAAATAAAACCAACCGAATTTCTTGAATTGGATCCTTGAGAGTTGGCCTCTCAACTTACTTCCAATATACAATTAGGAATATTCATGTAGTACACCCATATGATTTCCAAAATAGCCTTTACTAGCACATGACAACCATATATTACACCATACAAGCTTCCACCTTATAATAACCAAACACAAACATCAATTAGATAACTTTTGTTTTATAGTAAAGCCAAGATATTTAAGTTTTTAACCCATTAATATAACTCTAAAGATGGAAACAAATTTGCAAAATATGATAGGCCTAAAAGCACTGCCACGATAAACACAGGAGAATATCAACGACTCTCATCCATTCACGCATCTTTGATGAGATCCGACGGTGTACACGCAAATCGGTGAGACAACTTGCACACTCAAAGTTGGAGAGGGCTTGCGTGATGGGGAACATGCGTAAATGATGTGTCCCCTCCCCATTGAATATTGTGCTCAAATACTGGAGGTACAAAGGTTACATTTACGGAGTGTGATGGTTTATAAGGCTAATCAACTTGACATTAACAGTCCATTAATACTCCCACCACCCTGCAAATCCGACATCCTCCAAGCACAAGTTAACTGGATACAACTGCAATGTCCAGAAGTGTCGACTGTCACTGCACCAGGTACTCGTTCATCCTTTATCAAAGCTTTTGTGTTTTTTAATTCATCTAATTGACAGTTCCACCATGGCCTCATCTATAAAAATCCTTGACCCATCCAAGGATATCATCTGCATTCAAATTTACGAAGCTTATGAACCTCATTTGTGGTTTTCCAGTGTCAGTGATTCCCAGAACGCTTTGTTTTCACCTTTCAGAGATCGGTCGGAACTGTTGGTAAATTTAAAGTCATCCTTAATAGGGTTCACATTATAAAAATTGCCCCATTTCCTAGATATTGTCCAAAGGGTAGCCTCCAATTATTTCACCATTGGGAAGGCCATATTAGATGATACCCACTCCCATGTCATTTGCATAATTACACCAGAAGCTATCAAGGCAGCCCTGGGTCTCTCTGAATCCCAATGTCAGGTCTTGATCCCCTGCACCAAATCAGAGGTTCTGTAGGTGTTCAGGAAATGCGACCTAGAATCCAAGAATAAATTGTTTTAGACCATTTTGAAGACCCCAGTTCCCTCAAAGAGCCTTATCATCCCACTCTCCTTTGAATTGTTCATAAATCCTATCATATCATCCATCTCCCTCTTGATTCAAATAATAGGTCTTGATATCGATATCATGGTATTTGAAGTAATGATAGTTATTCTCCTTTACCTGATTCAATCTGAAACATGAATTAAGTTCGATGAGTTCTTGGCCAAAGAAATCAATTCCTAGCTTGAGAAATTTCATTTGGATAAGCACTTTAGATACCAACTGTATCTATTTTCCATCATAGTCAGTTCCAACTGGCAAACCATTGAGGACATGCATCCAGAGGTGTTCAAATACTGGCCCCGGTCTCTCCATAAGATCCAGGACTTTTCTTACACCCTATTCATTAACAAAATTGTCCTCAGCATGTCTATACTATTCAACCCTAAAGAGAAGAGGCTATCAGAAGACATGAAGGCTTCCTTGTAGATAGGGTATTGGAGATTGGTTCTTGATGCAGAAGTATTCATTTATTAGGGTATATGTTTTTTCGGCTTCCCCTTTAATGCTACCATTTTACCTAATTCCTTCAATATTCACACTAGAATTGATCAGGTAGAGGATTTATGCTGATGAGGAGAATTTTACTACTCACAGGAAGGACTCTTGGATCAAATTCCCTATTAATTTCAGTCTCTTCGTTGTGAAGAAGCCAACAGCATTACCAATGGTGGAGAAATTTTTGAAGGCCATGAACTTTTAGGTGACTCATGCACATAATTATGATCCTAAGGGGATCATTTCCCAGAGAAGGGTATAGGTGCAGAGGTCAGTCTTTATTCACTCCATGAACCTCGACTTTTCCTAGAAGGAAAATTCTCTTTCCTATGATTTTGATTGGATTCCTACAGACAAAATTCAGGCTCCTAAAGAAGTGCAAGGTACATTCCCAACTACTCCCTTGCCCCTAAACGATGATGGAAGAAGCATAAGATCTCGATCAGAGGTGGAGGATATGGAATGTGATGAATAAGCCCCTAGAAAGAAGCCTAGGATAGATGTAGAGGAGGACATAATAAACCTAGAACAAGAATTTAATTTTGAATCTGATTCCCTTAAGACAATGATAGAGGAGGAGCTTGTTTCTGTAAACCCTGCTGGGGAAAGGTTGAAAATAAGATGGTGATCATGTATCCACTATTGGTTGTAAATACAGCCACTACACACTAATAGATAAATCCCCTAGGAACCACACAATCAATGAAGAAAGGGGGTGAGGAGTCTCTACTAAATTATTAGAAGTATTATTTTGCCTCTGTTGTTGAAGGAAAATTTAAGACTGAAAAGAAAATGTTGACCACCTATGGGTAGCTCAAAGAGAAATCCAAGGCTGAGACTCAAAAGCAGTCCAAGGAGATAAGGAAGCTATCAAGAAGCAAAGTCTCTTTCACTACTTCCAGGAATCTTACAACAAACTCCCTGAACCTAGCCATCACTGATGAGGAAGGAGTTTCAAAGGTCGAATTCAAGATGGATCAGTTCTCAATCCCAGATAAGATTGTGTTCCATAAGGGAGTTAGCGATCTCATCTGTGTTGATATGAATAAGGAGGTGTTATCCAATCTTAGGTCCCAGCCAAGGGTGGTTAAAATGGAGACCCAATTAAAGCAGGAAAATGAAACAAACAAGGCCTGGAACCTGAAGGTGAAACTCCTGCATGACATAGTGGCAGACCTAACAACATAGAATACTTTACAGAAGCCCCTTGCATCTGAGCGGCCAGTGGCAATAGAGCATCCTATTTTACCAACTAAGCCACTAGCCAAGATACAGGGTTACAAAAATTAAAGCAAGACACCTATGAAATACATCCATATACCTCCTCATACTGTGCAGTTACAAGGGGAGATTGAGACATTGCAGCATGAAGTTTTGGATTTGAAAGGTTACCTTGTTGTGTAAGAGGATGACAAGTGCACATGGGAAGAAGAGAAGAAAAATATGCAGAAGAGAATTGACGAGTTAAATTACTATAGCTCCCCTAAGGATAGATCACCCACTGCTTTGGTGATCAAAGATATGTCTGACATGTCACCGAAGGACTTGTAAATCACTCAATTGAAGGAGGCCAATCAAGAGCTCAAGGACATGATCATTGCTAAGGAAAGTGAAGACTAAGCTGAAGAGATCAGGACACTCAAAGAGAAGGTATCCAGGTTTGAGGAAATGGTCATAGGTCGAATTCCACTGCAAGGGGATAAACATTTGCTCTGGGATGAAGTGATAAAGGAGATTTGCTCATTAGGAAATAATCTGGTCATGGTGGATGAGCATAAATAGGATGCTATCGCAGCAAGCAGAAGATGTAAATCCCTATAGGAAATTCTAGCACAAAGGCCTAGGGAGGGAACCCAGAAGGCGATTGTTGTTCTGAACTCAACCTCTAGGGAAGAACTAATTGCCCTGGGGATTACTGACAGGATATCAATTCCGGTGGTAGCAAGGAGGATGACCACAAAGCACAACATGTTGCATAATGCAATTACTAGGATTTACATTATTCAGTAAGGGGTAGAAAAGTTCAACAAATTATTCTAGCCCCTATTTCAGAAAGGGTTTCCTGAGTTTTGGGGTCCATAGGGGAAGCTGATCCCTCAGAGAAAATATGTCAAATTACTGAACTAAGAAAGACTAAACCATGCAAAGTTTGAGGGTATGAATGGTGGGATAAAGGGAGAGGTAATCATCGATAAAATCAGCGAGCACTTTGAGCTACTGGATCAATTCAGGACTATCAAATCATATCTCCCTGCTATTTTCCATAGACCCCTGATTGACCTAGATGTTCTCCTAAAGGAGTTATTTGAGATGGCCACCCTTATAGATCACCAGTTGAAAGATATACATAGACTGAGCAATCATCATCCTGGAAGGCCCTCTAGCAGTTGAGTCAGTTGTAGTATGTTCAAAATATTCTTGGAGTTTTCCTTTTCATCAAGCGAGCCAGAAATCCCCAGATGTTGAGATTTCCCTTTTTGATTGGTCATGCGCAGCACAGCGTGCGTTCCTGAAATGTTTTGTGGGCACGATGCATATGCCACGTCAGATTTTCTCAGGATTTAAGATGTACTTTCAGGTTTGATTCCTGCAATGTACCTAATTCTGATGCCCTATTTCGAGATACGTCTTGGGGGTAAATTAGACTACAAATGTAACCTCTACAGAGGAGGAAGGGCTTGACTTTCATTTTTGAAGCCTCTGTGCTTAGATTGTAGCTCTGTAAAATTTCTTGGAAGTGGTAATGAAAAGTGTTTCTCTGAGTTTATGATATTCATCACAGTGTTAATATTCAGTTTGTGTTTCTTGTTTGCGTCATTTTCATATGTGTAAATTATGGTAATTCTTTGTAGTTGTATGTGAGGAATTTGTTTTATTAAGTGCTCCTTTCATCAGATATAGCATTCGTAAAGTGTCTGCAATGATTGTTGTGGAATTTGTCCTTGTTAGATGCTCCATTTATGTCATTACCCTTATTGTTATTTCTCCTAAAGGTGTTTTCAAGAGATTCATCCATAGATAGGTGCATCTTGTTGCACTAGACGTTTTCTCCTTTCTCCTATCACCACTTGAAGATATTTGACTGAATATTACACTCACTTTTCCTCAGATTATAAAAGGAAAATTGCTACTCATTATTTGTTGTAATATCCTTGAATGATTCAGACTATGACTCCATTCCCCAATGGTATTTGATATCCGTCTGTCTTACAATATTTAAAGTTGCAAACAATTATGTTTCCTATCAGAAATATAGCCTTCTGAAATATTTCTGAAAGCCAAATGTATATGTGAATGCTCATGTGACAAAGAGAGAGCCCTCTCTCACTGTAAAGGCTAGATTACAGCCTAAATCTTGGTTTGAAATAGTTACCCCAATTATTATCCTACCACAACCATAGGAAAATTATTGGGTGATAACAAGTACCCTATCCTAAGTCAACATAATATTATTTTATGTCTATTTTGGTAACTCTCCTAAAATGTAGGGCAAGAAGGATTACCCTTCTACAAGACTTGTCAAGATTATAAATTCAAGTCTTAAGCTTTCATTGTGTGTGTCTTGACAAGAGAAAATTGGAGATTTGATTCATTGAATGCCCTAGGGCTTGTTGTTTCTCCATGGCTTGACGTCTAGGGCTTGTTGTTGCTCCTTGGCTTGACGTCGAGGGTTTCATGTTGCCTGTTGGATTGACGTTTAAAGTTCTTGTTGCCTCTAAAGTATGTTTTTTATTGTGCCGCTACCTAGCCTTTATTGCAACTATTATTTATGAGAAATCCATGGACACCTCTCATTCTGTTAAGGCTGCCTAGATTGAACCGTGACCTATGTGGATTGTTTGGACTAAGCCGCGAACTTTGTAGGCTGCTAGGATTTGATTCGTGACATGTGTTGATCTCCTTGGACAGGGTCGTGACTGTTGCAAGCCCTAGGATGGGGTCATAACTGTTTGGAAGCCCTTAGGGATAGGTTGTGACTGTTTGGAATCCATTAGGTTGGGCCATGACTGTTGGAGGCCCCTAGGGTAGGGTCGTGACTATTGTAATTTTGATAGAGAAAGCCATGACCTGTCTTGAGACTACTAAGGGTTGTTGTGACATGTCTTAAGCTTGCTATGAATTTCATGATTCGATGAAAGTTCCTTGAGGATTGTTAAGGGTCCCAAGCCTGTGTATGAAGATACCATGAACTACTATGGGTTACTAAGGGTGTCGTGAGGGTGTGTAAATGTGTTTGCAACCTAATTGTGCACTACTTGAGTAGGTTGTGATCTATTAGTATGGATGGAAATCTATGTGAGGTCTAGTATGTGGGTTTCTACCCTTTATTGGACTGGTTATGCAACTAATGAAACCCCTGAGTTGATGCCTCTCACCCATCTGCTGCCTACCAAGCTGGGAGAAAAGCTCACAGAGGTAAGAAAGAATGGAACCTACTCCTAGTTGAGGCATGATGGAAAAACACAAGTAACCATTGAGTACAAAAATGACAGTGGTGCATGGTTCCTATGCACATTCACACAGTTCTCATCTCCACTCAACATGATGAGACAGTTACCAATGAACAATCTTTATCTAAAGGAAGTGAGAGGGTTCGATTTTTATACAAGGGGGATATTCTTTGGATAGTAAACTGTAATGACCCCCATCAAATCCTGCTGATTTTTCTGGCTTATTTTCTTATGTAATTTGGTTAAGGGATTTCGTAAAAACACTTGTCAAAAATACCACTGAGTTGTGTTAAATAGTCTTAGTTGGTTTTTGTATTCAATGTACTACTGATATGTATAATGTTTGGCTTGTATATTAACTATAATTTTTAGATCTTGATTTTCATAATGCTAATAGTGAACAGTAAATGCAATAGAGATTGCTTTGCATAAATAACAAGGAAAATAAACCCAAAATATAATATTCATATAACCTTAAGTTTACAATGACTATAATAACAGTTCTAAGGTGGACAAGCAAATATGAAATTACTTTAACTCTAACCTGTAGCTTCTTGGGTGTGCACAATGATTTATGGAAGTGAGCTACTCTTCTTTGGTTTCTTGATTTTTCTTAGCAAATGTATAGCTAGCTCCACAAAACTATGATGTGTGTTCAACAAAACAACCCAAATCGTCTTCTTCTCAACGTCATGAGTGAAAAATAATTTTGTAGACTCCCTTCTTATGTTGCAGTGCCCTCCTTCACTACCCAGAAATGTTATGCACATTCATAACAAGAATGAAGACTACAATGAGAGTACCCAACAATGCTGTAGTAGATTCCTGTAGGTGTCAATATGGATTACAGCTCCCCTTTTTGCTGTAACAACCCTTTGTTAGAATAATCAACCCATAGTATTTACCCACTTAGACATTATTTCATTTATTTTGTCTTATTTTCCTAGTCCATGAGTCCCACCATGTGCAAGTTGCTAATTGCCTATCCATAGAGGTCAAAATTGCCATTATTGACTCATGGAGCACTTGGGAAAGCCTTGGGAATCAAATCTGCTTTATTCCTGGCCTCCTAGGCGCCCTTCTGATT
>LPNX011190755.1:5409-38950 GCA_001517045.1 Pseudotsuga menziesii | reverse complement strand
CAGTCCATGTTTAAGGGAGGATTTTCCCAAGTTGGTTTTGCCTCTTTCCTTGGTTGTATGGACATTGCGGTATGTAAAGGGTGACTAAGCCTTGTTGCTAGGCCCTGTATTTTTGATTTATTACTCATAAATTCAGGCTTAAGGGGGGGGGGTGTTAGAATAATCAACCCATAGTATTTACCCACTTAGACATTATTTCATTTATTTTGTCTTATTTGCCTAGTCCATGAGTCCCACCATGTGCAAGTTGCTAATTGCCTATCCATAGAGGTCAAACTTGCCATTATTGACTCATGGAGCACTTGGGAAATCCTTGGGAATCAAATCTTCTTTATTCCTGGCCTCCTAGGCGCCCTTCTGATTTTTCTGCTTTATTGCCTGCTTTTTCAGTGTTTTAAGGCACATAGGAAAGCAAGACTAGGTGAGGTGAATCAGCTTTGTTGCCTCTTCCTCCTCCACTCTTTCCTCCATGAAAAAGCATGTATGAGCTGCCATTTGACCACTCTTTAGCTTGTCCATGCGCCCTTGCTAATTCGTGGGGTCCTTGATAGATTTGGGATCAGCTTTTTACACCTATGGGGGATTTGCCTATTTTGGGTAAGCCTGCTTTATGCTAGATTTGGATGCTTCCTTATGCATTTGATTTGCTCATGTATTCTATATATTCAGAAGCCTATGTTATTACAGGGTTGGCTATTGTACACTCAGTTAATATAATTTTGTGTTACAGCTCCATATTCAATCTCCATTGTTGATAATTTGCATGATCAATTGTTAATTGCTGTGAGTGAAATTAATCTACTGCAGGCCTGAATTTATACACCCTTGATATTGTCCTAGATGAAGCATGGGGATCACTGTAGATGCATAATTGTAAGGATATGCGCCCAACAGAAAATAAACACCCCCAATCTCCACAAGTCATCCTCACAAACAAGATTGTTTCCTCTCCTAACGATGTCATGGCCCACACTGTCTAAACTCAGCCAAAAAATGAAGAATACGACCTTCATAAGATGAAATCACCCCCTCTGTTACTCATCCACGCATTCCAAACTCAGCCAACAAATGAAGAATACGACCTCCACGAGATGAAATCAGCCCCTCGATTACTCCCCCACGCAATTGAATTGTCAAACTTATGGAGAGAATATAGAGAAAATGTAAGATTGTATATCTCTTCTCATTATTATAATATCACTGGTTACCTAATTGATATGTCAGTTAAGAAATTAGATTTGTAAGGCATACCACCATAGAAATTTTAGCTCATATGATTTTCATAAGAAGAGAGATCATAAATCCAACCAAGAAAAAAACAAGAAATAATTGTTTGAATGCACATGATAGATCTCTTTGTAAGGAAAGAAACAATAATGACTCATATCATGCCAGTAGTTATAAATAGCATAAGGATAAAATATCTTGTGTAGAATCATAATAGAGTCTATGGAAATAGACTAATTTTGTACAATTATTTTATCCTTATGGTATCCTTACTTATTGGCATGGAACCTTGAATGATATATAAGTAATTTGATCAAGTAACCGGTAAATCCACCTAGGTATAAATGCAGTAGATACCTACTAGAAATAATACTATGTTTGGTTGTAACCTCAACATCTAACCTCAGATGAAAATGCCATCCCTTATGTGGTAAGCTAAAACTGATTATTAGTGCACTTTAATCCACTGAAGCAAGATCATTATCCCCATACTTTTACAAATAAACCTCACAATCAATGCCTTAGAAGCCATGCTTATTACATTATTTAACTTCATGTATTCCACCACAATAGGCTAATATACATGTTCGATTTCATGGTATACCCTCTCAACCTCCTTATTTGTATCAAGTCATTTTCCTTGTGAAATCCATTCATCAAAGGATTGTAAGTATGAATAAATGGTTCATAACCATTTTCCTTCATATGCTCCACTAGTGCAAGAGAAATGACAACTTTTCCTCCTTTGCAATGTCCATACATAATGGTAGTATATGTTACTTCGTTTGGTGTCAATCATTTTTAGATAGGGATGATGGTTAATGGAATAATTAAGGATAGAATAGATGAAATTTTGGATCTATATAGACATTTTTTTCTCTGATCTAGCTACAACATTGTCATGGTTCACTAATTCATATAACAAGTGTTGTAGGAATTATAATGGTGTCCTTTCCATCATTAGCACCTACAATACTAGGTATATACCTATTTGTTTGATAATTATAAAGAGATGGAGGGTTGACATTGTAGGTTAAAAATTATAATTATAAGGAGATGGGGATCACATCATAATCATATGGTATATCAAGCAAGTAATCATATTTTCATTAGGAGAATAGTTTCAATGGTATAATACTGGTCTAAAAAGCATAGGTTAATGGTTGAAATTCCTTTTATCTTTATAATAATTTCATATGGTTGGAAGAGGTAATGATAAAAATTATTAATATTTAAAAGGATTGTATAGGTTCTTGTATGTTTTCTCCAATTAGGACCTTAACTAATGTATTGAATTGTCAAACTTATGGAGAGCATATAGATTAAATGTAACACCGTATATCTCTTCTCATTATTCTAATATCCATGGTTACCTAATTGATATGTCAATTAAGGAAGTATATTTGTAAGGAATACCACCATACAAATTTTAGCTCATATGATTTCCATAAGAAGAGAGATCATAAATCCAACCAAGAAAAAATCAAGAAATAATTGTTTGAATGCATATGATAGATCTCTTTGTAAGGCAAGAGACAATAATGAGTCAAATAATGCCAGTAGTTACAAATAGCATAAAGAGAAAATATCTTGTGTAGAATAATAAGAGAGTCTATGGAAATAGACTAATTTTGTTCAATTATTTTATCCTTATGGTATCCTTACTTATTGACATGGGACCTTGAATGATATATAAGTAATTTGATAAAGTAAACGGTAAATCCACCTAGGTATAAATGCAGTAGATACCTACTATAAATAATACTATGTTTGGATGTAAACTCAACATCTAACCTCAGATGAAAATGTCATCCCTCATGTGGTAAGCTAAAATTGATTACTAGTGCACTTGAATCCATTGAAACAAACTCAATGTCCCCATCCTTCTGCAAATAAACCTCACAATCAATGCCTTAGACTCCATGCTTATTACATTATTTAACTACATGGTCGATTTCACGGTATATCCTCTCAACCTCCTTATTTGTATCAAGTCATTTTCCTTGTGAAATCCATTCATCAAAGGATTGTAAGTATGAATATTTGGTACATAACCATTTTTCCTTCATATGCTCCACTAGTGCAAGATAAATGACAACTTTGCCTCATTTGCAATGTCCATAAATCAAGGTAGTATATGTTACTTCATTTGGTTTCAATCATTTTCAATTAGGGATTATGGTTAAGGGAATAGTTAAGGATAGATTAGATGAAATTTTCGATCTATATAGCCATCTTTTTCTCTGATCTAGCTACAATATTGTCATGGTTCACTAATTCATATAACAAGTGTTGTAGGAATTAGAATGGTGTCTTTTCCATCATTAGCACCTACAATACTAGGTATATACCTATTTGTTTGATAATTATAAAGAGATGGAGGGTTGAAATTGTAGGTTAAAAATTATACTTATAAGGATATGGGGGTCACATCATATTGATATAGTCCATCAAGAAAGTAATCATATTTTCATTAGGAGAATAGTTTCAATGGTATAATACTGGTCTAAAAAACATAGGTTAATGGTTCAAATTCCTTTTATCTTTATAAGAATTTCATATGGTTGGAAGAGGTAATGATAACAATTATTAATATTTAAAAGGATTATATAGGTTCTTTTAGGTTTTATCCAAGTAGGACCTTAACCATTGTATTTAATTGTCAAAGTTATGGAGGGCATATAGATTAAATGTAACACCATATATCTCTTCTCATTATTCTAATATCGCTGGTTACCTAATTGATATGTCACTTAAGAAAGTAGTTTTGTAAGGCATGCCACCATAGAAATTTTAGCTCATATGATTTCCATAAGAACAAAGATCATAAATCCAACCAAGAAAAACCAAGAAATAATTGTTTGAATGCATATGATATATCTCTTAGTAAGGAACTTAAACAATAATGAGTCATACCATGCTAGTAGTTACAAATAACATAAAGATAAAATATCTTGTGTATAATCATAAGAGAGTCTATGGAAATAGATTAATCTTGTACAATTATTTTATCCTTGTGGATTCTTTACTTATTGAATTTTATAAAATTATTTTATCCTTATGGCATCCTTACTTATTAACATGGGACCTTGAATGATAGATAAGTAATTTGATCAAATAACTGGTAAATCCACCTACTTATAAATGCAGTAGATACCTACTAGAAATAATACTATGTTTGGATGTAACCTCAACATCTAACCTCAGATGAAAATGACATCCCTTATGTGGTAATCTAAAATTGATTACTAGTGAACTTGAGTCCTTTGAAACAAACTCAGTGTCCCCATCCTTCTATAAATAAACCTCACAACCAATGCCTTGGAATCCATGCTTATTACATTATTTAACTTCATGTCATCCACCGCAATAGGCTAATATACATGGTCGATTTCATGGTATACCCTCTCAACCTCCTTATTTGTATCAAGTCATTTTCCTTGTGAAATCCATTCATCAAAGGATTGTAAGTATGAATATTTGGTTCACAACCATTTTCCTTCATATGCTCCACTAGTGCAAGATAAATGACAACTTTGCCTTCTTTGCAATGACCATAAATCAAGGTAGTATATGTTACTTCATTTGGTGTCAATCATTTTCAGTTATGTATTATGGTTAATATAATACTTAAGAATAGATTAGATGAAATTTTGGATCTATATAGCCCTCTTTTTCTCCAATCTAGCTACAATATTGTCATGGTTCACTAATTCATATAACAAGTGTTGTAGGATTAGAATGGTGTCCTTTCCATTATTAGCACCTACAATACTAGGTATATACCTATTTGTTTGATAATTATAAAGATATGGAGGGTTGAAATTGTAGGTTAAAAATTATACTTATAAGGAGATGGGGGTCATATCATATTGATATGGTCCATCAAGAAAGAAATCAGATTTTCATTCGGATAATAGTTTCAATGGTATAATACTCATCTAAACAACATAGGTTAATGGTTCAAATTCGTTTTATCTTTATAAGAATTTCATATGGTTGGAAGAGGTAATGATAAAAATTCTTAATATTTGAAACGATTATATAGGTTCTTGTAGGTTTTCTCCAAGTATGACCTTAACCAATGTATTGAATTGTCAAACACATGGAGAGCATATAGATAAAAATGTAACACCATATATCTCTTCTCATTATTCTAATATCTCTAGTTACCTAATTGATATGTCAATTAAGAAAGTAGATTTGTAAGGCATGCCACCATAGAAATTTTAGCTCATATGATTTCCATAAGAAGAAATATCATAAATCCAACCAAGAAAAAACAAGAAATAATTGTTTGAATGCATATGATAGATCTCTTTGTAAGGAAAGAAAAAATAATGAGCCATACCATGCCAGTAGTTACAAATATCATAAAGAGAAAATATCTTGTGTATAATCATAAGAGAGTCTATGGAAATAGACCAATTTTGTACAATTATTTTATCCTTATGGTATCCTTACTTATTGACATGGGACCTTGAATGATATATAAGTAATTTGATCAAGTAAATGGTAAATCCACCTAGGTATAAATGCGGTAGATACCTACTAGAAATAATACTATGTTTGGATGTAACCTCAACATCTAACCTCAGATGAAAATGGCATCCCTTATGTGGTAAGATAAAATTGATTACTAGTGCACTTGAATCCATTGAAACAAACTCAATGTCCCCATCCTTCTACAAATAAGCCTCACAATCAATGCCTTAGAACCCATGCTTATTACATTATTTAACTTCATGTCATCCGCCACAATAGGCTAATATACATGGTCGATTTCATGGTATACCCTATCAACCTCCTTATTTGTATCAAGTCATTTTCCTTGTGAAATCCATTCATCAAAGGATTGTAAGTATGAATATTTGGTTCACAACCATTTTTCTTCATATGCTCCACTAGTGCAAGATAAAAGATAACTTTTCCTCCTTTGCAATGTCCATAAATCAAGGTAGTATATGTTACTTCATTTGGTGTCAATCATTTTCAGTTAGGTATGATGATTAAGGGAATACTTAAGGATAGATTAGATGAAATTTTGGATCTATATAGCCATGTTTTTTCTCTGATATAGCTACAAGATTGTCATGGTTCACTAATTCATATAACAAGTGTTGTAGGAATTAGAAAGGTGTCCTTTCCATCATTAGCAGCTCCAATACTAGGTATATAACTATTTGTTTTACAATTATAAAGATATGGAGGGCTGACATTGTAGGTTAAAAAGTATACTTATAAGGAGATGGGAGTTACATCATATTGATAAGGTCCATTAAGCAAGTTATCATATTTTTATTAGGAGAATAGTTTCAATGGTATAATACTGGTCTAAAAAACATAGGTTAATGGTTCAAATTCCTTTTATCTTTATAAGAATTTCATATGGTTGGAAGAGGTAATGATAAAAATTCTTAATATTTAAAATTATTATATAGGTTCTTGTATGTTTTCTCCAAGTAGGACCTTAACCAATGTATTGAATTGTCAAACTTACAGAGAGCATATAGAGAAAATGTAACACCGTATATCTATTTTCATTATTCTAATATCATTGGTTACCTAATTGATATGTCAATTAAGAAATTAGATTTGTAAGGAATACCACCATAGAAATTTTAGCTCATATGATTTCCAGAAGAAGAGAGATCATAAATCCTACCAAGAAAAAAGCAAGAAATAATTGTTTGAATGCATATGATAGATCTGTTTCTAAGGAAAGAAACAATAATGAGTCATATCATGCCAGTAGTTACAAATAGAATAAAGAGAAAATATCTTGTGTAGAATCATAAGAGAGTCTATGGAAATAGAATAATTTTGTACAATTATTTTATCCTTATGGTATCCTTACTTATTGACATGGAACCCTAAATGGTATATAAGTAATTTGATCAAGTAACTGGTAAATCCACCTAGGTATAAATGGAGTAGATACCTACTAGAAATAATACTATGTTTGGATGTAGCCTCAACATCTAACCTCAGATGAAAATGAAATCCCTTAAGTGGTAAGCTAAAATTGATTACTAGTGCACTTGAATCTATTGAAACAAACTCATTTTCCCCATCCTTATACAAATAAACCTCACAATCAATGCCTCAGAATCCATCCTTATTACATTATTTAACTTCTTGTCATCCACCACAATAGGATAATATTTCCTTTCCTTTTGATGCATTTCTTTGGTTCCCTCCTTCCTTCCTTTGGTCCACCTACATGACTCCCAGTACTAAGGTCCTTCCCCTTTTCATTGAAAACCTTAGGATAAAACTTGGGTGTTTTTTCCATCTATACCAAAAAAAAAATGAAATTGAATAATAACAATAAAAATTGGGACCCCTAACCTAACTTTTCACATTTTATCTCATGCGAATAGTTTTTTTGAGAATGGGCGGCATTTTCTTTTTGCATAGGCCAGCGTTTACTTGCTTTGATTCTGGTATTCAACACCGCGAAATATGAAGCTAAGCTATTGGGATATATTGAGGTGAACTGTGTGAGGTGTAACTTAAGTTTCACTGCATTCATGTTCTGTGTTCTGCGTTATTGCAGGTATTTTATCAATGCTTTCATGAAAACAACATAATAACTAAAAACAACAAACACTACCATAAGTTATCATATGCTCAGCATAGGCACTGAAAACGTTTTGTGGTTTCTTTATTGGAAAAAATAAAAATAGTGGTTAGTGTCCAATTCTCTACTCTTGTCTCAATATACATATTTTCACACTAATGATCTGAATTCTAATATCTGATTGCTCATAGAAACAGTGTCCTACTGTACAAAATGCTCATGCTGAAATCACGCCTGTGGTGGAGGTTAGTTGTTTAATTATTATTTTAAATAATATTTTATTTTCATCTTTTGAATATATATATATAAAATTTTGTTTCCTTGATAGAGTAATATAGGGGATAGAACAACCCCTATGAACGGACTAGTACAAAAGAAATTAACTTCAATGCATACTCCATCATCCCTCGTAAGTATTGAAAAAATTTGTAATTTAGTTCAATTTTATTTTATTTTATCAATATATTAGAAATCATTGTTTATTGGGTGCAGAGTTGTGCATCAAAATATGATCAAGATTTGGTACAGAAAACACCAATGGTTCCATTGAAACTGCAAATTGACAAAATGAAAACACCAATTCAGGTAAGATTGTAATTATTTAATCTAGGATCATCAATGTTTAATCTTATTTTCATGCATCTTACTTTGTCTCATTTATTTCCAGGGTCAAGATAATGCTAATGAGTTGACAAAAACTTCCCAATTGGGGCTGGAAGGAAAGAAATGTTTTCTCATTGCATTCAACTCAAGGGTTAAAGTTGCAAGTGTGACAATACATAAGACTGGCCCAAATGCAATGGTACATTGTGTCCCTATTGGAAAAGGATATTATATTGTGAATCTGACATAAATTTTAGTTCCTCTATTTAGAAATATATCTCTATCATGTCCTAGTACCGCATTATGTAATCTAGCAGATGCTTTGTTGAGCTTCATTCCTTAGCATAAGGATGACACTGAACTATGTAACTAGTGGTTATACTCTGTGACTAGTGATTTCAGTGATGTTGTATCAACTGAGAATAGTTGATTTATTGAATATTTATACTTAGATCAGGACATAGTTTATAATTTTTTTGTAGTTCGGGATTAATGTTTACATTTACTTAAAATTTGGGCACAAGTTTCCCTTATATGCCATGGGCACAATTTATGATTTTGTAATACATCAGTATTATATAATCTTCGTTGCATGTGAAATGAGATGTTGTGTTGTGAATATGTGGAATGGGCAGCCTGTCTATCATATTTTAATTAAGTTCAAAACCTTGGCTAAGCTTAGAGGTCTAAATATTTTGGGCATGCTAGGTATTTTTTATTTTGTTCCTTTTGCGTCTACTTAGCATTAAAATTAGACTGGTGTTATGGGAACTTGAAATTATATCTCAAATGCCTAATCTAATATATAAATGGTACTTCCCACAGACATGGGTAATGACTGAGAATTACTGTATAACTTATTTTGCATACATATGTATATACTTATTTAGGACACACATGCACATGACAAAGATAGAGTGAGTACTTCATGTTGTTTGCTTCTACAGTTCCTTGGAGTTATATTCGTATATTTCTTGGGAGTTGTGATACAATTCAATCATAGTTATACTTTGGATCTTGGGTCCTCATCCTGTATCTGGTGAATTCGATTTTTCTATGGGTTATCTGGGTTAAGTCAGTTCCTTACATTCACCCTTGTTAGCATGGCCTATATTGTTGATGTAATTGTAACTTCGGAATGTATTCACTTGTATTTATTATGTATTGTAACATGATGTTTATTTCGGGATGTATTTGTAATGTACTTGAGTCATGTCATGCCCCAAGGTTCCTATCAGGAGTTTATATAATGTAAACAAGTCATGTCAAGTCAAGGTGGGTAACCCTCCTATTGTCTAAGGGTTAAAGTCCCCGCAGTTCCACGGCACTAGGGTTATTAGACTCACCTAGTGAAGTCAGCCCTAGTTGGGTTTAGTCAAGTCAAGAATTAGTATAAATAGAGAGCTATCCTCTCTATTTATTACACACTCACTCACACTCAGTTGTAGTGCATAGCTGAGGAAGAGAAAGACACTAGGGCAAGGAAGAAAGAGGTTACTTCTATCGGGAGATCATCTTACTATTTTTGGGTTTCACTTTTGGTGTTGATTCTATCTCTAAGCAAGTTGCGGGGTTTTCTCCATTTATGGTTTTCCCGAGGAAAAACACTATGTTCATTGTCTCTTGTGTTTGATTGTTGTGCTTATTGTTCTCTCAGTTAAAGATCCTAATGTTATGCTAGATTAATTTTAAAAATCTAACATATACGAAGTTTCTTGTGAAATAAGTGTCCTATACCGTGGACCAAACTAGTTATTTGTAAATTTTTTGAAGATGACAATGTTTCCCGAAATGGTTAACCCCTACATTTGTATTTTTTTCCCTTGGAAAAAGACAACTCTGTAGCACATGATAAAATTTAGCACAGTCCAAGGCAACCTAAATGCATCACAAAAATAATTTACAAATCAATCTCTAACCAACCCCACAATAGCACTACTGAATCAATAGATGAATCATAAGAATGCAATGATTTTTATTAGTACAAAATATAAAACCTCGGAGCATACTCAACAACAATCTATCAGCAACAAAGTAAATGTACTGACTCGTAAGCTTGGAATTAATCCCTACAAGATCACATGGGATATCATCACATACAAATTCTCTTTCAAGCTCTACAACATCACAAACTATACAAATTCTTATGAGTTTCATCATGCAGAATAGGTGGCAAAGTTTCAGATAGATCCTAATATTGTAGAGTGGTTCAGAAAAAAAACATTATAGATATTAGAATGTGAGTGTAATCCTATAGCCTTTCTATATTTTGTTGTGCTTAGTCAATCCAAGACAATCAAATCCAGGGAGTATAGGTAAATCCCATGTCCAGCAAGAGACCATTGGGTAGTAGAATATGGAAGGGGATACTGTGCTTCTTGTTGAAGACACCAGTTTGGTCTTTTGATATAGTATCCACATCGATATGAAAGAGGTTTCAAGTTCTAACCAAAAAGACATTGACAAATAAGTTAATGCAGGGAAAACTAAAAAATCTATAGGATTCTCATAAGTCACTATGAATGCAGAGATGATCCACATGCAAGATATTCATTCTTAACTCTAACCCTTGAAAATTTTCATCATTAATTTTCCAAAAGTGAAAAAATGATAGTAAGCAAAAATAAAATGAGCTGCTTGTTTACCATACTGGAAGAGATAAATATTCTTCATGTGTTGTAAACCATCTATGAACCAAGATTACAAAGGATATCTTCATGGCTATAATTTATACTCTAGATGATAAGTCATATGGGTTTTAGGAGCTTTATAGTGATTGATCGAAGGTTTTGATAACTTCATCTTCTGACAGCTGTATAATTCAGTAACATATTCTATCTATACCCTTTGGCTTTTAATGTCAATATCCTGGAGTTGCTTAAGGAACTCCATTAAGGTTTTCTACATGTTGTAATTGGCAATTCCAATGATCACTTTTGATAATATTTAACATTAATATAATTTATTTTCCACATTATAGAAAGAATAATAAAATGACCAAAATTAAATATTTAAAGGAATAAGATTGCATCCATAAACAAATTCATATGCAATAAATAAAAATAATATTAAGCTAATTTCTTAAATCAATTGAGGCCAAGACCTTTCATGTTGTATAAAATAGCCAATCTACAAATCATTTTGAATTTGAAAATCAAAACTAAGTTTAAATACAGACTACTCAATTTGCACTTGAAGTCACCATATTATTACATTGTAGACGCAAAGAATATGCTCAGAGGAATCGGAATCAGAAACTATCACAAGGATTCATCATTTTGTTTGCATTTCACAAGATATTGATTTTTTCCCTTAACATTTCCATTTCCCGAAACTTTATGGCAAGATAGATCTAATATACTCAACATATACAGGGTGGTCCTGCATAGCAATTTCCAAGTAATTTGCATCAATCTAATTGAAAGAGGAAACATTGATCTCTCTCATCGCTTATAAGAATGCAACCATATCCTTTCATTCATTGCATAATAATCACTTATTTAAGTTTTCTTTGTCCTACCATAGTATACAAGGACTTGACCACAATTCAACAAATGGTATGAAACAATAAAGAATAGGTCATGACTAAAGATTTGGTCATCATTAGATCAGTTATGAGTTGAAGTTACCAGGTGTCAGGCACGAGTTCCTCTTCTTGCTCTTCCAGTATTTATCAAACATCAACCCCTTTTCCTTAAGTCATCTAGCTGAATTTGAATTCTATCTTTGTTTACAACAGAGATTTCTCATGTATGTCTCATATACATACTTAATATACATGAGGCTATTCCTCACTGGATTACTTCAAATCCTTAGCTCAGGATTTACCACTCTCATGACAAATTAAAATGCCAATCTATCATTAGTTTCAGTCCTCACACATATAATGAAACTCTATTAATCTCAACTCTACACAACCACTGAGATTCTGCAATTTCCTAAGATATCACATAGACTAGAATTCTTCCACTAAACATACACAGAAACAATCCATAATATAATGAAACATAATTTTATCAATTCATTTCTGTACATGTGTATTCTATTCAGAGAACTCTCATTTCTCTCCATGGCTTGATTTCACATTCCTTTGGTCAATAAATTCAATAATCCAATTTTACTATGTCCTTAGACTTACAACCTTAGACTTACAATATAAATCCTCCAAGTCAATGCCTCTAGCTCACTAAACAAACCTCCTAGAATTCTGCAACTACTTCTAAACTTAGGAAACTTGATCTTATCTTTATTGAACCGAATAGATCAATCCTTATCCTATCCTCTAGATTCTCCCACAAATTATGCCAACATGCAAATCCAGTTTCATGACTAAGCTCTTATCCTTATGACTCATAATGTAACTAGAACCTTCTATATTTATTTTGCAAACTTAGGATAATACATTAATTTAACTTAAAGAATTGAATTGCTCATAAAATGTATTCACTCCTTTTGGACATATCTTCAATGTTGAAGATGAGAGAATATGCTTTTGCATCAACTATGCTTGTTTGGGTGTCTAGATCTGTTATTTAATGAAATTTTGCAATAGGGTTAGAAAAAAAAATATTGTGGTTGGAATGTTGAGAAATGCAATTTAATATTTAAGTCTTTGGACATTTCGGTATCTTTCAATGCCTTTGTGAAGAAAATTTTTACTTGGGTTGAATATATTAACTTGAAATACTTTATTTTGATCCCTCTAGACCTCAATAGGTAGGTCAGGAATCTTCCTCACCCTCCCTATCTGAAATGCTTTCCATATCAATTTTTGGAATAGACAGAGTGTTTCCAAATAGTTCCTATGCTCAAGAATGGTGGGAATAACCCTCAATAAATGATTTCTTCAATATCCATGCAAAATATGGTTTATGTCAAATCACAATTTGGTAGCAAAATATCCAATCAATCATAACACATCACTATTTCTTAAATTAAGAAGAAGAGTAGGTTTCAAATTACTTTTCCAATGATTTCCACTGGAATTCTTAAGCTTCTTCACAATTGGTGTTATGGTCATATACTTGACCACCTCTAATTCTTGTAAATTGTCTACGCCAGTTCTCCTCTAAACTTCAATGCAAATATAACTATCAAATGGTAAAGACACCAAGCTGGGCGTATTTTTTCACCAATTGATCTGCTTAAACCCCAATTCAGCCATTGATATGTTGATGAAGTTGTAAGTTTGGAATGCATTCACTTGTATATTTCATATATTTTATTTCATTGGTCCTCGATGTTCCTATCGGGGGAATCATTAATGTAATCAAGTCATGTAAAGTCATAGAGGTTAACCCTCCTTGTTGATCAGGGGGAAAAGTCACTGCAGTTGTGGGGCACTAGGGTTATTAGACTCTCCTACAGAAGTCGGCCCTAGTAAGTGATTGTTAAGTCAGAAACTAGCATAAATAGAGAGTGAGGCTCTCTATTTGTAACACACACTCACTCAACTGTAGCGTATGTGTGAGAGAAAAGGAGCTCGCACAAGTGAGAGAGAGAGATAAGCTGTCGGAGATCATCTTTGTGTCTTTGGGTTTTACTGCTGCCATTGGTGCTCATTCTATCTCTAAAGAAGTTGCATGGTTTTATCCTTTATGTTTTCCCCGAGGAAAATATTTGTGTCTATTGTCTCTTGTGATTGATTGATGTGCATGTTATTCTCTCAAATAAGATCCTATGATCATATTTGCTTAAATGATAAAAATCTAACATGGTATCAGAGCTAACCTAAGAAGAAGAAACTGTGCAGCTCCAGAAGCTAGGGATTATTACTTTTTGGGTCTCTCTCCATAGACCATCAGCAAAAGGAGGCTAGGCTAACTCTCCATTGAAGGGTGCATCTTTTTGTCGAAGCAGAATTTGATTCTGGGCATTTTCAGTCACTGCTATGGGAAATTAGGGCTTTTCACAGAAGAGGAATTTTTTAGTGAGCCCAGCATAGGATTTCTCTCCTCTTCAAAATCTAAATTTAGAGACCAAGATCGAAATTTTTGGTTGGGTAAACTCCGGGAAAGTCAAACCCTAATTTGACCACAGACCAGAAAACCCTAAAATACTAAAACTAGTAGTTTTGGTACATTCACTATATCTCAAGATTGGAGAAGGATTAGAAGCCGAAATTTTTACAGGACAAAGAAAATTTCATGCTAAACACGTTGTAAACATTTCATCCTTAAATTCGCTATATTCTTGGAGATATGATTCCTCCAAATCAGGGTTACAGCCTCTCCCACGATTCATCCCTAAACATGATACCTAGGAAAAATTGCTATATTTCGGGCTACAAAGGTCCAAATGAAATTTTGCAAGATGATCCAGATAGGGAATAGAATGTAATTTCTTTGGTAAAAGGTTCAGCACCATAATATGCAACAGTGACACATGTTAGTCTATACAAGTTCACCATGATGAACAGTCCTGAAATAAGTCACCTTGGGACAACTATCATAAGTCCCAATTGATGAAACCAATTCTTCTCAAACCTATGGTGTTGGAAGGAGGACAGATGAGGTTACCGTAGTGCAAATTTTCAAACATAGAAGATCATTAATTTTGTATATGTTGAAGAAATAATATCAATCAATTCTGCAGAAGAAATTGAAGAAAACTAGGGCAGCATTAATTTTGTATATGTTGAAGAAATAATATCAATCAATTCTGCAGAAGAAATTGAAGAAAACTAGGGCATCAAATATTTTGCAGTTCTGATCATAGTTTTGGGAAAATGAGTATGCTACTTAGCTCGCCTTTAGGAGGCACATCTTTCTACCTAATCAGATCTAAAATATTCCAGTACATAATGTTTCGATACATATAGTACTTGTCAGATCTAAAACAACTCTCCAGTACAGATCTAAAACAACTCTCCATTACTACCTATCTAGAATGAAACCTCTTTGCTGACATATTGGATTAGTGCACAATCTAAATGATGTCATGGTAGAGATGGAAGGCATCTAGAAAGTTTTCGTGAGATATGGATGAATGTTGTATTGGATAAAATAGTTGCATGATTATATATTTATGCATGAGAATTTTCCATTATAAATATGCATTATGAAATGTTTCTAACCATACAAATGGTGCATTTGACTTGTAAGAAAGATCATGTACAATCTCTTACAAGAAAAGAAGGATGAGACTTGTTCTGAAGAACAAGTGATGGCAGTTCAAGATTCACACTAATAATCCAAAATGATGAATGATGACTAGAATACGATGTCGAATACCTGAAGGGAAGTTCGTAGTATCTTCCATATGGATCTACAAGATCCAACATGCAGTAGATGGCAACATCGTTGGATACAAGGCAATATTCGTAGCATGAGGCCTCTTAGAGAAAGAAGGCATAGACTACGAAGAGACATTTGCAGCCACTAGAAGTTAAGACACATCACAGTCAGACTCATGTGTGCAAATTAAAGAAGGCCTTGTATGAGCTCAAAATACACCCATGGGATAACACATACATGAGGAGCTTGCAGATCACCCAGAGTGATGAAGATCTTAACCTTTGCTACAGGGTTGAATATGAAATCCTATAGAGGATGACAAGCTCATAGATGGGTGTGAGAAGAACTTTTGAAAAGGTTCAAGATAGAGGATCTTGGTATCCAGTGACCCTAGATGGATACATAGATTATTAGTAGCAGAGGAAGCTACTTGTCACTCCAGTACATAATGTTTCAATACATATAGTACGAAAGGTAGAGGGAGAATGATGCTCCACTTCAGACATAGTAACTGTAGAAGATCTTGAGGTTCAACATGGTATGATAGGATGGACAACTTACTGATGGCTCTAGGCTTTACTAAGAGTAAAGAGGATTCCAACCTTTACTTCAAGGTTGAAGGAGGAAGATTAGTGATGCTCCTGTTATATGTCGATGACTTGTTCCTGATAGAAAATAGGAACTCATTAAAGTTGTAAGAAGGAGACTTGCTACCGAGTTCGAGATGAAAGACTTGGGTATGGTGCACTAATTTCTAGGCATGGAGGTGTGGCAAAGTATGAATGGAATATTCCTTAGAGAAGGGAAGTATGTAGTGGAGATCCTAAAGAGGTTCAGGATGATGGACTGCAAGGACATGGCCACACCTATGGCATCGAACCTGAATCTATTGAGTGATGCTTCATCAGATTCAGTTGATGCTATGATGTATCGTCAGATGATTGGGTCCTTGATGTACCTGATGAATACGAGACCAGATATTTGCTTTTCTATGAACACATTGAGCCAGTTCTTGATGGATCTGAGACATGTTCACCTGATGGTTGCAAAGCATGCAACGAGGTACCTCAAGGGTATAGTTGACTATGGGCTCAAGTATGAAGCGAATTAGAAGATTAACCTAGACAGTTATGTGGATTCAGATTGGGAAGTTCCATTGATAGGAAGAGCACTTCGGGGTGTTGCTTCAATATGGGATCAGGTATGATCTCTTGTTTTAGCAGGAAGGATTCCTATATGGCACTGAGTATAGCCGAGGAAAAATATCTTGCCACTTGCTCAACTACTTGGCAGAGAGAAGCAATGAAGCTCTATTTTGTGATCCAGACCAATATCTCTCGAAAGAGGGAGTTCTAGCATAGCCGATGAGATAGGTTGTATGATCATAAAATCCTGGTGACGCTCGTAGGTTGCTTAGACGTAAACAGTCCTGTAGGTTTTCCTCATATGTAATCAGTACTGGCGAAGCTCACAGGTTATGCTTGGACGTAATCAACCTTGATGTGATTCTATGCTAGAGATGGTTAGAGTGAATTTTGAGTACTTCAGGGAGAATCTTGGTGTTCTCGAGATTGAGGTTCCTTCCAAGAGGAAGTGATGAGTCTGTGTTCCTTTATAACATGGTGGAAGGATTGGTTCCTCCCATGGTCAGATTTAAGTGCAATTCCCTTCTAACATGGTGGTAGGATTGGTTCCTCCCATGGTCAGATATAAGTGCTGAGCCTTTTAGACAAGGTGGCAGGTTGGGCCTCCCATGGTCGAATGTAAGTGCTAAGCCTTTCTGACATGGTGGCAGGCTGTGCCTCCCATGGTCAAATGTAAGTGTAGAGTCTTTCCCCGGATGGTAGATGGTGTGTCCTACCATGTCGATGGATGTAAGTGTAGACCCTTTCCCAGGATGGTAGATGGTGTGTCCTACCATGTTGGTGGATGTAACAGCATAGCCTTTTCGACATGGTGTAGGCTGAGTATCCCATGGTCAGATGTAAGTGTTGAGCCTTTCTGACATGGTGGCAGGTTGGGCCTCCCATGGTCATATGTAAGTGCAGAAATTTTCCTCATATGATAGATGGTGTTTCCTACCATGCTGATGGATGTAAGTGCAAATCCTTTCCCCGGATGGTAGATGGTGTGTCCTACCATGACGATGGATGTAAGTGCAAAGCCTTTCCCGAGATGGTAGATGGTGTGTCCAACCATGCCGATGGATGTAAGTGCAGATCCTTTCCTCGAATGGTAGATGATGTGTCCTACCATGTTGATGGATGTAAGTGTAAATCCTTTCCTCGGATGGTAGATGGTGTGTCCTACCAAGCCGCTGGATGTGAGTGCTGGGCCTTTCTGACATTGTGATGGGCTGGGCCTTCCATGGTTAGATGTGATTGTTGGGTGTGCCTTTCTGACATGGATGTTGGATGTGTTCCTCCCATGGTCAGATATAAGTGTTGGGCGGGCCTTTCTGACATAGATGTTGGATGTGTTCCTCCCATGGTCATATATAAGTGTTGAAGAATATGAATACCTACATGGAGGCTAGGCCTACAACCAACATGAAAAATGGTTAGCTCTGTAGAACTTCTTGTGATGAGTATAATTGATAGATAACACCATTTGATCGAGATAGCGGAAGCAGTGATGATGATGACCCAGTAATGGGGCCAACTTTGATGATGATACAGTGATGATGATCCAGTGATTATCCAGTGACAAAGACTTGTGCTGATGAATTGTGTCTAGATAATACCTTCCTATTTAAGAGGTGTTAGATTTTTATCATTCAAGCTAGCATTATGATATTAGGATCTTATCTGAGAGAATAACATGCACAGCAATAAAACACAAGAGACAACGAACACAAAGAATTTTCCTCAGGGAAACCATAAAGGAGAAAACCCCGCAACCTCCTAAGAGATAGAATGAGCACCAATGCCAGTAGTAAAACCCAAAAACATAAAAGATGATCTCCACAAGTTGTTCTCTCTCTCTCTCTCATTTAAGAGAGCTTCTCCTGTCTCACTCATGCACCCCAGTGAGTGAGTGTGCGTGTGTGATAAATAGAAAGGCTCATTCTCTATTTATATTCTTTCATTCACTTGATGTCCACTTCAACATGTCATCCCCACTTAACAATTACTTACTAGGCCCGACATCTCTAGGAGAGTCTAATAACCCTAGTGCCCCGCAACTTGTGGGGGCTTTTCCCCTCCGATCAACAAGGAGGGTTAACCTTAACAAAATGGTGGGTACTATTGCCCCGATTTACAATAAATCACCTAGGTTCAACTTCTCTAGGATAGTCTAATAACCCTAGGGCCCCACAACTACGGGGACTTAACCCTTGATCAATAAGAGGGTTACCCACAATGACTTTACATGACTTGTTTACATTATTGAATCTCCCGATAGGAACATCGGGATATGGCATGAATCAATTACATTACAGATGCTTCCCGGAATAAACATCGGGGTACAATACATAAAATATATAAGTGAATACATTCCAAAGTTACAATTACATCAACACTCCCTCTTAACTAGGAAGGTATTCTCTCGACACAATTTATCATCACAAGTCTTCTTCTCTGTATCATCTAGATCATCATCAAGTCATCTTCGTCTTCAAGTAATCTTGATCTTCAAGTCATATTCATTGTCAAGTCATCTTCATCAAGTCTGGATCATCACTTGATCTGGAGCATCACTGGATCATCATCAAGTCTAGATCATCACTGGATCATCACTAGATCATGATCATCATCACTGCTTCCGCTATCTCAATCAAATGGTGTTATCTCTTCATTCTTCTTGTCACAGGAAGTTCTACAGAGCCAGCCCTTTTTCATGCTGGTTGTAGGCCTAGCCTCCATGTAGGTCTTCTTCAGCACTTATATCTAACCCTAAGTCAGAATGGCCCACCCAACACTTACATCTAACCATGCAAGGAACACATCCAACATACATGTCATAAAGGCACGCCCAGCACTGACATCTGACCATGAGAGGAACCAATCCATTCATCTATGTCAGAAAGGCCCAGCACTCACATCTGACCATGAGAGGAACCAATCTAGCATTCATGTCAAAAAAATTCTACACTTACGTTTGACCATGTCAGGAACCAATCCAACATACATGTCAAAAAGGATCTACACTTACATTCGACCATGCGAGGAACCAATCCAGCATTCATGTCAGAAAGGCTCTGCACTTACATTTGACCATGCGAGGAACCAATCCAACATACATGTCAAAAAGGATCTGCACTTACATTCAACCATGCGAGGAACCAATCCAACATACATGTCAAAAAGGATCTGCACTTACATTCAACCATGCGAGGAACCAATCCAACCTACATGTCAAAAGGGCTCTCAACCCCAGGTTGAGGATTCCTGGTAACTGACCAGGTGCCTCTATTCTCCCAGAGAATGGCATCAGCCCTTATATTTGATCAAGTAGGAACACATCCCTCAATCACATCAGAATGGCCCTGTACTTATATCTAATCATGTAGGAACCAATCCTACAGTCACATCAAAATGGACCTCATCCCCAGACTAAGTATTCCTGGTAACTGACCAGGTGCCTCCATTCAGAGAATGGCATTCAACACTTATATCTGATCATGTAGGAACCAATCCTACAGTCACATCAAAATGGCTCAGCACTCACTTCTGACATGGAAGGAACCAATCCTCTCACCATGACAAAATGGCTCAGCCCTTACATCTGACCATGGAAGGAACCAATTCTCTCATCATGTCATAATGGCTCACGGACTCATCACTTCCCCTTGGAGGGAACCTCTATTTGGAGAACACCAAGCTTCTCCCTAAAGTACTTAAACTTCACTCTGGCTAATGGCTTTGTCAACACATCAGCTATCTGTTTGTCCATCAAAACATACTGGAGCTTCACTGCTCCTCTCTGCACCATATCCCTAATATAGTGATATTTGATCTCGATGTGATTTGACTTGTCATGGAACACCGGGTTCTACGACAACTTCACACAACTCTGGTTGTCACAATATATACAAGTAGCATCCAACTGGAGATCAAATAAACCAAACAGTAGCTTCCTTAGCCATACTGCCTCACAACTAGCTGAACAAGCTGCAACATGCTCTGCTTCAGCTATATTCAGTGCCACACAAGACTGCTTCCTGCTAAACCAAGAGATCACACTTGATCCCATACTGAAGCAACACCCTGAAGTGCTCTTCCTATCGATGGCACTACCTGCCCAATCTGAATCAACATAACCTTCCAGGTTAATCTTTTGATTCACCTCATACTTGAGCCCATAATCAATTGTACCCTTTAGGTACCTCAGAATATGCTTTGTAGCAATCAAGTGAACATGTCTCGGATCTGTCAGGAATTGGCTGAAGGTGTTCACAGCAAAGAAAATATATGGTATCGTATTCATCAAGTACATCAAGGACCCAATCATCTGACGATACATCGTAGCATCAATCGCTTCTGATTAAGCATCACTCAATAGCTTCAGGTTCGATTCCATAGGTGTGGCCATGGCCTTGAAATCCATCATCCTGAAACTATTTAGGATCTCTACTGCATACTTCCCTTTTTCGAGTAAGATTCCATCCGCATTCTGCCACACCTCCATTCCTAGAAAATAGTCCATTATAACCAAGTCCTTCATTTCAAACTTGGAAGCAAGCTTCCTCTTCCTATCAGCAATCAACCCATCCATACCTGTTAAAAATAGATCATCTACATACAATAGGAGTATCACTGGGTTCTTCAACCTTATAGTAAAGGTTTGAATCCTCTTTACTCTTAGTAAATCCTAGAGTCACCAATAAGCTATCCATCCTGTCATACCATGTCGAACCTCAGGATCTTCTGTAGTCACTCCCTCTGAAGTGAAGCATCATACTCCCTCTGTCTTTCATACTCTATGCACTCTTTTCATGAGAAGCCTCGTGCTATGAATCTTTCCTTGTATCCCATGATGTTTACATCTATTGCGTGATGGAACTACGAACTTCCCTTCATGTATCGATACTGCATCCTAGACATCATTCTTCTTGAACTGGTCTTCCCTTTCTTCTTGGTTACTTCTTCATAGCTAGAAGGTTCTACATCAATGATGTTGTTGCATTCGTCATATTTTTCTTTATCTGTCGTCGCTTGTTCTTCGGAACAAGTCTCATCCTTATTTTCTTGTAGGTGATTATGTACGTGATCTTTCCTACAAGTCAAATGCATTAGTTGTATGTTTAGAAACATTTAATAAGGCATATTCATAATGGCAAATTCTTATGCATAAATATATGATCATGCAACTATTTTAGCCAATACAACATTCATTTATATCTCACAGAAACTTTTCTAGATGCCTTCCATCTCCACCAGGACAACATTGAGATTGTGCACTAATCCAATATGTCAGCAAAGCGGCTTCATTCTAGATAACTAGCAATGGAGAGTTGTATAGCACCATGAGTTACTTACCCATCACATTCATATTATTAGTATACTGCCATTAATGAAAACATTCTATCATGCATAATACATCAACTAAATATAAACAAATGCATAACAAAAAAATATCATGAAATGACAATTGAATACTTATCTTTATTTGTTTCGTGGGTAGACTCCTTCTTGAGCCTTCAGCTTCATCATCTTCTTCATTCATAATAGCATCGTTTCTTATCCAAATGCTAAGATGGATAAGAGGTTCTTCAAGAGTTGAGTTCTTCATATTCCTCATTGCTTGAGGGATCTTTGGATGGTGAGAGCTTGATATTCAGTTGCTCCCATCTTCTCTTCTCTTATTATGAGTCGAGCTTCTTCTTCTTCCCATAGTCTACTGAAATAATCACTTCCTTCTGGCACACATTCCTCGTATGAATGAATCCCATGATCCTGGAAGGCCATTCATGGTGGCTATCACCACTTTTGCATTCTCCACTTCTTCTTCTACTGCTACAAGTTGTTCTTTGATTTGAGAGACCCTTGTAAAGTATGATTGTATGGTCTCTGCATTTTGCATCTTCACATTCTTCAACTGTTTTCTCAAAGTCATATTCCAATTTATGTTCTTCCCTTCAAATAGCTTGGTCAAGGAATCAAACATATCTTTCGATGTCTTTAGGGAAGAAATGTGTGGTATAAGGTCATCTGTTATTGAATCAACAATGATCTTCTTGGCCTTGACCAAGTTCTTCTGGTGTAAGGCTTTTAGCCTCATCTCCCTCTAAAAATGGAACCTCTCTACTTATGTAGGTGTCCAATTCATTTCCTTCAAGAACTAGTAAGATCCTATAATTCCATGCTTGGAAGTTGTCAACTTCACCATGCTTATCATCAAGATGATGTGATAGATCACTTTGAAATGAGAACCTCAAATGAAAATAGCAAAATATTAGATCTTACCGATTTGAGGTGTCTGTCGTGGTTCTAGAGCTGGTTGATCTAGGATTTGTCAGAGAAACCCTAATTTTTGAAACTTAGAATTTTTCAGCTCAGATTGGATAGAAAGATATAAATCTTCAAGGTGAGCTGTCCAATGTACTCCTTTTCTAAAAATAGTGGAGGGAATCTCCTGGAACAGGAAGACCTAGTTTTCCAATTTCTTTTGCAGAAATTCCTGATACTGTTTCTGAGATAGCTCCGAAATTACTACTCCTATGTGTTTGAAACTTCGCATTGGGGTAGCCTCGCCTGTCCCTATTCCAAAACCACAGGTTTCATCAGAATTGGTTTTGTTAAGTCATGAATTTGTTTTCATTAGTCTTGTATTTTGTTTGAAGCTTGCTTATTTGTTTACTTCTAGCAAATTTTGGTTTAGAGTGCAATTTTGGGTTTATGCCATTAGGTTTCCATCATTTTTGTTTTTTCATATGTTCTAAAGGGTTCTATAGGACATATGTTGATTAAATGTTTCATAAATAACACTAAGATCAATTTTTATCATATAAACCTAATTTAAAGTTAAATTAGGGGTCAAATAGCACAAAATTTGATTTTTAAACTTTCTTGTAGCACAACGGTTAAAATTTTGCACTGGCGCACTACAAGAAAATCGCGGGTGCAAAATTTGTCAGTTTTTACGCCAAATTCTCCAATGATTTCACTCCTGGGATGACTAATCACATGTGTAGGCAGATTTGATACGTGTTTCATCAAGATAATCATGTAAACAGGTGTTGGCTATGACGTGAGGGAGATCGTGGCAGTCAAAAGGAAAGGCATGGAAAATCATGATAGACAGTGGAATGAGGCGAGATTGATGGGAAAGAGGTTCTCGAGTTAAGAATTATGAAGCTGGTGGAGAAGTGGAATGAAGACACATTGCTAAGAATCGGGAATTGGCAGTTGAAGAAGGAATTTAAGGTTTCTCAGCGCGACAGTTGGAAGTAAGCTTAAGACTTGAAGACACCCAGAGGGTTCAATTCTACATTCAGATAGTCCAAGAATCAACTTTTAACACCTGCAGCAAGATGGGAGTGAGGTATTCTACGTGACCTTGGTCATGGCCTGTTAAATTGGGGGTTTTTTCTATTAAGCCTTATAATGTTAAATTGTTAAAAGAAAACATAAACTCATGTATTCAACAAACTCCCAATGGTGAGAGATCAGTCCAAAAGGTCTAAATGAGCAGCATTTGATGTCAGTGAAGTTCAGCAACAGACCTGTTAAAGACCTTTGGTGCTATGTTGACCTAAATTATCCAAGTTTGGCACAAAAATATTCCCTGAATTGATAATAGAATAGACTGTATAAAATTGAGGACAATCAGCCAGTGGGAGTTCAAGGAAGAATTGACTGTCAAAACTATGAAAACTTAAGGAAAATAAGCTGTGAAGTCACTAACAGGTTTGAAAATCACACCGAAGCATCATCAATCCTTGGGAGAGCAGATGAAGAAGAGTGGGAAGACCAACA
This sequence comes from Pseudotsuga menziesii, assembly GCA_001517045.1. Classification (NCBI taxonomy): domain Eukaryota; kingdom Viridiplantae; phylum Streptophyta; class Pinopsida; order Pinales; family Pinaceae; genus Pseudotsuga; species Pseudotsuga menziesii. Next base: position 14,381 of record LPNX011190755.1, on the reverse strand, counting down.
GGGCTGAGCCCACTGAAATGAATTGGATAGACAAATTTCCAGGATGTGCTGAACTCTTTGAGAATGCTGGATGGTTGAACTTCTTTAAAAATATTGATGGATATAATACTGAAGTTTCTCACAAATTTGTTCAATGTTATAACCAAGATATAGTATCATTTGATACTCTGAAGTTCAAATTAACTGTAGAGTTGGTGGCTGAAGCAATAGGGGTCAAGAATGAAGGAGAAAATTTGGTTCAAAAAGGTGCCATTTACCTTCAATGCCCAAAGGTATCTATTTCCTGGCATTGTTCCAGATTGGAGCAAGGGAGTGCTCATCCATAATTTTAGAGCTGAATGGGTAGAGCCTATCAATGTTCTACAAAGCTACATTACATGTGAAGGGAGGTATGCTTTTGTCTTCAAGTATCATTTTAGGTTTCTTCAACACCTTAGTGGTGAAACAAGGATGAATCTCCCTTTCTTCCTGCTAAAAAGCTTGCAGAAAATGTCCAGCAGGATCAAAGAACATCATGACCACATTGCCCAGTCCATCTTTCACCATGGATTGATCAATCTTATTATTAGCAGTGTTCTGCAGAAAGAAGGAAAGACTTGGAACTACTTTCTCTTTTGGTCTGGATTCCAAAATAACCATGAAGGACAGCCTATCAGAAAGCAGGTTGATAAGGGACAAACCCTAATTAGAAAATTAAGACAAAAGGTGAAGGCTGAAGATGAAAAATATGTCAAGTTAGAAGAAGTGGAAGAACCTTCAAAAGGAGATAATGAATATTAGCACCCTCCAGTTGACAGTGAGAACAAAAATTTGTTGTTTATATACAGCGAAACCCAGCCAGTTCAAAATGAAGCACTCATTGATGAAAAAATTGTTTTTACAGAAAAAGTGTTAGCAGATGAAGAAAATACTAAGGTCCGACAACGAAGTCCAATTACCATCTTGTCTGAAGATGAAGCATATTTGTTGGAAGGATATGAGTTGACTGTCAGTGTTAAGACTAGGGTTGGCACACAAAGGGAGTTCTACAGCCAGGAGGATAAAACAGTAATGCCAAAGAAAAAGAATATTAAGGTTAAATAATTTTCTTCTATCATGCATCAAGACAAAAGTTTAAAGATGGTAGGAGAGTTTGCTCCAGGCTGGAGACCCAAAACTAGACCCAAAAACAAATTGAGGCTAAATATGAAGAAGTTATTAAATCCTAAGTTGAATACAGAAGGGATAACTATGATTGACACTTCTTCCTTAGATGAAAAGCTCAAGTCTAGCAAGGGTGGCAGAAAAGGGAAAAATCCATTAAAGATAGAAGAAGAATCTAGCCTTACTGAGTCTAAATTGTCTGCCATGTTTTTGGAAATACGAGGTAAACTGTTGAAGGAACAGCAAAAATATGAAACAGAGATTTCTTATTTAGAAAACAAGTTGTTGATGGATGAAAATGCTCCTGCTGAAATAGATAATCAAGAAAACCCAAGTGTTCATGATACTTCCACAGAACTGCTACCTGAGGATGAGGAAATCTTTAGGAAGCTGAACATCCCATGGTTGCCTAGTGAGCTACAGAGTACAACAGGAAGCAAGGCATTTGACTCAGAAAAGGAAAATTTGCAAAGAACCATCAAGCAGTATAAACATCAAATAGAGTATATGCAAGAAACAAATGATGGTTTGATCATAGCTAATAGAAGACTCAAGGAAGACTTAGAAGAGGTAAATAATCATTACCAAGAACTCAGTGCAGTCTCCAAAGAGGCATTAAAAAGGAAAAGAAGTACAGAGATGAAATTTGCAGGTTTAAAACAGACTCTCAGAAGCCTACAACAACAGAATGAGGAGCTTACTAAAAGAATGACAGAGATGGAAGCAGAGTAGCAGAAAGCTAGGAAAAAAGCCCAAGCCTTGGAGGGGATAGCTTTGTTAGCAGAAGCTGCCAAAGATCTATGAGCATTGTTAGCTAAAGTAGTTACTTGTTATGTTTTGAGGAATACTTTATTTTTTGTAATTATTATTTTGATGATACCCTCTTGATGAGTAGGCTAAAAACAGTTAGGGTTTAGACTCTAACTGAATTTTGAAAAAATAGTATTTAGGAAGGTCACAAAGAGAACAAGGGGTTCGACTTTTGGTTGGCTAGAGGAGGTCTCCTAACTTGTTGATAAGCTAAGTACTTGACTCTCATGTGTATTTGATGAACTGATTATGAAATATATGCTCCATTTTACCCTTCAGTCTGTTCTTTGACTTCATTTCTAGCTTGTTTAGCTACACAATTGATAATTTCATTGCTGGTTTATAGTTTTTATGCTTGTAGTGCTTGTCAATTGTGGATGAACTTCAATGTTATGTTCTGTTGGATACATGGTTATTATATTATGCATCTCAGTTCTTCTTTACTTGTGATTTAGTTCCTATTTGGGTTATGAATGTATTCCCTCTTGTCACCAAACTTCACAACCAGAAAAACCTTTCAAAAACCCTAAAAACCTAGTTTTGTTTGATTGAATATTTGAGATTGTGTTGGCTTGTTTCTTTATAGTCTGGAAACAATTTATAACACAAACATCTTTGGCGCTGTTTCCGGGGAAACGAAGTTGAAAACATATTTTTTTCCTAGGATACTTATCATTTCACTGGTTTTAAGTGGTGAACTTAAACCAGCATATATTTCAGACTACTTTTCACCAGTTTGTCACAGTGGCTACTAGGGGAGTTGGAACTAGAAACAGACCTATTTCACCATTGTAGTTGGGTGTTACAGATCCTGAACAGATATTGAAGACAGTAAGGAAGTTTAGAAGGTCTCAGTCATTACCATCCCTATGTGGCCCTGACCAGTTGGATGGTTCATCACCTTCATCTGTGTTGAGAAAAGAAGAAGAAACTTCACCTTGGTTAAAGCCTATAATTCTTGACAGTAACTTCCAAGTTTTTACTAATCCTCAATCTTTCAGAAAAGCTAAAACAGTTTCCCCTGGTAAGATACCTCTTTTTCTGTTGAAAGTAGGTAAAAACCCCTTTCAGCCAAGTTCCAGTCAAACCTCTTCATCACCAAAGTCAGTCAGCCTTAAAATGGCAGCCCAAAATCAACCTATAGACATGATGGACCGAATGGTTGCAGCCAGTTATGCACCATTGGTTTTGCTTCATCCTTTAAATGCACTGCCTGGAGGTGACTATCAGAAATATCTGCCTAGGTTTAATGGACAGGGGGAAACCATAGCTAAAGAACACTGGGAAGCTTTCCTTAGTTATGCTGATAACCAAAACATTGAAGCCAATGATGTATGGATGAGAATGTTCGTGCAGAGCCTTGATGGAGATGTCAAGAAATGGTTCAGGGAGTTGCCTACTAACTCAATCACTATCATTGAAGAACTTCGTGATCTCTTCATGAGACAATGGGGTGACACAAAAGACCATACATACTACATAACTGAGTTTGGATCCCTTAGGAGGAAAAATGATGAAACTATTGCAGATTTTTCAAAGAGGTTTAATAAAATGCACAGTAGAATTCCTGCAGAAATCAAGCCTACAGAAACATTTGCAAAACTTACGTATGCAAATGCTTTCGACCATGAATTTTCCTTACACCTAAGAGAAAGGAGACCTATTTCTTTACTGAATATGCAGGATGCAGCATTGGAGGTAGAATCTAACATATTGGCTTCCAATAGATTGAAGAAGGAAACAGCTCAGCAAATCTATGACAGAAAAGGAAAGAAAGAAGTAGCTCCAGGAAGTTCAGCTTCTCGTTCTGCAGAAGGGAAAATTGATGAGATGGCTAAGTTGGTGAAGATTCTGACTACAAAATTAAACAAATTAGAACTAGAGAAAAATTCCAGCAATCCTGTTCAAGAAGGTGAAAGAAACCCTAACAATCAGAACCAATTTAGAAGACAATTTGCTCCCCGTTTCATGCCTAGAGAATGAAGAAATAATGATATCCAGCAGGAAAGGAGAGAAACTGAGGACCAAAGAGTACCACCACCTCTTCAGAACAATGTTGATGATGAAGAAGAGGTTGATGATGAAGTGATATTTGAAAACACTGATCCGGATATGAACCATTTTGGAGAAAGATTACCTGGGGGTTTCGTCACTGAGGAGGAATTTCTAAATGCAGAATGCTATGATGCTGATATGTTCGAAACAGAGGATGATTTAGGTCTGAAAATGACTGCTGTAACCACTGAGGTCTGTCAAAATGAACTCAAGAATACTATGAATCTGAGGTCAGGTCCAAAACAGGATGTACAAAGCCCGAAGAAGAAGGTAGTTGTCCCTTCTAAGCAGCCATCTGATCTTGTGACAGAAAAAAGACAAGTTTCAGAAAAACAAAAGAAGAACATGGAGGTTGAAGAGGTAAATAAAACTGTGCAGAATTCCATCCTGGAAAATGAATTAGGCAAGTTAAATATTCCTGTACCTTTAACTGAATTAATGAAAAACCCTTCATATAAAGAATCAGTTCTTAAGATGATTAATTCAGCAAGCAATCAGCCTATTTCTGATACGATGAATTTGCAAGAAGAAAATCCTAGGATTTTCATTGGATCAGCCTTGGATGAAAAGACTGAAAATGAAGCAGGTGCTTCACCTCCATTTTACATTACTCTGACAGTTCATGAACAAATGATACATAATTTCTTGTTAGATTCGGGAGCATCACACAATTTAATGCCAAAGGCTATTATGGAGGCTTTAGGTCTGAGTATCACCAAACCCTATCATAATCTGTATGCATTTGATTCCCGAGCAGTGAAGTGTTTAGGGGTAATAAAGGACATGGTTGTCAGTTTGGCCCAATTACCCATGAAAAGTGTGATCATGGATGTAGTGGTAGCTGATATTACACTAAAATTTGGGTTACTTCTCTCTAGGTCTTGGGCAAAGAAAGTCAGTGGAACCTTACAAATGGATTTATCATATGCTACTATTCCTATGTTTGGAGGAGAAAACAGAAGGTTGTACAGAGAGCTTCAATTTGCCTTTATTGTAACAGATGACAAGAACCCTACCAACCATCCACTGTATGCTATTGATAAAGACCTGGGTACTTGCATGTTACATTTTAGTGATGATTACAATACTTCTAGTTTGTTACAAGTTGAAAGGGAACATCCAGTAAAATGCAGTAGAGAACAGGAGGATGAGCTGTGGAAATTATACTTTGATGGATCTTCTTGCAAAGAAGGTGCTGGAGCAGGGGTCCTTCTTATATACCCTGGAGGTGAAACAGTAAAGCTGATGTATAAATTAGAGTTTATTGCTACAAACAATACTGTTGAATATGAAGCTTTGCTGTTAGGATTAAAAGCTGCCAAAGATTTGGGCATTCAGTAGATTTCTACATTTGGTGACTCCGAATTAGTTGTTCAGCAGGTGAAAAACAACTATCAAGTGAAGTAGGATTTGTTGAAGGTCTACCAAAATGAGGTATGGGACATGATTGAAAATTATTTTGTAGCTTTTAGCATTACCTATATTCCAAGAGACCATAATCAGATTGCAGATTCATTGGCCTTGGCTACTACACACTTTAGAATCCCCAAGACCACACAGTTGAGGTATCCCATTGAAGTTAGGTACAGACCATCTGTACCTAATAATGTAAAGCAGTGGAGAGTGTTCAAAGATGACATTGAGATTAAAAGTTTTTTAGAGCTTACACATGAGTTTTCTAATTCCCTGATTGATCAAGAGGAAGATGAAGATGATGGACAGGTGGAAGAGATTGCTGAAAATGAAATAGTTGGACACAAAATCATTGAATTAAAAATTAATTTCATTCCAAAGGGTTTGGTACCTTTGGAAATGATATTTTCAAAAGATGATACACTCTTAAAACCTGTTGTACAGTCCTCAGAAGAGAATGTGGTGGAGTGTAACATTGGCTTTGCAGAACAGCCTAGAATGGTAAAAATTTCTAAAGCACTTACAACTGAACAAAGAAACAAATACATTAAATTGTTAAAGGAATATGCTGATGTTTTCGCATGGTCTTATGAGGAATTGAGAACGTATGACACTGGAATTATACAGCATAAAGTCCCTTGTTGGGCACTTGGGCAGACCCGGGTTAACGCTTTATACGTCGCACCAACAAAAGACCCACTGTGTTGGCCCTTTTGGCAACAACCTGCGCGCAGGTTGCAGTCTCACCCGAAACAGCAATGGGGTGCCGCAGAATCAGGTTTTTGCATGCAGAGAGGGGTATTACTGTACCTTAGCCTTTCTAAACAATTATTAATCAACTTCTTACTACTTATCATTCATTCACATATAACTTCACAGCATAAGAAATAAACCAAACTTGCATAACCCACTACAGGGAATTCACAGCAAAGCTTAGTATTAGCAGAGATCTTATATTATCAGATATATTCAGTTTAATGCATGAAAATGACAAAAAAAGGAACAACACAACAGAACCACAACACCAAATATAACGTGGTTCACCCCCAGTGTAGGGGCTACGTCCACAAACTGCGTTTTATTCCTCTTTCCTCAAAACCACAGTTTATCTGCGCACTCAGCTGCAGATTCCTTCAGCTCTTAACAGCCGTGCACACAGCCGCAGGCTTCTGCGCACACAGCTGCAGACCTTTCTTACTTTCTTACAAAAACCCTCTGCGCACACAGCTGCAGAGGTCGTCCACGCACACAGCTGGGACTTTTCCTTTCCTTCCCCAAAATCAACCTTACTTCACCTTATCTTTCTTACATCAAAAATCCTAACCTATCCATTTTCCATAAGCGCTTATTTATACCGCGCAGCTTTACAAAAACCATGGTCTTAAACCATGGGCACCCACAAAACCCTAAACCCTGGATTTAAACCATGGGCTTATTACAAAAAGAGAGGGTTTTGACTTACCCTGACACCCCTAAGACTATTTTGACCCAAAGCTCCGCTTATAAATTAACCGCGGAGTTACCCCTTATGGGGTATGCGCCCCAACATCCCTTTAAAACCAAATGTCAAACCTTTTCGTCAGAAATTAAGGAGGACTAATCCAGCCTTGTTTCCTGTTATTGAAAAAGAAGTGAAGAAGTTATTGGATGCCAAGATCATAGTGCCCCTCAGGTACTCTTCATGGGTGGCTAATCTAGTTCCTGTTAGGAAAAAGAATGGAGAAATCAGGTTGTGTGTTGACTTTAGAAATTTGAACAGATATTCACTAAAGGATAATTATCTTTTGCCTAAAATTGAGCAAATATTGCAGAAAGTAGTCGGGGCACAGAGGATCTCTATGGTTGATGGTTTCTCAGGGTCCAATCAGATTTCTATGCATCCTGATGATAAGGAGAAAACAGCTTTTACAACTCCTTGGGGAACTTTCATGTATGACAAGATGCCTTTTGGGCTAATGAACGCTGGAGCCACTTTTCAGAGGGCTATGGATATTGCTTTCGTCGGAGAAAAGGACAAGTTTGTGGTAATCTACTTGGATGATATTACTGTTTTCTCACAATCAGATGATGAACATCTAAAGCATTTGAAGTAGACTTTCTTAAAATGTAGAAAATTTGGCTTGTCCTTGAATCCAAAGAAGTCACACTTTGTTGTACAGGAAGGTAAATTGCTTGGTCATTTAGTGTCTGTTGATGGTATAAGGATTGGCCCTGAAAAGGTAAAAGATATATTGAAAATAAGTTTACCGAGGAGTAAAAAGAATGTCCAATCTTTCATTGGTAAAATCAACTTTCTGCGTTGTTTTATACCAAACTTTGCTGAGACTATCAAACAGATTACATTCATGCTGAAAAAGGATCAAGAAGTCAGGTGGACCACTGAAGCAAAGAATGCATTTGAGAAAATAAAAATGGCTCTTACTGAAGCTCCTGTATTAGTAAGCCTAGATTTTACCAGAGAATTTCTTACATTCTCATTTGCATTAGAGGATACAATAGCAGTTGTTCTATTGCAGAAGAATAAGCAAGGACTGGAGCAACCTATTGCATTCTTCAGCAAAACTCTCAGGGATTTTGAATTAAAATATAGTATCTTAGAAAAATAGGCCTATGCTTTGGTAAAAGATTTAAAGTTTTTCAGAATCTATATTCTGCATTCTAAAGTTATTTCATATGTGCCTAATGCTGCTGTAAAAGATGTTTTAACATAGCCTGATAGTGTGGGGAAAAGAGGTAGGTGGATTGCTAAAATCATGGAGTATGATATAGATATTAGACCTACCAAGCTAGTCAAGGTACAAGGTTTAGCCAAGCTTTTGGCTGAATCAAATTGTCAAGCTCTGGGATTGCATGTGATGGATGAAGAGCTAGCTCAGGAAGAAGATCAAGCAATGTTGAAAAAAGAGACGATTATGGACTATTATTCAGCATCCACATGGTACGCAGACATTGTGTATTTTCTGTTATATTCACAAGTACTGGAGGGAAACATCATACAAGATTTTAAGAGCTGGGTACTATTGGCCCTCTTTGTTTGCAGATGTATATCAGCAAGTAAGAGCCTGTATCCCTTGTCAGAAATTTGCTGGCAAACAAAAATTACTGTCATTGCCCCTAAAACCTATTGCAGTAAGTGCTCCTTTCCAGCAATGGGATCTGGAATTTATAGGGGAGATAAGTCCATCTTCCTCAGGATAACACAGGTGGATTCTAACTGCAACAGACTTCTTTACCAAATGGGTGGAAGCCATTCCTACTAGGAATGCCACAGACAAAGTGATTATGGAATTTATTGAAGAAAATATCCTTAGTAGGTTTGGGTGTCCTCAGAAAATATTAACAGATAATCCAAAGGCTTTCAAGTCAAAGGAAATGGAAGCATTTTGTGAAAAGAATGGTATCTTACTGAAACATTCAACTCCTTACTATCCCCAAGGTAATGGTTTAGTTGAGTCCTCAAATAAAAACATCATTCAAAGTATCAGAAAGTTGCTTAAGCATAATAAGAGAACATGGGATTCTATGCTGAAATATGCATTATGGGCTGTGTT
>LPNX011190753.1:505418-625473 GCA_001517045.1 Pseudotsuga menziesii | reverse complement strand
GTGAGTATGTCAAGTCTGAGTTTATTAATTATTGTGCAGATGCAAGTATTCAGATGCAGCATTCTATCCCTTACACACCACAGCAAAATGGTGTTGCTGAAAGGAAGAACAGATCACTGAAGGAGATGGCAACATGCATGATGGAGGCCAAAACTTTACCACCAAAGTACTGGGCCGAAGCTATCAAATGTGCAGCCTATATTCAAAATAGGGTGCCTCATAAATATCTTGATGGCATGACTCTCTTCGAAGCATGGAGTGGGCACAAGCCAGATGTGACCCATTTCAAGATTTTTGGCTCAAAGGCTTCGGCTAGAATTCCAACAGAGAAGAGGAAGGCTTTGCAGCCCCAAAGACAAGAGTGTCTTTTTGTTGGATACTCTGAAGATTCAAAAGGGTACAAACTGATAAATTTGAGCACAAACAAATCCTTCATCGAAAGGTGTGTTCAGTTTGAAGAAGAACCCCTTGCAGCAGTGGAAGTTGGAGAAGCCTCTTCTCCACCTAAACCTCAAGAAGTAAGTAAAGAGTTTGTTGAACATGATGATTCTGATTTGTCTTATGGAGATGAGTTTATTTCAGACCCTAACAGCCCTACAAGGCCAAAATGGGCAGCCAAGACACTACATGCAGCAGGAGAGCTAGCAGGGGATCCCAATGACCCAAGGAGGACTAGATCTCAGTTTGAGAGTGGTCTGTGTATGAATGATCCTATGTTTGCTGAAAAATGCTATTTGATGGTGGAGTCTGATCCTCAAACATATGAATAAGCAGCAGGAGATCCAAGATGGAAAACAACCATGAAGGAGGAGTTCAGCTCACTCCAGAAGAGCAACACATGGGAGCTAGTGGATCTTCCTCCAGGGAGAAAGTTAGTCCAGTGTAAGTGGGTCTATAAGACCAAATTTGCTGCTGATGGTTCACCACTGAAGTACAAGGCCAGATTCGTAGCCAAGGGATACTCACATGTTCATGGCATAGATTACAATAAGACCTTTTCCCCAGTGGCAAAGATGGATTCCATCAGGCTAACCTTAGCCATTGCAGCCTCAAGGCAATGGGAGGTACATCACATGGATGTAAAATGTGCCTTCCTGAATGGAGATCTCACTGAAGAGATATATATGCAGCAGCCTCAAGGTTTTTCTACTAACCCTTCTCTTGTGTGCAGGTTGAGAAAGTCATTGTATGGGCTAAAGCAAGCCCCCAGGGCTTGGTATGCCAAGATCGATAGCTTCTTGCTATCACTGAATTTTGTTCGGTGCAAATCAGATCCAAATGTCTATTTGAAGTTAGTTAATGGTTCATTAATGATCATTGTGTTATATGTTGATGATCTCCTAATTACAGGAAGCTCAAAGGCTGAGATTGCTTCCTTAAAAGGAGCTATGAACCAAGCCTTCTCCATGACAGATTTGGGGCTCTTAAGTCAATTTTTGGGGCTTGTGATTGCTCAAACCAAAGCTGGAATCAAGGTGCACCAGTTCAAATATGCCTTGGACTTGCTGAACAAATTCAAAATGAAGGATTGCAAAGCAAGCAAAACTCCTTTCCTTTCAGGAGTGAAGCTGGAAGAAGCTGATTCTTCACCTATGGTAAACAATACAGTGTATAGGCAATTGATTGGATGTTTGTTGTATCTGACACATACTAGACCTGATATTTGTTATGTAGTAAGTGTGGCTTCTAAATACATGGATCAGCCTCATGAGACCCATTGGAAAGAAGCCAAAAGGATCCTTAAATTTGTTCAGGGAACAAGGACACATGGGATCTTCTATAAAGCAAAATCTGATCTTGATTTGATTGGATTTATTGACAGTGATTGGGCAGGTGATAGCACAGATAGAAATTCCACATCAGGATATGTGTTCATGCTTGCAGAAGGGCCAATCAGCTGGTCAAGAAAGAAACAGAGTGCCATTGCACTCTCATCTACAGAAGCAGAGTACAGAGGAGTTGTTAATGCATAAACTCAATGTTTATGGTTGCAGGGATTACTTGGAGAGTGTGGTTTCGAATCAGAGTACTCAGCTACCATCTACTATGATGACCAAAGTACCATTCGAATCTGCAAAGATCCATTTCAGAAGCAGAGAACCAGACACATTGAGATCCATATGCACTACATCAGAGAGCTTGTGCATGATGGCACCATTCACCTACTCTTATGTTCATCTTCAGAACAAGTAGCTGATATCTTCACCAAAGCCTTTTGTGAGAAGAACTTCAGAAATCTAAAATCACTGCTGGGGATTGCTGATCATGCTGTAAAGCATGAGTGAAGACAAGATTTCCAAATTTTGTTTACAGTCCATGTTTAAGGGAGGATTTTCCCAAGTTGGTTTTGCCTCTTTCCTTGTTTAAATGGACATGCAGTATGTAAAGGGTGACTAAGCCTTGTTGCTAGGCCCTATAATTTTTTGATATATTACTCATAAGTCAGTCTTAAGGGGGGGTGTTCAAATAATCAACCCATAGTTTACCCACTTAGACATTAATTTAACTATTTTTGTCTTATTAGCCTAGTTCATGTGTCCCAACTTGTGCAAGTTGTCTTTTACCTATCCATAGTGGTCAAACTTGCCTTATTTGACTCATGTAGCACATGGGAAAGCCCAAGGAATCAAATATTCTTTATTCCTAGCCTCCTAGGTGCCCTTCTGCTTTTTCTGCTTTATTCCCTGCTTTTTCAGTGTTTTAAGGCAAATGGAAAAGCTAGACTAGGTGAGGTGAACTAGTTTTTTGTCCTCTTCATCCTCCACTCTTTTCTCCTTGCAAAAGCATGTATGAGCTTCCATTCCACCACTCTTTATCTTGCCTAAGCGATTTTGCTAATTCGTGAGCTCCATGACAGATTTGGGATCAGCTTTTTACACCTATGGGGGATTTGCTTATTTTTAGTAAGCCTGCTTTATGCTAGATTCAAATTGCCTCTCATGCATTCAAATCCATGATGTATGTTATTTATTCAACAACCTATTATGTTACAAGGTTGGCTATTGTACACTGAGTTAATACAGTTTAGTGTTCAGCTCCAATTTCAGTCTCTTTTGTGAGTGATTTTGCATGATCAATTGTTAATTGTTGTGAGTAAAATTAATCTATCACTGGGTTCAATTTCCACATGAGGTATGTCTTGATTCAGAGTTAGTAGTGTCACAGCTTAATGGATTGTACCATGTTATGGATTCAACATTATTACGGAGATTCTTACGTGTGAGATTGTTAGAACGACAATTTGACAATATAACATACATACATGTTTCAATAATTAATAATCAAGTTACTGGCTCATATGCTAACTACGTGTTATATTGGAATTTGTTTCATAGAAAATAAGCTCATCACAAACATAAATTTTTGCACATGTAAATAAATAAATCGATCATCATGAAAGTTTTTTATAAACATCCAAAGTGTGGTAATACATAGTGTCATAATACAAAAATGGGGCTCTCGAGCCACCAAAATATAAATACACGGTAGTACAAAAGGTATTACTCTGAAGTATCTAAGACTGCAGAGTAGGAGGGGGGTTGTGATCATGGAATGTCACCACGGCTCTAGCTAGCCGTCGAAATAGCTGCACCCATGCTCACGGTACACCCACCACCTGGCGCTGCATGGCCTCAGGAAAGTCCTTGAATTGCACCATGGGTACTCTGTGTGTCATCCTCATGAATATGGTATGAATGCTTTGGAGCGTTCGCTCCGTATCCACACCCGTAATGTCATCTCCTCTTCCCCTCCGTCTATGATGAGGGAAGCCTTCAAGCCGCTGTGGTCCTACATCTGCATGCACATGATAGGATGTCACTATGTATTGTCACCCAAAAACATGTCTTTTGATTCCATATAATCAGAAAACACAAAAAAATTAAATAACTCAAAATTTTTAAGAGGGTCGAGATTCATTACCAATGTCACCGTATGCCGATCCTGGTGGTAGCAGCATTTGGGGTCTCCTCAAAAATCTATCCCCGCATAGGGGTAATCATCGATGGAAACTATCTGTCGTCGTCACCATGGAAAGAAGTCAGCTGGATAGGGGTTGGACACCCTACCTCCACCTAGTCTCCGCATCGCATCTACCCAACTTCGTTGGGCCGGATCTCAAACCTCGTGTAGAGGAACATCAACTCTAGGGCTCAATCCTGGAACACGCTCAAAGAAGAACGTACTCAGTATGCTGCTGAAATCGAAGTTCACACTCAGCCCATCTTGCAGTCGCTGAGCTATTGTTTCATGTTGCTTAACAATGTCATACTCCAGTCATAAACTGTGGGCCTCATGCACTCCACCGCATATAACATCAGAGGCCGTGAGGCCTGGTGGAGTGAAGCTAGCCTGCTATCCTGCCCAATGTCAGTTGAATGGCCTTTAGGCCTAGCACTTGTATGGAGTTATTTGGGATCTGACTCCCCACCTTCTCTGTGTCCGGAAAGCAGTACACTGCAATGTACTTATCTATTGTCAGGCCACCTCGGGGCCCGCGAGAGCGTAGGTTCACCACTTCCCCCCGTCGGGAAAGTCCAGTAATAAAGTATATGTCCTCCACTTCTATGGTGAGGGACATCCCATCTATCTGGAATGACTCTGAGTCTAGATCCCAGTAGTATACTAGCATCTGCAGCAGTCTTGGTTTAGCCCGTAAGCCACCAAGACACCAAAACTTGTAGAGCATGCATGCATGTAAAGCTTGTTGAGCCATTAAGTCTGCCCTTACTGCCTCTTCTGTATCCCCGTGTTCACGTTCTCTCCATTCTAGAACCATCCTGCATATAAAATTCAAGTTTGAGTCATTAGAACACTTAAAAAACATTGAACGCGGCCGCATACCTGACTGTTTGCTAAACAACAGTGTATGTACGTGACTTTGAGGTCTTTTTCCGCGTATATCTAGCCCTATACGCGGAAAAATCCTCAATTTCTGCATGGGCCTTGGCACGCATCTTAGAATGGCCTAGAATCCTAATTTGACCATGGAAATTGATAAAATTTGCATCAAAATGAAAGGGTAGGGCATGGGTAAGTACCTAGAAAAAATGGTAGTGGATTCCGTCGGCTGGATCTCCTAGAATTCGCTGTTGAAGTTTTGAGCTCAATTGGGTAAAAAATTCAAATGTTATATAATGTTTTGAATTTTTTACTATTTATAGAAGTTTTTCAAATTTTTGAAAATTTTTACCCCCTTTTCTATAGTTTGGACCATTTCTAATCCTTTTGGACCTTTTTTACTAATATATGATGTAGGAGACCCTTTTGAGCTCTGTTTCGACCATTCTTTTCACCCATTCGTGTCGATCTTAGGTATGATGTTTAAACTGGCATATAGGTTAGGTGTTACCTCCATTTGCATTTTGCATGACCATATGATTGTTTCATTGTAACCTTAGGTACAAACCCATTCTATCATGTCATGGAACCTTCTTGCTATTTTGGAAGTGGAATGACATGAATGGTAGAGCTTGACCTTACATGGGTACCCTAGTTAGCACCTTATTTGCATTTGGTGCCCATGCTGAGACATTGTCCTTTAAGGTGTGGGAGTCCGTTGTATAGTATTGCCATGACATTTCGCAAGAGACTCATACTCCTCTTGATCTTTTGCTGGCCTATTTTCCTTAGGACTCCCTTATGTCAAGTTGTAATTGCATTATCATGAGCTTTGCTTGCCTTATTAAGCCTTATGTCGGCTTACCTGACTTTGATTTTCAGCCATATATCCCGAGCTTGTCTCATATCTAGCCATGCAGAGCCATATTTTATATCCTTTGTAGCTTGATTCCCTATTTCACCGGGAGGGGACTTTCCCCCGAGTGTCACTATCCTATACATGTATCCTTGCATTGAGCATAGGTATGTTCCACTATTTGGAACTAGTTTGTTTTTCCATATGACACTCGTCTCCTCCTAGTCTGTAACTATAAAGCAGTTTTATTCTTTTTCAAGCTTTTTAAATATCTGAAAAAGTCCAAAAAAATTAAAAAACTAGAAAGCCGGACAAGGAAAGATGTTATCTTTGGCAGCTGTCGAGTCGTGTCGCCTTTGAACAGAGCATTGTATATCACATCCATTGGTTGGGTTTATATTTTGACTTTAGGAGTTGTACTCATTTATCTGAGTTTATCTCCACCGACTGGTTAAGCTTCCAGTCCTTATGGAACCCCTGTCGATGCCTCCTATGTCGCAGAGATGTCCCAGTTTTGTATATCAAGTCTATGCTGCCTATGTTCAGTTACCATTTGCCATTATGCTCTTGTTCGAAGGAAGTTGAAACCTGAGTCGGCCATTCCTTAGTTATCTTGACTTTGCATGTCGGTCATTTCTGGTACAGTTACTGGTTCATGCACCTTATGATCGAGTCCTTCCACATTATACAGCTTTGCTGAGTACCTCGTGTTGGATGATGGGGGATGCCTTAATGCCCTCCTTCCAGCGGATTTCATCCCATCGACTTCAGATCATTTATTCTAGGATTGGAATCTAGATTCATTTTTGAGTGCCTTGAGACTTGCAGTCATCAGTGGCAGGTTCTCTCGCCATCGACAATTCTTTGGGAATACATCAATGTCCCCTGATCGATGGATTCTCTCAAGTGTTCAATCCAAACACATTTATTCACACTTGTTAGTTTGCACTCTAGTACCTTGATTCCCATTATCATTATCGGTGGGTGATCTCACGTCTGTTAACGGTATACATCAATGACCGGTAATCAGACGATGGACTACTATGTTCGACCTTGACACCTCTATTAACATAGTAGGACATGTACTTGTAGCAGTTTGTGTAGAATACCTTCCAGATTGGTGGCATCTCTTATATGCTACCTCCTTGATCGTGCCAATGTTCATGAGATTTCAGCTCTCGTGACTTGATTCCAGTATATGTTAGACATTTCCAGCCATTATGGAGTTCTTGATCCATTGTATATCTTCAGCCATTATGGAGATCATGATCCTTTGTATATCTTCATCATGGAGATTCTGATCTATGTATATTGTACGTGGCGATGACCACTTGTGTCATATTTTGTATCATGCCTATTCATGGCCATTGTACTCTTATGTATTCGGGATTGCTATATGTATTTGCAGTTATATGCATGGTTGTATCATTGTAATATGCTGATTGGGTGGCTGGTCTTCCACTGGGTTCTTCATCACTCCACTTCTGGGATGGACTTATAATGTATTTTGGCCATCATATGACCCCTTTGACCTCACACATTAGGGGGCATCTGTTATAGTTGATTTTACCACACCTGGTGAATCACATTTGTATGGCCTTCCTCTGTCCCTCTATAGACTCTTTGGATCCCATGGACCTTTTTTATACCTTGATGTTTCCAAGATCATCCCTAAAAACATGCTTAAATATCTATACGCAACTTTTAAACCCTTTCTCGTGTATATACGCGGGTTTGACCCCTAAAACCGCGTACATCGGGATGTGTGCAAAAGGTTAAATTCTTTTGGAGTTTTCCTTGACATGGATTCGACTCACTTGTCTCCTGGCCTTCCATATGCCTTGATATGGCTTGAATTCGACCCTTCATTTCCCCATTGAAGAGCTATATAAGGAACCCTTTGGATACATTGAAGGGGAGAAGAGAATTGAGAGAAAAGAAACTATAGTCCATTGTTACCAGAACTTATGCTTGAGTCTGCATCCCTTTATCCCTTGGAGCACTTTGGTGTTCTTCCGAAGCTTTCCTTTTGCTTGTGAGCTTGCTATCGAGAGATGGAGGATTGAGGTGGTGGAGGCCCAAGTGGGGGATTTAGTTTCTCTGATTCACAGACGTGCCGACAGAGGTTGTATTCAATGTAATCTCTAATTTTATATTAATACAAATATTTTTTTCCTGTTCAGTAATGTATGTTTGAATGAATATTTTATCCATGGATTATTTTAAATGCTTATACGTTGTTGATTATATATGCTAGAGTAGACCTAACACCAATATATATAGAATTCTTGTCTTGTTTACTGATCGTTGAGGAAGTAATTTATCAATTCAAGCTGGAGTTGGAAATCTCAACGGGGATCTACATCAATCGTCTAGAATAAGGTATGAATCAAGATCCTTTAGTGTTATATATTTGATTTCTCTTACATATTAGAAAATATTGATTTCTGGAGTCAAGCTGTCTGTTGTGGTACCCCAAGCCATAGGATTTCTCTCTGTAATAGCAAGCGAAGAGTGGCCTCAAGGGCCCGATTTCTGCTGTGTATGTGAAATCGACGCGGTTTTCATCCTCGACCTGGCTTGTTGTTGGTTTAATCCGCATTTTGGGTTGATGTTGTTCTTCCCATGAGTTGTGGATGCTGTTGAGAGTCCGTTTCCTTCTTCCAGTTTGGGGTTGTGCTTCTTCCGGGTTTTATTGTTGAGATAGGGGTCGTTGTCTTCCCCATCTGCAGACTATGTATTATTCCCGATGTTTCCTTATGGGATTGGGCTATTGACCTATCCCTGGTTGGGTTGTTGTGTGTGCAAACCTCCTTTTGGGGTTTTGCCATGCATCTGAGTTTTCCCCTGTCCATGTTGGGTTGTTTTGGCCATGCTAGGGCCAAGAACAACTCTGAGTTGTGTTGTGGACTAGAGTTGTGTTTCACCTTTTGGGTTTGGGATTGTCACCCTGTTGTCTTCGTCTTATTCACAGAGATGTGAAGGGTTGTTTTTCTGTGGTAAGCAGTGGTTGGTCTTCAGACTGTTGAGAGTAGGATTATAGGCTAGGTATGCTTGAGAAAATTGGTGTTTGAGGTCATCAGCTTAGCATTTAGCCTTTCCTAGCTCCTTGATGGCCTAATAAACCCTACTGTGTGGGTTTGGATGATTTGTGTACCTTGGCTATGTGTGAGCCTACTTTGACCCTTACTCCTTGAGGAATCATGCCCATATTGGGGGTGGCAGTGTTGCTGAGAGATTGATGAGCACGCTGGCCTATGGTTGGATGGAACGTTGCAGCGACGTAGCTGGTTGCGGGACGAGTTCTTATCAGATGAGTATTCTTGACTATTTCTTATCTGCATTTATATTTATTGATTGATGAATATGATGAACATGTGGCATGCTTGAATGAATGTATGTTTGCTTCCGCTATGTATATGAAGGATTATGCCTCTGAGTGTGTATTATGTTTAAGCTTTTTATTTCATCAGTTTATGCCTGTTCATGTTCTTGGGGCTATGTTCCCGTATGTTTGGTGTTAGTAGCGTCCTCTTCACCGATCAAAGGGGCGGGGACGTTACAGTATGGTATTAGATCTCTAGTTGTAGCATGGGCCTAAATGGGCCATGAAAGGTCAGATAGAAGAGGCAGGTTTCCTTGTGCTCAACAGCAATCAGAAAATTGTGACAAAAAAATTTCAACTTCAAAAATTGTCCAAGTGCTGGAACCATCGGCCCATCGGGAGACTAAGTGTGAATCTCTTTCGATGCAGCGGATCACTTAGCCTGAAGGTCACCCAACAAGGGACAAATAGCCTTGGTTTTGAAAAATTCCTAAGTGTTTGTCCATCAGCATATCAGAGAGCTTAGTCAGACGGATCATCGATGCTCATCTGATCGAATGCTGCCGTTGCAGACGGCTAGAGGACTATCCCTTTGACGGATAGAGCCTTCGACCATCGATGCCACGAAAGGAAGACATTCCAGTAGCTGACGCAACGGGAAAATATGTTTGCAAAATTCTCTAAGGCCTGAAATCATCGGCCATCGAAAGAAGATAGTGGTTCGTGTGCCCGCCATTGCGAAAGCCTACAGCACTAGTCTTCCAACGAGGAAAAGCTCCAACTGTCGATGACCGATATGCTTCAGCCTACCGATCAAAAATGAATAGTTGATTTGATCGTCGTTGGATAAGAGATGTTCGAGCCAATACGATGATGGGAAAGGATGAAAGGTCACCAAAAATTAGTTGGTTGAACCGTCGACGACAATGGCGGAGTGAAAGTTTTCGAAAAATTTTCTAAGGCAAGAAAATCATCGGCGATCGGCGGACATTAGTGGTATTGATCGCCGATGAACATCGGTAAGATATAGCAGATGATGTGTTCGCCATTGCGGCTATGTAATGGAATATCCACCCGATGAATAGTTGCTACGATAGCCGACAGTGGTAGCGGAAAGAAGAGACTTAAAGCGAAAATTGAAATTTTTTTTCTAAGGAACCAGATCATTGTCCATCAGGAAATGATAGGAGATCGGGTTGCCGACGAACAGTGCACTCATCCTCCAATGCATACAGGTTCCCGATGTCGATATGTTTTAGCCTTCGATCAAAAAAGGATAGAAGATGATGAGTCACCGTTGCGGCTGCCGAATTGGCTATGCCGCCGATGCTAGTCCTTCCAGTCACCGATGTCGAGGTGTTCAGTGAACTACGGCAGCGACAAACCAAAGAGGATTAGGTGATGAAGCAGCCAACGCGGAGAAAAAGGAGAAAGAAAATATTCTAAGTATTGAAAATTTTTGGAATTCGGTGAAGTTTCGAGGTTGTCGACGATCGACAAGAGAAAGAAGAAGCAGACGTCGGTACGTCGACGAAATTTAGAGGAAAGAACCTCTGATGTTTTAAATGATCAAACTGCAGATGGCGGTGAAAAGTTGGCATCTACATCAGAGGAAGTTAGCTGATGGTGTATTGCCATTGCGGATGGCTAGGAAACTACCCTTCCGATAGATAGTGGTTGACATCGCCGATGCATAGTTTTTGACGTCGCTGATGAATGGTTAAGGGAAAATTTGCAAAAATTTGCCTAAGTGACGAAAACGTTGAAAAATGATAGGAGATCGGAATGCCAAGGAGCATCAGAAGTATTTATTTGATTGGATTACCGCCATTGTGGGTGAATATGGAACTAACTATATGATGAGCGAGTGGTTAGTTTCCTTGACCACCGATGTCACGGTAGGTAACGTTCCAATTGCCAACCCATTGGAGGAAAATATACTGTTTGATCACCGCAATGTTGAAAAGTTACTGTCACGGTATAGTGGACCCGTTCAGTCTTGGATCGCTGAAAGTTAGTGGATAATTGCTCCGATCCACTGACAGGTTAGTGAACTGCGGACACCACAATGAGAACGTTGCCACTGTTGCAGACATCTAGAGGACTAGGTGTCCGATACTCGAGTGGGTTGTCATTCTGACCGCCGATAAGCTTTGGTCCGCGGAACTTATAACGGGATTGTTGGCCACCGTTGCGGACATCTAGAGGACTAGGCGTTTGATGGACAGTAGTTGACATCGCCGATTGAAAGCTCAGCCAGTTCGCCTGCGGAAACTATCGAGAGATCATTTTCCGCCATTGCGGCTGCTCAAACAACTGTTCTCCCGATGAATAGTCATTCTTCTCGGCGATACAAATCGGAAGCCTAACCGTTTTGGCTGTCGAAACACCGAAGAGAAATAAAGGAACGGACCGTCGATGAGTTAGTTGGTTTGAACACCGAGGAATAAAAAATATAGCTAGGAAGAGGTCTGATTGGCCTAAGGAAATTTGAGCTTTTCAGAGAAATTTCCCAGTAATTTTTCAAGCAGCTTTCAACTGTTTGCAGTGGAATTTTCAGCAAATTCTAGCTAGTGTTCCAGTGGGTTTTGTAGTGAAATTCTCATTGGGTTTCTTAGCAGTTTCAGGACTGAAAAGGAAGAAAACCCTGGGTGACTAAAGTTAACATTATCAACCAAAATATAGCTGAAGTGGTGCGGTTTTCACACCCGAGGTCATAATGAAGCATGTGGATAGGCGTTGGAAAGCTTATCCAGCAGGGAACAAGGGAAAGTCACCAGAATTTGAGTGTATAGTAGCAAAGTGCTAGTGATTGCTTGAAAGAGAAATGTGCTGTTGTCAATATGGACAAATCCAGGAATTGCATGCCTAGAGGTAGCAAGACCATGAAGTCAAACCAGCTGTTGTGTGGAAGAGGAGTTCCATGTGAGGATGTGGGACTTGAAAAGGGAAGTTTCCTTAAATCCTATCCTACTGATTATAACTGCATTTCATAAGTTTTATACGTAAAATGTATGAGGATATGCTTTGCATGCATAGGATATTACATGTACATTTATAATGAGCCACTAATGATAGTTATTGCATCGGTGTTGGCACTAGTGGAAAAACCAACAACAACATGGACCTAGCTAAATATGTTGTTGATGCTGACGAATGTGACTAGCAACCCTCTAGAGAAAGGGATAAGGAAACAAGTCCATAATCAAAAGTTGGTGAGAAAACTCTGCAATCCCCTACAAAGGACCAACCAAATTGGCCATGCCAAGGGTGTAAGTAGGACCCATGAAGGTAAGAGATTGATTATGACAAATTCCATCGAGTGGTAAAGGTAAGAGACCTCATACCATGTGGATATTTGGATGTTATACTACATTCATATAGAAATGTGTCATGCCTGTATATGTTGATTGAGCTTAGTATCCTAAGGAAAGTGAGTACTGATGATCTTGATTATAGTGATGCATCCTATATGAAGTAGTCATGGTTAGGCCATGCATGGTATGTTGAATGCATAAGTATTCCTGAATCAATGCAAGGCATCATTGAATGGATATGCATTAAAAGATTTTATGAATCTTGTAGTTATGCATTGAATGGATGCATGTGAAGGGTGTGAGTAACTAATTGCATAAGTATAGGTGCAAATGTTGTGATGCATTTCATGAATGCATTGAGATAAGTGCATGTGATATTATGAATAACTAATGGAAGAAATGATGAATTGATGACAATTCTGGAACCATTTCAAAGGTTGTTATGAATGCAAGATAGTAAGTGCATGAAGAGGGTAGTCATGATCAATTGGCTGCCGGAAATGCTCTATGAAAGAGCAAGGTGGTACAAATGATACGATTGTGAAGTAAGGAGTATCTAAACATTTCATTTAAATTACATGAATTATGTGACTGTACCTTGTAATTTAAAGTATGATAATGATTGCATGAAGTAAATGAGTTTTGGAAATGTTTGAATTTTATAAATTCTGAAAATGCTCCAGTGATTGTTGCAGCAGTGGAAAAAGTTATAGGCATAAAGACTTACCAAATGTTTGGCTGATTGAAGTTCAAGTTTCAGGTAGATTGTCTGGGACACGACAAAGTGAGTAAGACCATGACAAAGTCCGGAATCTACCATGTGAAAAAGCCAAACCTCATGAGAAGAGTCTCATTGCTGTGATAATAGTTTGTATGCATAATGAGCTGTAAATTTAATTTGGTGAATTAAGAAATTACTGACAACTACTAATCACTATTGGCTTGCATAAGATTGTGTCAGGAAGATGCATTGTAAGTGGGTATTCATATTATGCTAGTAAGCATGAAATTATAATGGGCATAGTGGTGCTGCTTACAAGAGATCCACAAATGAGGATCACCTCGTTGCCAAGCAAATCAATTTCTGTAGTAAACATAGTTGCAATTCCTATTGAATTTAATTACTAATGTCATTTGCTTGGTTATGGACAATCAATTTGGATTGTATTATCAGATAATGATTGACTATTTGGCTATGTGATGAATGTGCCAGGGGTACACATTGCAGGAAGATCATGTGTGATGGCTTGCAGGATCCAAACTTCATGGGAAGGTTTTCCCTTATCTTGAAATGGGTTTGAGGGAAACTCCATTGGACATTTTGGAAATGTCTCATTTGCACTACATGTTTGGTAAGAAACATGAGTGAGATGGTGTATATTATGTCGGTAATACATGTGGGGATATGAAATGTAAGAAGGAATTGGGATGGCAAACCGAGGGACTGTCAACTCAGAGAAGGGAGCCCCCATTCCTCCTTAACAAAGCGATACTGCTACAACAAATGGATAAGTTTTTTGTGACCCTAGCTAAGAATATGCATGTTAGACTGTTAAAAGTCCATATGCAGAACATGTTTTGATTTTCTTTCCATTAGGACCGATTGCTTGAGTATGAATAGGGCCTACATGATACACACTGGACAAGGGTGCACACTTTTCCAATGTCGGATCATGGAAGGATTTTTTTTTCAATATTGATTACACCCTAGGGAGTGGACGCACTCCTGGTGTCTCAATACTTGATAGTGAATGGTGTGAATATGGTTACAGTTTTAAAGCAATAACGATAACAGATATGCTTGTATTGTTTGTGTTGTCAGGATAAGCAAATGTAGTTTACAGTATGGTCTCTTGGGTGATATGGAAAATGGTCGTTATGGTTGATATAAGGGCATTTGTTGTTGTTAATGGCCTGATAAACCCAATGAGGGTTGTCTTGGCTGATGATTGGTTGTTGATATAAAGTACAGGTGATTTTTTGACAGTCTGATAAACCCAACAAGGGTTGGATTGACTATGCCTGATATATATATAAAAGGATGTTGTGAAGCAGCCTGCATGCTGACCTAACATCCAAGTCCATAGGCGATCCCAAGGCTTGCAAAGCAAAGCAGGATCCTGTGGACCAATGAGGAAATGCACAATACAGATAAGTATTGGATTATTTTGCAATTCTTGCTTATGAATATGCATGTGTATATGATTTGGTTATGATGTTGTAATCTCTTGTTTAAGAGGTAAAACTTGATGAGAATAAACTAAACATGTGAATTTATTCAATGTTTGAATATAGGTATCGCTGGAAGCAAGGACTATGAGAGAATCCTAGGGGTACATGTGGACATGTGACTGCCCTAAAGAGCTTGGAATGAACAGTAATGAAAAAGGTGCTAGTAAGACTGTGAAGGTCCTAGCAGTCGGGACAACCATGTGGGGAGGCTCCATGGTCAAGAGGTCTGAAATAGACCGGAGACACTAAGTGTCATGACCAAGAGGGATTGGTCCAGCACTCACGGTGAAGTGAAAGAGGCTGAGAGCACGAAAAGCCACAGTGGTGGTGTGGGTTCCAGGATGGAACAAAACAAAGAGGGGAAAAACTCTTGCTGCTCTCTCTTGCCTTTTGATTATATATATGTGTGTGTGTGTGTGTTTATGCGTTGTGAAAACAAAAGGTTGTTGAATGCATGTATGAATGGAAATAGAATCTGTGTATTTGCTTAAAGTAAATTGTGAATGCTGGAATGGTTAATTCCCTGCCCAAGAATGGACATGAATGAGATCATGTGCTTGTTGGGAAGGCATGAAAAATATGAAAGTCTCCTTGATGAGGCTTGGACTGTCATGCCAATTGGGTAATTAAATGACTGATATTAATGCGTATAATATGCTTGGTCTAACAGAATTTCAATGATGCATTTCACAGGTGAGAAAGGTGAAATCCAGTGGTGCACATTGACCATGGTAGCAGACCAAAAGTTGTTGGAATTGGCTGTAAGTCTCCTTCAAACAATTGCTAGGACCCAAGAGAATCTTGGAGAGATGCTCAAGATACAGAAAAGGTAGAATGAAATGAACCACCAGATTTTGAAAGACTCTATTGGTTTGCAAAGGGAGGTAAAAATACTTTTGGGAGAAATCGACAAAGGAAAGGAAGGTGGATCAATGATGGGACATTCGTACAAGCGATCCATTAAGAAACAATCCAGGCATGAAGACTCAAAGGAAATTGAGCAAGTAAAGATGAAGCAGCCAGTGAAATGTTGGGAATGTAGAGGACATCATTTATGCCGGTACTGTCCAGCGAGGGAACATAAAGAGGTGTAGAAGGAGCAAGTCGATAAGTTGACTTGAATGATAGCCAACTAAAGCTAGAGATTAGGTCGACCACCTAAGGTCGTGTCGGTTAACTGAATCGACAGGTAGTTATTTTGTAATCGTTCTGTAATCATATATATTAGGCTGTTGAGCCAGATGAGAACTTAGTTCAGTTCTCTGTGTTGTATGGACTCATTTGTATAATATAATCTGTTTATTCACCTATCTGTTCTTATCTCTTGTCTCTGTTTTATATTTATATATGTTTTAGTGTGTATTATTGGTAACCTTATGTGATCTGTGAGATTACAACATTGGTTTTGTTGCCGATAGTACACTACTGGAATGTATGCAAACAGATGATACTAGAGCAGGAGATTAAGGACTGGTGGGAACGTAAAGCTGCAAACTATTTGCAGAATTACGCGCGAAGGAATAGATTAACAATCGCACAAGCAAAATAAATATTTTTCACAGAGACGCATGAAAATTTTATCGAATCAGTGGCCCAACTTTTGAAGAAATTCCTGAATGAGAAAGCTGGATGGGATTAAAGAACAACAATTGCTGGAAAAACTGATCCGCGGAGGTAGAACAAACTTGTCGGAGTGGTTCGAGAAAATCGTCGACGACTTCTGTGAGGAGCAAGCAGTCGAAGACAGAACTTCGGTGGAAACAGTCAAGGAGAAATTTTACACAGATCTCACTGAACAATTTCTGTGTTCCTTACTGACCTTGCTGTTCAAATTCTTGATTGATAAAGGAGTAGAACATATTGTCGAACCTCGTCCATCACTTCACGAACTGCCATCAAACTCTAATTGGGAGGAGAAGCAAAGGAAGTGGGAAAAATTAATTGCAGAAAGGGAGTGGGAATACTTCCTAAGCAAATAGACCGAACTATCTGGGCTTTCTAAAAAGCGTCGGGTAGGCTATGGGGGTAGCTGGTCATATGTTGAGATAGAGTATATTGGATTCTAGTCGACTAGAACCAAATACTAGTCACCAGTAATGAGAAGTTGACTAAAAGGGAACCCAAGAGAATAGTATCATATGAAGGTATGTCGGACATTCAGAAAATAGAGAGAGAAGAAAGGCACCAGAGAAGGGAAGCAAGACGAGAAAGAGCCTTAGAGCTACATAGAGGAAGGAGTCCTAGGGAGGTCGACCAGGAAGAGAATCCGCCAGAGTTGGGTCATGACCGACATGAATAAGGCGTGGAAAAACAAGCGACCCCTATGGAGGAAGAATTGTGGATAGAGCAGCCAGAAGCTCTCCAACTAAGAGCTCCCAAAGAAGGAACAACCCTCTCTCCATTGAATCCGCGTACTCGAATACAGACTATTGTCAAAGAAGACCTACGACTACGAGCTGGTGACTTTAGTATATGCAGTCGACTAGGCGACGACATGTACACTGGATGACACCTCATTATACGTTGACTAGAGGAAGGGAATTGGGTGACCTTTCAAGCGGCACCCTCCCACCGAAGTATCCACTTGCTCTTACCGACACATGAAGGAGCCCCCCCCAAATATAGCTTTAGAAGAAACAGAACATTCAGAACTATAGCCAAATTGTTGCAGTGGACAATCGATAGTAGAAGTTGACATCAACCGACTGCAAGTCGACGAAGAATCGACAACCGTCGAGAACAGAAGTTCTATCGACCAAAGTTCCACAGAGATGAATACACCAATAACCCCACCACCGCCATCACCACCCCCACCTCTACCCCTGCCACCTCCTAAGAGCAGTGACAATGATTCAAACATGGGTCGTGGATCGGCTCACATTTCTCTATATGAGGGGGATGAGGATCCCAGATGACACTGGTTCATTTGTGAGTCGACTTGGGAGGCCAACCAAGTTACAGACGAAGATAGAAAATGGCACAGTTCGTAGGTGCCTTAAGGAAAAGGGTATTGACGTGGTACATGACCTTTTCGGAAAGACAACCTAGAGCAATAAAAGCCAAGATTAAGGCACAATTTTTGTCATTTTTCAAAACCCCAGATGCTAAGTACCTAGCCATGAAAAAACTAAAACCCACATCACAAAAGCTAGGGGAATCTGTCCGCGACTACGATAAGCGTTGGAAATACCTCCCGAGCCAGCTGGATTATGTCATAGATGAACAGTTACTAATCCAATGGTTTCTTGCAAGACTATCTCAGAAAGTGCACCGACACATCAGTCTGGAGACGTTCAAAACTTATGAAGATGCGCTAACAAAATCTCTTCAGGTAGATATGGACAAGGACATACCCGCTTACCCCATGGACCACAGATTGGAAGAATAGCTCAAGAACATGCAGAAGTCTCTAAAAGAGTTAAGCCTCAAGAATCAGGAGATCTGGTGCAGCAAATGCTCAACGACCGGCCATTGCAAGGATAACTGTTGACAGGAATATAGCCGACAGGATGTTCGATTCGTACAGACCAAGTCCTTTTACGACATTTTCTGGGAGCACGAAGATCACTCGACGAAATATTTCCTGTTCAACATGAAGAACGGCAAGGCCTCCTGGTGTGCCATCTGCAAGACCAAAGGTCATAATACAGCCGACTGTCAGTTGAACCTCAAGAACCGACAGAACTATCAGGCAGTCTACCAAAATAATGCAATAGCATAGCATAACGAGCAAAACAATCTAGAAAATGATCAGAACGGTCAGAGATATGATGGTCGATGATATGAGCGCCGGTATGACAATCGACGCGTAGGCTACAGAGGAAGAGGTCGATTCCCTGGGAATCACAACAACCGACCGCGTCGACCCATCCAGTGCTTCACATGTTATAAAGAGGGTCATCGATACGTAGACTATCCATATAAGGACATAACTAATCTCAAATTATGTACTCACTATGGGGTAGGGGATCACTCACTAGAGGATTTCCCTACCATGTTAGAAAAAATTAATACGAAAAAAAATGTTAATATCTTGTCCTATGTGCAAAAAATGATGTAATAACCACCAAAAATTTACATATTGTAACTTGACAAGGAACAAAAATAGGAGCTGATAACCCCAAAATCAGTAAAATAAAAGAGAAAAATGTCTATCCTGACCCACTGAAGGAAAAACAAATATACAAAGAGGCAACTAATGTATTCAAAGAAATTGCACGACAAGAAAACATTCATAACAGTCGACCTAACCTAATAAATGAATTAATACATCTCGTTCAAACAGACAATTCAGTATCCCAGTTTATCGATTTCCTGTATGAAATAAAAGGTACCAACTCTGAAAAACAAACAAAGAACATCTGCAGCTTAAATAAAAAATACAAAGGTGATGTCGACCCACTTGTCGACCTGGAAATCGAAGGTTATCTCATCCGACAAGTAGTACTCAACTTCGGCTCACAAGTAAACATCATGAGTCATGACACTTGGGAACAAATGGGCAGACCTTGACTGTATGAGTCAGGAATATACCTGAAACTAGACAACCAAGGCCTAATTGAACCCATTGGAGTCTAGAAAAATGTCGACATGACTATAAAAGGAATCTCGACCAAGGTCGACTTCGAAATCATCGACCCAAAGGAAGGATCCAGTTCCTTCCTAGCGCTAGTCGGTTGACCTTGGGGTAGAAAGATAAAAGCATCCATATCCTTGGACAAGGAACAAATCAAATTAAAAGGAAATGGACAAAAGGTCATTGTACCCATTCATCCATCTCAAGGGGAACCTTGGACTGAACCTATTTATGAAGAAGTCGATGTCCAACAACTCTACCAAATCCACAACAATGCAGACTACACAGAACCAAACATCCACGGAGAACTTCACTTAGGTAACCAAGACTCAGTTGGTTATAATTTCGACACTGAATTATATGACTGGGAGATCGAGAACTACGAAACATAAGCAAGAGGGTGCTAGAATATATAGAAAGTGCAGAAAAATCCCACCCAACAGTGCTTCATAGTGTCCATTGTCCCAAAAATATTTGAAAAGAAAATTAGGGAACACCCTACCTTACAACCGACCAACCTGCATACTAGACAACTACCAAGATATAAGGAAAGGGAATCACCAGTCATGCATGTCGAACAAGTTTCCAAAAATATTGGTGAACATGGCTGACTTCAAAGCCTAGTTGAAACTTTTACAGGACAAGCTGCTAGATGATGGGATACCCATCAGACAAGACTACAGACCTGGACAACTGCTTCGACTTACTTTGTCGAAAGTTTTGGAGGAAAGAAGTTAACCCAACAAGCTCAAATAACTGTATTCACTCAAGGACAGAACCCAGAAGATCATATCAAAACCTATGAAAAGGAGTGGAGAAGACTTGGATACAAGGATGAATGAGCATGGCCACACTTGTTCCCATCAACCCTAGCCGACTTACCAAACAAATGGTATAAGATGGAAGAAGCTAGAGGTGAAACCTTCTTATGGCACAAACTCAGGGAAATTTTTATTAAATATTTCAACTTTATACCTCAAAATGAAAATTTGGTCGAAACAACAAAAAAAAATTAAGAATTTATCCAGCCGACCAAAAATAAACCCTTACAAGATCACCGACAGACAAGGACATGTAACAAAATACAAACACAGCTAAAGTCACAGTCGACAAGATTACAGTTAGAAAACAAAAACACAGAAGGAAAAATCTTTAGATGGAAATCCAACCATGTCGAAACAACAAAACCTATTTGCACCATCCTAAAAGTCGAAACAACAGACAAACCAGATACTGACAGAATGACTCCAGCCAACTTCCCTGCCACATTCTCACAGTTCAAAGAAGGAATTCAACCGATCAATGAAGCCAAAGCACCAGAATGGCTAGATGCTAAAGTCAAAACTAAAGAATTTGACGTCTCAAATGATGATCGACCAAAAATGGCAAAGATTGGTGACTACTGGAGCGAATAACAGACCACAGAGATAGTGAACTTACTAAGGGAATTCCAAGATGTATTTTCTAGAGATTACAAAGACCTCAAAGGCTTAGTCCAGGAAATGGGAGAGATGAAAATTGATACTAAACCTGATGTTCAATCTGTGAAGAAAAGGCCTTATAAACTAGCTCACAAATACAAGGAGATAGTCAAAAAGGAAATTGATAACATGTTAGCAGCAGGCATCATCTACCCTATCAACCAATCAGAATGGGCAAGTCCAATGGTGGTACAACCTAAGAAACATGGCCCAACCAGACTAAGAATTTGTGTCGACTTTAGGGAACTAAACAAAGTAACACTGACAGACCCATTTTCAACCCCTTATGCAGATGAAATCTTGAATGAAGTTGCAGGACATGAATGCTACTCATTTACAGATGGATTCTTAGGCTATAATCAAGTGCCAATAGCTAAAGAAGACTAGAAGAAGACAACCTTCGTTTGTGAATTTGGTTCCTTTTATTACAAAGTTATGCCTTTTGGATTAAAGAATGCACCTACAGTGTTCTCTCGAATTGTTGTTAAAACATTTCAAGAATATATTTATAAGACCATGGCAGTATAATTTGATGACTGGACAATATACTCCACACTAAAAGATCATTGCAAATGGCTCTGACTTATGCTAAAAAAATGTCAACAAATTCAACTTTCCCTAAACATCAAGAAATGCATATTTGTGACCCCCATCGAGATATTACTAGGGCACATTGTCTGTAAGGAAGGTATCAAGGTTGAATTTGCAAAGATTAAAATTATCCTCGACTTGAAACCACCAGTAAACCCCAAACAAGTCAGGGTGTTACTTGGCCACACAGGCTATTACAGAAAATTCATAAGATATTATTCAGATATGACCTATCCTCTTAAAGAACTATTAAGAAAAGATCAAGAGTTTAACTGGACAGAGGAATGCCACATATCATTCAAAAAATTAAAAATAAAACTAGTCGAAGCCCCCATCCTAAAGTTTCCAAACTGGTCGATCAAATTCCATGTTCATATTGATGCATCAGGCCTAGCAATATGAGCAATCCTAACTCAACCAGGAGATGATGGAATGGATTATCCCATAGTTTACAATAGCAGAAAATTAAACAAGGCTGAAAGAAACTATTCGACCACAGAAAGAGAAGCCCTAGGAATGGTCTTTTCCCTACAAAAATATCGACATTATCTGTTAGCTAATCCATTTATGTTCTATACCGACCATCAGGCCCTAAAGTATCTCGTCAATAAACCACTCCATCATGGAAGGATTTGTCGATGGCTACTTCTCTTCCAAGAATTTGAGTTTGAAGTTGTTGTCCGACCAGGCAAGTTAAATGTCGGTCCCGACCATTTATCCCGAATCGACACAGGAGAAGCACCAATAGGATTTGACGATGACTTACCTGATGCACATTTATTTCGGATAGAAGCAGTCCCAACAAAACTAGAAGAAATAGCTCAGTTCTTAGAAGACGAACATGCACCAGAAAGTATGAGCACCAAGAAAAAGCAAATCTTAGCTATGAAGGTTGCACCATACAGTCTCATTAATGGATTTTTATACAAAATGGGATTAGATGATATCCTCAGAAGATGTGTACTAGAACATGAACGAGACCACATTATCCATGAAGCACACTATGGACCTACAGGAGGACATTTCCAAGCAGACACAACTGGAAAGGAAATCCAATAGTTAGGATTATGGTGGCTAACACTCCACAGAGGTTGCAAAAAATTTGTTAGTCGATGTGATAGATGTCAGTGACTAGGTCGACCCCTACCTAGTATAGAAATTCCTTTGATATCAGTAAACCCCAGTCTCACATTTGAAATCTAGGCCATAGAATTCATAGGACCATTTCCTATACTAGCAAAAAGGTCAGGTGCAAGGTATATCATTACTGCAGTAGAATATGTCACTAAATGGGAAGAAGCTAAATCGGTCGATACATGTTCTAGTGAGATAACGGCTAATTTTATCTATGAGAATATCATCACTAGATTTGGATGTCCACTAACCCTGATTAGTGACCAGGGGACACACTTTATCAACAAAACTATCAAAACCCTAACCGACTAGTTCCAAATCGACCACCGTCAAAGTACAGCATACCATCCTTAGTCGAATGGAGCAATTGAAGAATTCAATAGAACATTAACAAGAGGATTAACTAAAATATGTAGTGCTAACAAGGATGACTGGGATGAGAAAATACCTGCAGTCTTATGGGCATACAGAACAGCCTATAAACGATCGACTGACCAAACTCCTTTTCGACTAGTCTATGGACAAGAAGCAGTAATTCCACTACACTTTCGACAACAGACACCTATTATCGTAGAAATACTACATGTCGATGTCGAACAAGGAAGGAAGGACCGACTATTTCAACTCAGCAAGCTGGAAGAACACCGACTCATGGCTATACAACACCAAGAAATCCAGAAGCAACAACAGAAAGCATGGCACGACCACAACATCAAGAACAAAAACATGTTGGTTAGACACCTTGCTTTAATATACAATAGTCGGGTCAAAGGTAAACTTAAGAAGATTCACATAGAATGGATGGGACCTTACGTTGTCGAAGAAATACATCCCAATGGATCAGTCCAACTAAGGATGTTACAGGGCATAGTATTTCAGAAGCTCGTTAATGGAGCCCGACTAAAACGCTACAGAAACTAATCTTAAAAAAAAAATAAAAAAAAAATCATATAACGACCATAACCGTCAACCAAAATCCATAAAAAACTAAAAATTTCAAAAACAAAATAATACCCTATAGACAGAAAAGCATGACAGGAAATCACAATCTCAATAGCCACCATCATGACCACCGACCTAGCACCATTGACCACTTTCATCGACCAACTACTTCCATTGGCCATTCTCATCATCGACATCAACTGATGACTTCGATAGTCCCATCGCGCATTCATGACATCGAGCGCTGAAAGCAATCCACCATTAACACACACTCACATATTCTAGTTGGAACATCACGTCCGCCATTAATACACCCATCGCTGCACATAACCACAGCATCACCTTAAAATTTTTGGATCGCTAAAGGATCATTCACCGCAACCTATACAGACAGAGCATCAGAGCATCCAGTCGACCAAAATCTGAGAACCCCTTAGTGACATCGACCACCAAACTGACACAATGGCCCCTAAACAAACTAGAGCCTCGACCAAAGCTAAGGAGATACAGGTTGCGGATACACCTTTAGTCCACAGGCTGAAAAACATAAAAAATGCCAAAGTACAGGAAGGCTCATGGAAAACGTTATGGACCAAAATACAATAATGGGCCTTTGTCGACAAAAAGAGAACTCAAGGAGTAGAGAAAATCAAACGCAGCACTCTCTTCGGCTATGCCAATGCACCATTGATGGCCAGCTTTGGTGGTATGAAGGAAACTATTGTTAAGTCCATCATCAGTCGATATCACAATGGTTGGTTCTACTTCGACGAGCCGGTCGACATCTTTGGAGATTTCATCTCCAAGCTGACCAGTCTCGCTAATGGAGGAGACCCCGTACCAGTCAGAATCAAAGAAGGACTAGTCGAAGAGTTGACTGGGTCACCTTCTGGTAAAAACTCCAAGGGGTTGATGATTAGTCAAATCACAACCCGAACGCCATAGATTGTGGCCAAAATCATTGCCATAACACTCACTCTAGCAGGTCGAGGCAGCGACCTTAAGCTAGAAATGCTAGAAGCCGTCGACACCATCGCCATCGATGGATGAATATACAGATGGGGTGATTATTTTGTTGACATGGTGAAGACCATCTGTGAGAGATGTCAAGAAACGGGGGGAATCATCAAGTTCCCCTCCCTCATCTTATGGATTGTCATATACCACATCTGCCCAAAGGGGAGTCTAGTCTTTCAGGAACCATCGAAGTTTGACATGTGGGGGTTTAAACCATTTTCCTAGAAAGGAACCTTGCATGAAATTGAGCGTGGGAAAGTACTGTTGGAGGACTGGTTTCAATAGCTCAAAGTCTGCATGACTAGATGGAGGGTGCCTCAAAACATCCGATGAAATCTACCGACAAAATCCCACATCCAGCTGGAGCTCGACCATACCTCGGTCTGGTACATGCAGGGAGACAATTCCAACGCCAAAGCCCTCAACTACTATCCATCTGTAAACAAGATATTCTGGGAACTGTCTTGACAGGTGAAAACAAAAATACCAGTACCAGCAGCAGCAAACTAGATCAACTTCTCGATCGAGGAGCTACTCACAGACCAAAAAAAAAAGGAAGACTATGAGCTCAACCTCTATATCAACACATTTGTGTCGGAGGAGACACCGGTGGATTGCAGATAACCATCAAACCTTCAACCGCAAAAAGAACAGAACCCCAGACCGTAAATCCAAAGCCGCAGCCATAGCAGCAGATAACTCCTCCGCCTGTAGAAAGTGTCGCCCCGATTCAGGAACCGACGGGAGAGACAGAACCCGACAACCTTGAGTATGCTGTTGCAAAAGGCATTATTTGAAAACTCTCAAAAGAAATAGCAGTAGCCAGAAAGAAAATAAAAACACAAGAACAAATACAAGGTAAAGGTAAGCGCAAGCTTATCCTTACCGACTCATCAGAGGACGAGGAGGAACTGGCAGCCATGGCCCTCGACATCATAGGGGATTCCGCAGCAAATAACGTTCTGGTTGAAACCAAGTTCCAGTGATTTGTCAACGCCGGAGCACAAGCAGGTCGACCGAAGAAAGCAAATACTACGACGACGCTTGAAAACGTCGTCGATCTTGTGTCGATGCCTCCACCCCCATCACTGACGCAAATAACCGAGGAACAAGCAGCGGCACCACAGTTAGTCAACCCTCTCGACTTATGCAAAAGTGCGATGCCGGAGGCTGTCAAAGCAAAATTAGACAGAGATAGGGACTTGCAGGAGTTCTTTGAGAAACTGCCTGCGATTTTTATGTCGACTCAGAAAATATCTACAAAAGCGCCTATCTTCACGTCTAGATGACACCAACTAGGACAAGGCACATAATCCCCAGTCATTGCAACCATCTCGTCGACTTTCTAAAGAAATCCCGACAAGGAATCCAAAGTGATTGCACGTAGGTCCTCAATTATTGCACTGACCGACCCCATACCCCAAGCTGACCTACCAGCCACTGCACCTACTGAGGGAGAACCCAACCTAAACTCACAGCCTCGACCCGACAACCCACCACTCAACCATACTTCCCCCAAACCGATCACCCCCGACCATTTGTCAACTCCATCACCACCACCACCACCCCCTGACTCAGAGAAAGGCCCCCCACAATCGACTGCATCCACACAACCAGAGGTGGTAGTCATCCCACCTCCCCTACCCGACAAACCATCAGCCTCTAACCCACAAACCAAAGATCCCGCCTCGACTATTGTAGGTACACAGGAAGCAGATAAAGAAAAGCATAAGAAGAGGAAGGAGAAACAGAAGAAGGAGCATCACGAAAAGACTTCGAAGGTACAAATTAGAATGAAGGATGCAAGTTCCTTGACTGACACAGAGTTAGGACAAATCCTCAAAACCCTAGCAAGTGAAGCAAAGACGAGGAGTGAGCAAAGAAATAAAGAACTCTAGGACAAAAACACAGAACAAGTCGAGTTTCTTGACAAATGCAGGAATCTGGCCTAGTCCGTCATGCCGGGCCCCATAGAGATCGACACAGACAAACCACTTGAAAGAGTGTATCAGCTATTTGAGATCATGGTGTCAACCCTCCAAGCTCACATTTAGGAAACCAAGGAGGAACAAAAAGAGGAAACTGCCCGACTCCTAATGGCACAGCACACTGCATTTTTTGAAGCATATAAAGTACTGTAGGATCATATGGAGGAGTCTGTCGTAACCGAAGAAGTACTAAGAGACTAGCCTAATCACTATGGGCAAGTTTATCAGCAGACACGATAGACTCAGCAAGGGATTCAGGCACTGGAGAGTAGAAAAACCACTGAGGAAGCACTCAGAACAATAATAGAAGAACAGATAGTGCTTGAAACTGCCAAACTGTAGAAACTAGAAAGGGAAGCACATCAATGGGTGCAACAAGCTCTCCCTAACTTAGAGAAAGTCGACATCATCTGCCCGCAGATGAAACGACTCATCAAAACTGCAGAGGAGAAGGACCAGTTCATGGGTCCCGACATGGAGAGGATAGCTAAAGTCTCCATCTCAGAAAAGATGTCGATCTTATCAAGCTTGACCACACTCACCATTGACATCCAGAAAATTTTGCAGAGTTGGACAGATTTCCAACATCACCTCGTAGTAACAGCCCCAGCCATTGTAGAAATCTGCATACAGAAAAGACCGACCATTAGAATTCACATCCCACCGCAATAACTATTAAAGGCTAGCAAGAATTTTGTACCTCATTGTTTCTTCGGGAGGAAGAAACGTTTTGTTTGTGGGGGAGATGTAGAAGGAGCAAGTCGATAAGTCGACTTGAACGATAGCTGACTTAGTTGATCAGCCGACTATGTCGATGGGCTGACTTAGTCGATCAGCCGAGTAAGTAGGTCGGTCGACTAAAGCTAGAGATTAGGTCGACCACCTAAGGTCGTGTCGGTTCACCGAACCGACAGGTAGTTATTTTGTAACCGTTCTGTAATCATATATATTAGGTTGTTGAGCTAGATGAGAACTCATTTCAGTTCTCTGTGTTGTATGGACTCATTTGTATAATATAATATGTTTATTCACCTATCTGTTCTTATCTCTTGTCTATGTTTTATATTTATATATGTTTTAGTGTGTATTATTGGTAACCTTATGTGATCTATGAGATTACAACAAGAGGGCAGCAGCCACAAGGTTCCTAGACTTTAAGATAAACCAAGAACTGAGAACCAGCAAGAGAAACTCATGGAAGTCAAGGGCTTAGTCCTGAACGTTCATAGTAAATAAGTGAAAAGGGGACAGGTCTGCAAAATTTTGAAATTTTGATGTGCAAATTGTATATGTATTGGAACACTAAGGACAGTGTTATTCCAAGGGGGAGGGGATTGTAATACACCGGTTTTGACCCATTTGCGTTAAAGGGTACATGATGTATATTTTGTAATTAACCATGGTGAGGAGCTAAAGGAAAAATCCCCACCATCGATTCAGTTGTGTTATGTTTCAGAAATAGGGATCGTTGCTGATGGTATATCGTGCTGTCTGGCACATTATAGCTTTGGCATCATGTAAATACGCACATCAATTTAATTAAACCTATATCCAGCTACGACGGTGAAACGTTAAATGAAAAGGGCATGATTCCAAAGGATAGGGGGGTTGCCTAAATTGTTGGGGCCATTGGGAGTTAGCCATGTGTCACCACCACCCCTGTTGTTTTGTTGTTAGTTGGGGCAGTGATTTGCTGACAAAAATACCACGCCTGCTCCCACTCTCCACGGCGTGTGGATGGTCTACCCACTAACCAGATCATGAGTATGTTCAGTTTCCTCATGTGGGCTGAGATAAAAGGTCCCATGATTCCTTGATTTGGGGTTCGCCCTCCTCTGCCTCATGGATTTTTGGCCTGCGGGTTGGTCTTTTCTTCTCTCGGGGAGTTGTTAATCGGAGGTTTTGTTCATCCTCAGGTTCGCACGGGAGTTTTGTGTCTTCCTCCACCATTGTTAGACTGCGTCATGTTCTGTTTTTCCATCGTTACCCTCACGCACCGGCTGGGGAGTTCTCTTGGAGATTGTGTGCATACGACGAGCTGGAAGAGTGGCCTCAAGGGCCCAATTTCTGCTGTGTATGTGAAATCGCCATGGTTTTCATCCTTGACCTGGATTGCTTCTGGTTTAATCCGTGTTTTGGGTTGATGTTGTTCTTCCCATGAGTTGTGGATGCTACTTAGAGTCTGTTTCCTTCTTCCAATTTGGGGTTGTGCTTCTTCCATGTTGTATTGTTGAGATAGGGGTTGTTGTATTCCCCATTTGTAGACTATGTATTATTCCTGGTGTTTCCTTATGGGATTGGGCTATTGACCTATCCCTGGTTGGGTTTTTGCGTGTGCAAACCTCCTTTTGGGGTTTTGATGTGCATCTGAGTTTTCCCTTGTCCATGCTGTGTTGTTTTGGCCACACTAGGGTCAAGAACAACTCTGAGTTGTGTTGTGGACTAGAGCTATGTTTCACCTTTTGGGTTTGGGATTGTCACCCTGTTGTCTTCATCTTATTCACGGAGCTGTGAAGAGTTGTTTTGCTGCTATAAGCAGTGGTTGGTCTTTGGACTATTGAGAGTAGGATTAGAGGCTAGGTATGCTTGAGAAAACTGGTGTTTGAGGTCATCAGCTTAGCATTTAGCCTTTCTTAGCTCCTTGATGGCCTAATAAACCCTACTGTGTGGGCTTAGCTGATTTGTGTACCTTGGCTATGTGTGAGCCTACTTTGACGCTTACTCCTTGAGGAATCATGCCCAGCTTCGGGGTGGCAGTGTTGCTGAGAGATTGATGAGCATGCTGGCCCATGGTTGGGTGGAACGTTGCAGCGACATAGTTGGTTGCGGGATGAGTTCTTATCAGATGAGTATTCTTGACTATTTCGTATCTGCATTTATATTTACTGATTAATGAATATGATGAACATGTGGCATGCTTGAATGAATGTATGTTTGCTTCCGCTATGTATATGAAGGATTATGCCTCTGAGTATGTATTATGTTTAAGCTTTTTATTTCAGCATTATATGCTTGTTCATGTTCATGGGGCTATGTGCCCGTATGTTTGGTGTTAGTAGCGTCCTCTTCATCGGTTAGAGGGGCAGGGACGTTACACTCTCACTTGGAGAGTGATCACAATAACCGTTGTTGTGCTTGATGGACTATGCTATTAACCTTGGACTTGGAAAATATCTCATCTTCACCTTCATGATTGAAGGCCAACATAAATCGAGCAGGAACTCAATTTCTATCTAGTTACTACCTTTGTCACATGTCTGCAAGCTTCTGGCTAGTATGTATATTTTCCAACACTAATAGTTCATCTTCTAGAACATATCTTATGAAATGGTATTTGAGTTGTATATGTTTAATCTTAGAATTGAAGGCTGAGTTATTTACAAGATGAATGGAACTCTTGTTGTCTACAACCTGCTATTCTCTTGCTTCTTACCCAATTCCTCAATGAACATCTACAACCAAATCATTTCTTTGCTTGCCTCTTTAGCAGCAACATACTATGCTTCCATTGTTGAAAGTGCAACAACCTTTTGTAGTTTTGAAATCCAACTTGCCATTGTTCCACCTACAAGAAAAACATACCTTGTGGTGCTCCTCCTGCTGTCTTTATCACCTGCCATTTCTGCATCAACTGTTGAAATATTGTAACTTTGAAGAATATCCTATATGTATCTTTTGTGGTCCCTGATGGTCCTACCGGGAGAACCACTTGTATTATCTTGTACCCTGATGCTTCTAATTGGAAGAACTAATAAGAGTCATGAGGTTGTCCCCTCTAATTGTAAAGGTGGGTCATTAGCACCCCAGTGTGGTTACTTGAGCCTACATGTGTAACTCGAGCCTACATGATTAAATCGATCCTACATGTCGAATGACTTAATTGAAGTGAATGGATGAATATAAATAGAGGTGTAGCTCTCCTCATTTGAGCACACTCTCTCACTTGTGTAGCGAATTAGTGGAGAAGAGAAGTAGCTGGAGAAGGAGGAGGATCAGGCTTTGATCTCCTTACTGGTTTTATCTTTTATCTTTTGGGACATCTATATTGAGGAATATTTTTGCTGTTTTTTTCCCTTTAGGGTTTTCCCAGGATAAATCTTTGTGTTCCTTTTTTATGGTTGTGCTTGTCTATCTTTCAGTGATCCTGTTTATATGCTTTTGTTATGAAAGTGAAATGAAATACTTATGTCTTAGCTAAGCATATGAAAATTTAACATGGTATCAGAGCCACCCTGAAAGAATACATTGTGTAGCTACAGAAGCTAGGGCTTATTAATTTTTGGTTCTCTCTCCACAATCAATCAGCAAAAGAAGGCTAGGCTGACTCTCCATTGAAGGGCGCATCTTTCTGTCGAAGCGAAATTCGATTACGAGCATTTTCAGTTTTCGGTGCGAGAAATCAGGGCTTCTTGCAGAAGAGGAATTTTTCAGTGATCCCAGCATAGGATTTCTCTCCTCATAAAAATATAATTTTAGAAACCTGGATCAATATTTTTGGTTGGGTGAAACTCCGGGAAAGTCAAACCCTAGTTTGACACCGAGCTAGAAAAACCCTAAATACTAAAACTGCTAAGTTTTGGTACTTTTCCTATATTCTGCTATTCGAGATGTCTCAGGAGCTGAAAATTTCATAGGATGAAGATAAAATCCTTATGTACAATGTATCCAAAATTCAGCCTCATATTCGCTATATTCTTGGAGATATGATCCCTCCAAGTTAGGGTTCCAACCTCTTCCAGAATTCATCCATAAACAGGACACCTGGGGAGAATTGATGTAGCCTAGGCTACAGAGATCCAAATTGAATTACTGAAGATGTATCAGAAAAATCATGGACTTTAATTTTTGTGGTCTGAATTTCAGAACCAAAATATGAAACAGTGACATGTGGCAGGCCGTACAACTTCACTGTTTTGAACAGTCCTGTAACAGGTCACCTTGGGAAAAGGCTCATAAATACAAATTGGTGAAACCAATTTTGATGAAACCTATGGTGGTGGATCAAGGACATAATAGGTTACCTCAATGAGAAATTTGAGACATAGAGGAGCATTAATTTTTGATATATCATAGAAATAGTAACAGGCATTTCTGTAGAAGAAATTGGAAAACTAGGGCTTCCTGTTCCGGGAGCTTCCCTCCATTGTTTTCATAAAAGGAGTACATTGGACAAATCCATTTGAAGAGATATATATTTATATTCAATCAGACTGAAATATTCCAAGTTTTGGAAATTAGGGTTTCTCTGACAAACCCTAGATCAGCCAGCTCCAGAAGCAGGACAGACACCTCAAATCGGTAAGATCTAATCTTTTGCTATTTGCATTTGAGGTTCTCATTTCAAAATGATCTATCACATCAGCTTGATGATAAGCTTGGTGAAGTTGAAAACTTCCAAACATGGAAGTATTTAATCTCTCTGAAAAAAATGAATTGGACACCTACATGAGTAGAGAGGTTCCAGTTCTAGAGGGAAATGAGCCTCAAAGACTTACACAAGAAGAACTTGATCAAGGCCAAGAAGATCATTGTTGATTCAATCATGGATCAACTTATACCACAAGTTTCTTCCCTAAAGACACCGAAGATGTTTGATTCCTTGATCAAGCTATTTGAAGATAAGAACTTAAATCAGAAGATGGCTTTGAGAAAACAGTTGAAAATATGAAGATCCAGAATGCAGAACAACTTGAAGCGGTAAAAGAAGAAGTATGCAGAAGTGGTGATAGCCACCTTGAATGGCCTCCCAGGATCATGGGATTCATTCATGTGAAGAATTTATGCCAGAAGTAAGTGATAATTTCAGCTCGACTAATAAGAAGAGAAGAAGAATATGGGAGCAATTCAAGATCAAGCTCTCACCATTCAAAGAAGATCCCTCAAGCGATGAGGAATATGAAAAACTCAATTCTTGAAGAACCTCTTATTCATATTATCATTTGGATAAGAAATGATGATTTCATGAATGAATTATATGATAAAGCAGAATGATCAAGATGGATTCTACCCATGAAACAAATAAAAGATAAGTATTCAATTGCCATTTCATGATATTGTTTTGTTATACATTTGATTGTATTCAGTTGATGTGTTATGCATGATAGATTGTTTACATTAATACTACTAATATGCATGTGATGAGTAAGTAGCTCATGGCGCTATACAACTTTCCAGTGCTACTTATCAAACCTCTTTGCTGACATATTGGATTAGTGCACAATCTCAATGATGTCATGGTAGAGATGGAAGGCATCTAGAAAGTTTCTGTGAGATATGGATGATTGTTGTATTGGCTAAATAGTTGCATGATGCATAAGAATTTGTCATTATGCATATAGTTCTAACCATGCAACTGGTGCATTTTAATTGTAGGAAAGGTCCTATACAACCTCCTACAAGAAAACAAGGACGAGACTTGTTCCGAAGAACAAGTGATGACAATTCAATAAACATGAATCTGAAGCTCCCAGGGTCAGAGACACCATGACGGAAGAAAGAGCTTCAGAGAGCGGTAGATCCACCTCAAAGGATGAAGACCACCATGGGTATGAGAGATAACTCAAGATGAAGAAAATAATGCTATGAAAGAAACTATGATCAAAGAATAACAGTTGATCATGGGGAATGATGTATACGATATGATTTCGAGACATAAAGGGAAGTACATAGTATCCTCCATATGGATCTACAAGAACAAGTGTACAAAGAAAGGTTCGTGATTTTCCTCAGAAAGAATAGACTATGACATGACATACTCTATTGACCAGTATATATCCACCTGTACATAATGAAGAAGGAATATAATACTCCACTTCAGGGGGAGTGACTACAGAAGATATCTGAGTTCGAAATAGTACGACATGATGGACAGATTCTTGATGGATCGAGACTTTACCAAGAGTAGAGTGGGTTCCAACCTTCAAAGTTGAATGCAGAAGACTAGGATATGTTGATGATCTGACAAGACGAACTCATGAAAGATGTTATGATGAAAGAATACTAGAATGATGTATGGGATATAGTTCCCAAACCAGAAGGAAAGAGTATTGTATCTTCCAAATGGATATACAGCTGACGGAAGTATCAAGAAGTATAAAGAAAGATTTGTGGCCAGAAGTTTCGTTCAGAAAGAGGGAATTAATTTTGAAGAGACACCTACTCCAGGAAGCAAGGTACACTTCCTTTAGAACTACCATGGTAGTTTCTTCCATGGTGAAGTAAAGACAATCCTTCCTTAATGGTATGATTGAGAAAGAGTTTTACATCAAATAGTCATGAGGATTTGAAGTTTAAGCCATATGGAATCATGTATGCAAGTTGAAGAAGGCCCTCTATGGCCTGAAGCAAGCTCCCAGAGCTTGGTATGGAAGAATAGATAGTTTCTTGTCGAGCATGGGATTTACCAAGGGAAAAGCTAATCCTAA
Organism: Pseudotsuga menziesii; assembly: GCA_001517045.1. Taxonomy (NCBI): domain Eukaryota; kingdom Viridiplantae; phylum Streptophyta; class Pinopsida; order Pinales; family Pinaceae; genus Pseudotsuga; species Pseudotsuga menziesii. Next base: position 591,751 of record LPNX011190753.1, on the reverse strand, counting down.
CCTTTATCTCAAGGTTGTAGAAGATGAACTTGTCATCCTGTTATTATATGTGGATGACTTATCCTTGACAGGAAATGAGAAACAGGTCATGGAAAGCAAGAAGAAACTAGCAGAAGAATTTGAGATGAAAGACCTTGGGTTAATGCATTATTTACTAGGTCTGGAATTATGGCAAAGTTCAGAAGAAATATTTCTCAACTAGGGAAAGTATGCGGTAGATATATTGAAGAGATTCAATATGTTGGAATGCAAAGTCATGGCCACACCCATGGACTCCAACCTGAAGCTGTTAGCTGATGACTCATCAGAGTTAGTGGATATGACTCATTACAGATAGTCATTGGGTCATTGTTGTACTTGAAAAATACCAGACCAGACATTTGTTTTGCTGTGAACACCTTAAGTCAATATCTTGTTCAACCAAGACGGGTTCACCTAGTAACTGCAAAACATGTGATGAGATATCTGAAAGGGACTATAGACTTTGGTTTATATTATGATGGTAGCCATGAGTATAGATTGTATGGCTACACAAATGCAGATTGGGTTGGAAGTATCTCAGATAGGAAAAGAACATTAGGTATATGCTTTTCTTTGGGGTCTGCTATGAGTTCATGGTTTAGCAGGAAACAATCCAGTGTTTCTCGTAGCATGGCTGAAGCAGAATACATAGCAGATTGATCTGCTAAGTTGTGAATCCATGTGGCTTCAGAAGCTGATATCAAGTCTCTTTGAACTGAAGATGGATACTACATTGATTATATGTGATAACGAGAGTTGTGATAACAGAGAACCCTGTGTTCTGTCGTAACACATAGAAATCCGGTATTTCTACATTCAAGATAAAGATGCAGATGATGATGTTTCAGTATTCACATACTGGAGATACAGATAGTGATAGTTCAGTATTCACATACTGAAGATGTAGATGAATATGGTTTAGATGATGATGCACTGACAAAGCCTCTGTCTTGGGTAAAGTTCGAACACTTTCGAGACAAGCTTGGTGTGGTTCAGAAAGACCTTCCCCGAAAGGGGGAGTAGTGATGTTGCAGAGGGATTGTATCATCTTGGGACATATGTCCAGAAGTGATCCGGTGACTTCGGTCATCGAGAACGTGGTGGGATTGTATCATCCCCGGGAACTTGCCCAAAAGTGACCTGGATACCTCGGTCTTCGAGAATGAAGAGGGATTGTATCATCCCGGGACATATGTCCAAAAGTGATCCGGTGACCTTGGTCCTCGAGAATGAAGAGGGATTGTATCATCCTAGGAAATCTATCCAAAATAGATCCAGTGACTTCGGTCTTCGTGAATGTGGTGGGATTGCATCATCTCTAAACTTCGGTTCAAAATGTATCCAGAGGTCTTGGCCCCTGTGAATGTGCTGGGATTGCATCATCCTTGAACTTCGGTTCAAAATGTATCCAGAGGTCTCGGCCCCCGTGAATGTGGTAGGATTGCATCATCCCTGAACTTCGGTTCAAAATGTATCCGGAGGTCTTGGCCCCCACGAAAGTGGTGGATTGCATCATCTCTGAACTTCAATTCAAAATGTATTCGGAGGTCTCAGCCCCCGTGAAAGTGGTGGATTGCATCATCCCTGAACCTCAGTTCAAAATGTATCTGGAGGTCTCGGCCCCCATGAAAGTGGTGGATTGCATCATCCCTGAACCTCGGTTCAAAATGTATCTGGAGATCTCAGTCCCCGTGAATGTGGTAGGATTGTATCATCCTTGAACTTCGGTTCAGAACAGATCCGGTGACTTCGGTACTCGAGAACGTGTGTTGATCCTGTAATTCCTAGAGGAAGGATTGTCTGAGTTCCACATTTGTGTTGATCCCGTAATTCCGAAAGGAAGGATCGTTAGTAACTCCGTAAAGACCTAAATCCCATAATTCCGAAAGGAAGGATCATTGAATTGATCCCGTAATTCCAATAGGAAGGATTGTCTGAGTTTCACAGATGTGTTGATCCTGTAATTCCAATAGGAAGGATTGGCTGAGTTCCACATCTGTGTTGATCCCGTAATTCCGAAAGGAATGATCGTTAGTAACTCCGTAAAGACCTAAATCCCGTAATTCTGAAAGGAAGGATCATTGAATTGATCCTGTAATTCCAATAGGAAGGATTTTCTGAGTTCCACAGATGTGTTGATCCCCTAATTCCAATAGGAAGGATTGTCTAAGTTCCACAAATGTGTTGATCCCGTAATTCCGAAAGGAAGGATCGTTAGTAACTCCGTAAAGAACTAAATCCTGTAATTCCGAAAGGAAGGATCATTAGTAACTCCGTAAATACCTAAATCCCGTAATTCCGAAAGGAAGGATCATTGGTAACTCCGTAGAGACCTAAATCCCGTAATTCCAAAAGGAAGGATCATGTTGATTTTTTGATGATGATGATGATGTTTCTGATCGAAAGATCAGATGTTGCTGATGATGATGATGTTCTCTGATCGAAAGATCAGAAGTTGCTGCTGATGATGATGTTCTCTGATCGAAAGATCAGAAGTTGCTGCTGATGATGATGTTCTCTGATTGAAAGATCAGAATATGATGATGATGCTGTTACTAATGATGATGATGTTCTCTGATCGAAATATCAGAATATGATGATGATGATGTTTCTCTCATCGAAAGATCATAAGTTGCTAATGATGATGATGTTCTCTGATTGAAAGATTAGAATATGACGATGATGATGTTTCTCTGATCGGAAGATCAGAAGTTGCTGATGATGATGTTCTCTGATCGAAAGATCAGAATATGATGATGATGATGTTTTTTTGATCGAAAGATCAGAAGTTGCTTATGATTATGATGTTGCTGATGATGATAATGTTTTATGATCGAAAGATCAAAATGCGATGATGATGATGATGTTTCTGATCGAAAGATCAGAATGTGATGATGATGAGATCCTGAAGATGATGATGCCGATGACGTACTGATAGAAATATCATAATATGATGATGAGTTGATGTTAGAGTATGATGATGTTCGGTTGATGATGGTTCTGATCGAAAGATCAGAGGCTGATGATAATGATGAGTCTGATTGAAAGATCGAAGTATGATGATGATGTTGTTACTGATTGAAAGGTCAAAGTGCTGAAGATGATGTTGCTGATCGAAAGGTCAAAGCGCTGAAGATGATGTTGCTGATCAAAAGGTCAAAATGTTGAAGATGATGTTGTTAATCGAAAGGTCAAAGTGCTGAAGATGATGTTGTTGATCGAAAGGTCAAAGTGCTGAAGATGTTGTTGATCGAAGTAGTCAAAGTATTAATGATAATGAAGACTAAAGATTGAAGATGAAGACTACATAATGTTGAAAAGCTTCCAATGATTTATAGATGTATTACCCTGATGATGTTGATGATGTCCTCTATCTCTCTCCTACTATTGTTGTTGTTGATGTTGTTGTAGAATACCCTCTCGTTAAGGGGGAGTGTTGAAATATTGTAACTTCAAAGAATATTCTATATGTATCTTTTGTGGTCCCCGATGGTCCTACCGGGAGAACCACTTGTATTATCTTGTACCCCTATTCTTCTAATCGAAAGAACTAATAAGAGTCATGAGTTTGTCCCCTCTAATTGTAAAGGTGGGTCATTAGCACCCCAGTGTGGTTACTTGAACCTACATGTGTAACTCGAGCCTACATGATTAACTCGAGCCTACATGTCGGATGAGTTAATTGAAGTGAACAGGATAATATAAATAGAGGTGTAGCTCTCCTCATTTGAGCACACTCTCTCACTTGTGTAGAGAATTAGTGGAGAAGAGAAGTAGCTGGAGAAGGAGGAGGATCAGGCTTTGATCTCCTTGCTGGTTTTATCTTTTATCTTTTTGGGACATCTATATTGAGGAAGCTTTTTGCTGGTTTTTTCCCTTTAGGGTTTTACCAGGATAAATCTTTGTGTTCCTTTTGTATGGTTGTGCTTGTCTATCTTTCAGTGATCCTGTTTATATGCTTTTGTTATGAAAATGAAATGAAATACTTATGTCTTAGCTAAGCATATGAAAATTTAACATCAACACATCCCTATAGAACAATGTCTAAACCTCCAAAACATAATGCATGAGAACATGTACCTCTCAAATACCTAAGAATCCATTGTACTGTCCTCCAATTCTCTTTACCTGGATTTTTCATATACCTGCTCACAAATCCCACTACATGTGAAATATATGTTCTTGTGCACACCATGGAATATATCAAGCTTCCAACTGTTGATGAATAGGGAACCTTGGACATGCATTATATCTCCTCCTGTGTCTTGGGATACATCTCCTTACTTAGTTTAAAATGGCTAGAAAAAGGTGTACTAACTAGTTTTGCATTATGCATTCTAAACCTCTCCAACACTTTTTCTATGTACTCACCTTGAGACAATGTCAATTTGTGATTTTTCTTGTTTCTTGTTATTCTCATACCAAGGGTTTGTTTTGCAACACCCAAATCCTTCACAAATGATTTACCTAGTTTCCTTTTGAGTACATTTATATCATGCATGTTAGACCATGAAACAAGCATTTCATCTACATACAATAACAAGATAATATATCTTCCATTATCTAGCCTCTTGAAATAAACACAATGGTCAAAATGACATCTACTATAGCCTATTATGTCATAAACTTATCAAATTTAAATTACCACTTCCTTGGATCTTGTTTCAGGCCATACAATCTCTTCTTCAACTTGTGTTAGAGCATTATATCACCTTAGTAACATGGTCATACACCTATGACACATTTTCATTAGTTTCATGCTTATGCTATATGGTCCAAAACTAGGTTGTGTTGGTCAAGCAAGGTCCTTTTGGTGTTTTGGACTCATTAATGAACCCAGGAACCCACATTTGATTATTCTAGTTACACATGCACCCTCATTTATGAAATTTTAGTCCTTTGTATGCTCCCACTCTATAAAACAGATAAACTGGTTGACTAGAGGTGCCCATGCATGGTATTTGGGTGTTTTTTGCTCTTTTGGACAATTTATTGCTTCCTAGAGCCACTCCCACTCACCCATGCAGACTACCACTCCTACCTTACCTTCATTTATGTCCTATCATGATCCATCCATGTTCACACAGGAATTCGTGACCGTTTGAGGTGGTTTGGGAGCTCATTGGTCCACCTATGGGGGGTTTTGAGGTCCAATCTAAGCCTGCCACATGTATGCATCCAAATTGCCTCCAAAGGATAAAAATTTTCTCCAAATATAATATTAAAATGTTCCAGGAATATATACATACTATAAAATGATAATAAACTCAGTTATTGGCACCATTCTATGTGTTAATTTCAGTCTTTTCATTGTTTTTCTGCATAATTTGTGAATATATTGAGTTGTGAGGATTCATTTAGCTCCTAGATATTTATGTGAATCATATTTTCACATGGTATCAGAGATATTTTGAGCTACAAATCAAATCCATAGCGTTTGAGTTTATATCTAGGGTTTCTTCCAGAAAAATTCAAGTGTTTTCATTGCAGGTACTTCCAGTGTTTCTGTCACTCAATGCGCAAGAAGAAATGGAGAAAAATCATTTCTTTCTTAACCCATTAAATTATTTTTAATGGAAGGAATAAATGGTGATCCATCTCAGGTCGAAATGCTTCTACAGAGTCACCATGGGGACTGAGAACGAACCCAACTCTACTGTGGAAAAATTGAAGTACTTCAACGGATTGGATGAAGCATTCATGATGCTTTGTCTCAGTATCTCGAGGGATCTTCTCTTACATGCAAATAGTCTTACTACACCCAATGATTTCTGGATCAAGATCGAGTCAATGTTTGGGAAGAATAATGAGATGAGAGGACACCAACTCGAAGATGAGTTGATCTCATTGAGCCCAACTCACTTTGAGACAATGCAAGATTTCTTCACAATGTTCAAATCATTGGTGCTTCAGCTGAAATAATGTGGCATTGAAAAGAATGACAAGCAACTGATCTTGTCTATTCTTTCTAAGCTAGGCCATGCGTACTCAATGTTTTTCTCCTCATTCCACTCAGGCAAGTTGGTAGCTTGAAATTGGAGAATTCCTTTACTGGCAGACTTCATGGAGTCTTTAACACAAGAAAAAGACAAGTTGGTACAAATAGGTACCATCAAATACACCAAGGATCAATCCCTTTCTGCAAGAGTTTTGAATCAATCCAAATGTAAGAAGAAATCCAAGGATTCAAAGCAGCAAGAGAAGAAGAAGCAGGACAAGCCCAAATCTTCAGATGGGGGTTCGAATTCTAGCAAGGAAAAAGAGAAGAAGAAGCAAGAGAATAAAAACTACATTTATTGTCACAAGGGGTGGAATCCAGAGAGTTCATGCATGAAGAAAACCATTGACATGATGGCACAACTCCTTGAGAAGAAAAACATCCCACTGCCAGAAGGTGCAAGGAAGAAAGAGGGAGGTTCAAGCTCAAAGAACAAGGATAGTTAACATGCTTTGGTTGTTGGGTCTTCAAGATATTCATCCTTCATTATAGATTAAGGTGCCTCAAGGCACATGGATTCCATGCAATATTCCTTCACATACATCCATCCTTACAGTGGTCCATCCATTCTCATGGGTGATGATTCAAAAATCCAAGCCAAAGGGAATGCCGACATTGCTCTAGAAGATGGGTATTTCAACAATGTGTTGTTTGTACCTGATCTTGTAGAGAACCTACTCTACGTCTATAAAATGACACACATAGGTACAACCAAGAGAATAAAATTTACTCAAGATGATGTAGATATCTCATAAATCTCTACATGCCAAGTTGTTGCTGTGGGTTTTGCTGACCATGATTCACGAATTTATAAGTTCTCTCACTTCCTCCCCTACTCCCAAGAGAACGCGCTCCTATCACATGCCAATGAAACCAGAAATTTTTGGCATGAGAGGTATGGACACCTTAACTATAGCTACCTCCAATATTTAAGAAAGGATTGCATGGTTTAAGGGCTTCATACCATCAAGTTTTCCAAAGGCACTTGCAAAGGGTGCATAGTGGGGAAACATGTTGAGCGCAAATATGACAAAGGGAACGCTAGGAGGGATATCCAAGTGCTTGAGCTGATCCATTAATATCTGATAGCACCTATTCCCACACCCTCATATGGGAATTCAAGGTATGTGTTTACTTTCATAGATGATTACTCAAGGTAATGTTGGGTATATTTTCTAAAACAAAAATCTGAAGTCTTTGAGACTTTCAAAGTGTTCAAGGATTTAGTTGAGAACATGTGTGGGAATAAAATAAAGGTTCTTAGGAATGAAAATGTAAAGGACTATTTCAACAAGAAATTATAGCATCTATGTCATGATAGTGGCATTCAGATGCAACATTCTTTTCCCAACACACCACAACAAAATGGTGTTGCAAAGCGCAAGAACATAGCTCTGAAAGAGATGACAACATGCAAGATGGAGGAAAAGGATTTGTCACCTAAGATATGGGATGAAGCTATCAATTGTGATGCATATGTTCAAAATAGAGATCCACACAAAACATTGGAAGGGAAAACTCCATTTGAGGCTTGGAGTGGTCACAATCCCAATGTTTCTCATTTCATGGTTTTTAGCTCAAATGATTGGGCTAGAATTTCTTCCAAGAAGAGAAAGGCATTGCAACCTGAAAGCAAGGAGTCTATTATGGTTAGATATGCTGAAGATGCAAAGGGATACAATCTATTTGATCCCTCATCTCATAAAACATTCATTGAAAGGAGTGTACAGTTCGAAGAAGAGCCCATGCAGGAGCAACGAACTAGTCCAAGGGGATTGCACACATCCTCCACTCCATGATAATGTAAGTGATCATTATTCCTCTGATTTTTTTGATTCTGATGTTGATTATGATGATGAAATTCATTCATATCATGAATCACCCATTCGGCCAAAGTGGGCTGAGAAAACCATACAAGCAGTTGGTGATGTTGCTGGAGATCCACTAGACTCTAGGAAGACTAGATCTCAATTTCACAATGTTTTCTCCACTTGTGAATTGAATATTCTAGAGAGATGATTTATGATGGTTGGATATGATTCTAATACATATTAGGAAGCTTCACTTGACCCAATATGGAAAACATCCATGCAAGAAGAGTTCAAGTCTTTGCAAGATAGTGAAACTTGGGAGTTGGCTCCTCTACCTTCCAAGAGAAAACTAGTGCAATGTAAGTGAGAATATAGGACCAAAGTAGCTGCAGATGGTTCATATATCAAGTACAATTCCATTTTGGTTTCCAAAGGCTTCTCTCAATTACAAGGAGTGGAATATACAAAGACATTCATAGTGGTTTCAAATATAGACTCAATCAGGCTAGTTTTGGCCATTGCTGCATCTAAACGATGGGAGGTTCACCACATGGATGTGAAGAGTGATTTTATTCATGGTGAAATTCATGAAGAGATCTACATGCAGAATCCTGAAGGTTTCATTCATTATCCTTCACTTGTTTGCAGGTTGAGGAAGTCACTCTATGGCCTCAAGCAAGCCCCTAGAGTTTGGTATGCCAAGATGGATAGCTTCTTTCTTTCACTAGCCTTTGAGTGATGAACTATGATACTAATGTATATTTGCAACATATTTGTGATTTATTGTAGGTCATAGTAATGTATGTTGATGACCTTTTGATTACAGGAAGTTGCGTTGATGATATAGGATCAATAAAGTCCTCTTTGCATAGTGAGTTTTCTTTGACTGACCTTAGATTGTTGAAAAAATTTCTTGGCTTGAAGATTGAGCAATCTGATGTAGAGATAAATGTCAAGAAATCAAATTATCTTGCATACCTATTATTGAAGTTCAATATGTCTGAATGTAAGGAAGCTAAGTGCCCATTCCTTTTAGGAATAAAACTAGGTGATTTTGGTTCATCTCCATTGGTGGACAACTCAGTGTACAGGAAACTAGTTGGGATCTTATTGTATCTCACACACTCTCAACCTGATTTGTCTTATGTAGTAGGTGTTGTTGCAAGATATATGTAGGATCCTCATGAGATACATTGGAAGGATTCAAAAAGGATCTTGCATTATGTGCAAGGAACCAAACACTTTGGGGTACACTATGCTGTTAGTTCTCCACTATAACTAGTTGGATTTACTGATTCTATTTGGGATGGAGATTCCATTAACATAAATTCCACTTCAGGTTATGTCTTCATGCTTGCACATGGTCCCATACGATGGTAAATCAAGAAACAACACACTATATTCTTATAATCAGCTGAGGCCGAGTACAGAGGAGAAGTGAACGGAGCTACACAATGTGTGTGGTTGCAAGGTATTCTTGGGGAACTTGGATTCAGATTAGATTCACCCACAATCATTTGGTGTGATAATCAAAGTGCAATCAATATTTGCAATGATCCATTGCATAGACATAGGACCAAGAACATAGAGATACACATGCACTACATTAGGAGCTTAGTGCATGAGCAGGTGATATTGTTGCAATATTTCCCATCTGTAGAGCAAACTGCTGACATCTTCACCAAGAGCTTCACAAAGAAGAAATTCACCTATATGAGATCACTTCTTCGAGTGGGTGAAACTTGGTGATTGATGATATTTCACTTAGATTAGCTCCATGTTGATTTTTGAGGGGAGCTTTTGTTCTCATGAGGTTTTCCTCCTTACCTTGGTTATATGGACAAATAAACTTTGTAAGAGATGACTTGAGCCTTAGTTGCCAAGGCATCAATAATTTTGTGATGTATTTACTCTAAGTCATGATTAATCGAGGGGGGGGTTAGAGAATTATGCCACCTTAATACCATGTTCATACACCCAGGACACATTTTTATTAGTTTCATACTTATGTTAGATGGTCCAAAACTAGGTTGTGTTGGTCAAGCAAGGTCCTTTTAGTGTTTTGGACTCATTAATTCACCCAAGCACCCACATTTGATCATTCTAGTTACACATGTTCCCTCATTTATGACTGTTTAGTCCTTGGTTCTCTCCCACTCCATGAAAAGGGGAAACTGGTTTACCAGATGCGCCCATGCATGGTATTTGGGTGTTTTGGCTCTTTTGGACCATTTATTGTTGCTTAGAGCCACTCCCACTCAACCATGAATTCCACCACTCCTACCCTACCTTCATTTATGTCCTATCATGCTCCAACCACATTCACACAGGAATTCGTGAGCGCTTGAGGTGGTTTGGTAGCTCATTGGTCCACCTAGGGGGGGTTAAGGTCCAATCTAAGCCTGCCACATGTATGCATCCAAATTGCCTCCAAACGATAATGATTTTCTCCAAATGTAATATAAACAGGTTCCAAGAATATCTACATACTGGACAGTTATAATAAACTCAATTATTGGCACCATTCGTATATGTTAATTTTAGTCTTTTCATTATTTTTTATGCATAATTTGTGAATATATTGAGTTGTGAGGATTTCTTTAGCTCCTAGATATTGTTGTGAATCATATTTTTACAACCTGCAAACCAAATTATCCTTCCCTTTGAACTCATACCCTTGTGGATGCTGCATATAAATATCTTCCTCCAAATCCCCATGGAGAAAGGATTTTTTTACATCTAATTGTTCAAGATGCAAACCTTCTACCGCCAATAGACTTAAAATAGTCCTAATTGAAGTCATTTTAACAACATGAGAAAATATTTCAACAAAATATATAACTTTATTTTGTGTAAACCCCTTTACAACAAGTCTCGCCTTATACCGCTTCTTGCCTCCATCTTCTTCCTTCAAGCTGTAAACCCATTTATTCTGCAATGCTCTTTTACATGTAGGAAACTCAACCAGATCCCAAGTCTAGTTTCTTGCCAAAGATTCCATGTCGTTGTTCATTCTTTGCTCCCACTTCTTTCTAGTTTCCTACATTGCCTCTTCATAACATTTTGGTTCACAAGAATTAGTCATCAATCAATAATACAATGAAGGAGAGAATCATTCAGGGGGTCTTAACCTGGTAGATCTTCTTAAAATTGCATAAGTTTGAGGTACCTTCTTATTTTTTTGACTTCTTGGTACCTTTGGAACTTCATTTTCTTTGATTTCATCAAGCACTATGTACTCTATGTTTTATTTTTCTTCTTTCTTTCCATACAACTGATATTTGTAAATAACCTTTTCATTGAATATCACATCTCTACTCCCAAATATTTAGTGACCTTCATAATCCCATAAGCGATAACCAAAATCATCAACCATGTATCCAATAAAGGTGCATTTCTTGGATTTAGACTCAAGCTTTGTTCTATTTTCTTTATCAATATGGACAAATGGTTCACAACCAAAAGTTCTCATAAATGAGTTGTTTACCTTTTTACCTGTCCATGCCTCCTATGCAATCCCACCATCTAAAGCACTTGAAGGCCCCCTATTTATTAAATAAACAATAGTATCTACAACATCAACCCAAAACTATAAGGGAAACCTTACATGCAATCTCATACACCTTGCATGCTCCATGATCTTCCTATTCATCCTTTCTGAGACACCATTTTCTTGTGGTGTTCTTGGGACTATATTCTCTCTACAAATCCCATGGTATGAACAATAACTATCAAAATCGTTACTGTGGTATTCACATTCATTATCATATCTAAGACATATGAACCTTTTCCCTGTTTCATTCTCAACCAAAGCTTTCCACTTAAAAGTAGAAAACATGTTATATTTATGTCTAATGCAATAAACCCAAGTTTTTCTAGTTGCATCATCAATACAAGTAAGATAATAACAAGAGCCGGCAAGAGATTGTACCTGATCCAGTCCCCATACATCCGTATGCACAAGCTCTAACGATTCACTCTTCTTTTGTTTCCCAACCCTAAGAAATCTAACTCTCTTTTGTTTTCCATAATCACAGTTCTCACAGAATTCCAAACTTACTGGCTTCATATCTAAAACAATTTTCTTGAGTGAAGAATCTGCATCCCTATCTCACTCATGTGGCCAAGCCTATGATGACACAATGTTGCACCTGTTTATGTGGAAGCTACACAGATAGAATAATTAGTATTATGAGGACATAAATACAATGTACCTATCCTATCTCCTTTTTCTATTACCAATGCTCCTTTAGTGATCTTCCACCATGTTTTTCCAAACATAGACAAGCACCCGCTATCTCCCAACTGCCATGTTGAGATCAAATTAATTTTCATAGCATGAATATTCCTTACATATTTTAGCAACCATTTATTTCCATTATTTAACTTAATCCATACCTTAACCATTTCAACAATTTTACATGGCTCATCGTCCCTCAATAAAACATGTCCAAAATCACCTGGAACATAATCATGAAAGAATTTCCTAATGGTTTAGCATGGCATGAAGCCCCTGAATCTACTACCCATAATCACTAGTATTATCTAATGCAAGAATCAAAGCATCTTGTAACAGATCACCTGTTACATTAACTTCCTGGGTAGTCTCCTGTTTCCCATCTCCTTTCTTCTTTGGAGTTGTGCAGTATTTATATAGATGTCCTCTCTTACCACAGTTCTAGCACACTATTTTTCCTAGTTTGGACTTGGATTTTCCCTTTCTAGACTTGTTGCGATTACCTGGGATCATTCCTCTCTTCCTTTGTCTTCCCTTGCTCTCCTTAGTTAACACATTACCTGATGTCTCACCTATGCTTTTTATTCTCATTTCCTTGCTAAGAATAACACTAACAACATCATCAAAATTACGAGTGTTTGAACCAAAGACATAGTTACTTACAACCATGACCAAGCCATTCCATCTGTCTGGAAAGGAGCACAAAATTAGAAGAGCCCTAACCTCATCATCAAAGTTCAGTCCTAAAGAACTTAGCTGATTAGTAATTGTATTAAATTCATTTAAATGGTTAGCAACATATCCACCTTCTGACATATTCATATTAAATAAACCTTTCATTAGAAATACCTTGTTGGAAGTTAAGGGTTTTTCATAGAGCTTAACCAATGTGCTCATCACACCCCCTGTTGTCTTTTCTTTTGAAATATTGAAATCCACTGACGAAGCCAGGCACAACTGTATTGTTCCCAGTTCCTTTATGTCAAGATCCTCCCATTCTTCGTACTTCATAGTCACCACTTGTTTTGTTTTTTCGCCCATTGGTAGTAACTAATCCTTCTGGTACAAATAGTCTTCCATTTGCATCTTCCAGAACTGGTAGTTTTGGCTGTTAAATTTCTTGACCCTAAACTTTCCTTCTTCTGCCATTGCTCCCACTCGAACAAGGAACCCTTCTTTCCTATGAGTTCACCAAGAAAACAAACTTTGGCTTTGATATCAATTGTTAGAAAAAACAGGACTGTAGAGAAATAACAATAAATAAGATGCAAATATTAAAACATAAACACATTACAATAACGTGGTTCACCCAAGATGGGCCACACCCACATAGAAATTGCTAGTTCTTTTTTTATTAATATTTCCAACAAAAATGAAGGGATACAACTTGCAACAAACCGTTGCACTTCCTCGTCACTCTCTCACACAATCACAGAGTTTTTTTTTACAATGCTACAATTTAATACATAACCGTATTACAATATTTTCCTTTTATAGATAAACAACAATGCAAAACTATAAAGAAAATACATGCACCATAACCACCAACACATATAATCAGTTTGCTTCTACAAATATATTCTAAGATTAAAGCCTTTGTAAATTGTTTGTTAGAAACTTATTGATGAAATCTTTAAAAGGGATAAGGATAATAGGATGTAACATTATTCTCCAATAAGAATACCCACTATTATCATGTGCATTAGTTTTAGTCTTCAACTTGGAAGATTTTGTTGTCCAATCTTTAAGATGTACACTTCATAGAATTGAAAGCCCTATGTGGAAACATTAAAAAACTCGACGTTTTAGATAATTAGCTCAGGCCATCTTAATAGAATTTTCATTTTTAAACATAAAGTATACACTACTTTATGTTTTCATCCAACATAAAAAGTCAAATTGATTTAATACTTAGAAATGAAATATGTTCATATATTATATATAAAAATATAATAAAACATTATTTAATTTTGGAAATTACATCTATAAAAGATTTTATTATCCTTCAAACTTAAATATGTTAATATATAAATTCAAATGTGTAATAAAGAAGAAGAAAAAAATTTAATTTAAAAGAATATAAAATATTAATTAATTTGTTTTAAGGAAACACTTTGTTTCAAGTTTAATCTATTTTTAAATCTCGTGCTCAAGTTACAGATGCACATTACGTGCATATCTAGAGTTCAATGCACTCACCGTCACAATAAACCAGCTTGGTTAGCTCAATTGGTAAGATGTGCCTACATTTTCTTGGTTCGGGGGAGGTCATAGGTCTGAGCCTTGAGTCCTCTGGGGTTAGGCCTTCTGTTAAGATGGCCAACGATTTACCACCTCTACCATCCACAAATGTAGAGAAGTATTGCTGGGTTTCCCGAAATCAACCAACAAAATTTCTGGTTTTCCTCTTACAATCCTCGTAATCTATATTTTAGATTTCACCAACTTACCACTTACGTCATTATGACGTGTTTTTTTAAAAGAAAACATCCAAGATACTTTTTTCTACAGTCGTTAATACCTTTTGCGGCAGAATACCAATGAAATGATGAATAATTGGAGTTTTAACGGATTATAAAAAGTTATTTCCATAGTTTTGAAAAATTAAACTTAAGTACGAACGAACTAATGTTTTACACCGTTCAATATATCCTTGCTATGGAGAGACATAACAAGATTAAATACAATGCAATCTAGATGCGGATATTTAAAGTTGGATTCTAGATAGAACTTAGAAGTTGGGATATTTATGGTCAATGTAATATTATGAAATGCTTATTCATTGTCATCCTCAATGTTAGATTTTCACAAGCCTCTCTCTTTCATTCACATTTGTCGTCCCGTTTTCCGTTTTTTTTAAGTAAATTGTTGTTAGTTTTGTAAATTGAATGTTAAAATTTTATAATTGCATTTATGGATGTTTTTTTTACCTTTAGTAGTGGTGTGAAATTGACTAAATGTTAATGAGACTAATATTTTTATATACATATTTTGTTGTTGTTGTTGTTGTTATGGTAAAGCTTTTGATCATTAATCAAATCAATATTTATATTATAAAATTAATAATAAAAATTAAAACTAAATTAATAACAATAATTAAATAATCAATAATAATCAAATTAATAACAATAATAAAATAATTAATAATAATTAAAATTATTATAATAAAATTATTAATGATTATTGATTAAATCAATTAAAATAATGAAATTATTGCATAGCCAATGCTCTACAACTTAGTATAGGGGAGATGTTGTCACAAGCCTTAA
Source organism: Pseudotsuga menziesii (assembly GCA_001517045.1). Taxonomy (NCBI): domain Eukaryota; kingdom Viridiplantae; phylum Streptophyta; class Pinopsida; order Pinales; family Pinaceae; genus Pseudotsuga; species Pseudotsuga menziesii. The sequence goes on along the minus strand of LPNX011190753.1, from coordinate 576,415 downwards.
TGTAACACTTTACCAACTTATCTTCTTAAAAAAAATAGAGAGAAAAACATGTTGGTCTAATTTATTAAATAGTAATCAATATCAAATAATAAAAACCTAATATTAAAACCAAACGAAAAGTGACTAAAAAATCCATGTTTGATGTGTAATTTTTTTTAACTTATACAAATTTAAGATAAAAAAACTACACCTTAAAAAATCGGGTCTCTCTCAAGAAATTGAATCACTCTCCTACTTTGTAGATTCGGATTTAAGATAGATCTATGTTGTTTAATAATATAATTTTGACACTAAAACAATGTAATTGTGATGGTAAAATAATATCATTGTGACACTAATACAATATAAATTAATAATATAAATTGTTTCATTTTGAACTATGATTATGGATGATGGATATCTTGCTGAACTATGATGGATCTCATGATGGACTATGATGGATACTGTGGATATATGATGCTACGGCTGATTATGGATGATGGATATCTTGCTGAACTATGATGGATCTCATGATGGACTATGATGGATACTATGGATATATGATGCTACGGCTGATTTATGTTTCATAGGTGATTATACGCATATTTCCGAGAGCATGACCTGTGGGCTGTATAGGACTCTTTTTATTTGCTGATTTGGATATTTCTCAGTGGATGGCTTGGATGCCAAATTATTGATGCTGTGTCTTTTTCCAGCACATTACAAAAACTACCAGCACATTACAAAAATGCCTTCAGAGTCTATTAGCCAGCTAGTGATGCTCTGGGTTACAATGCTTATGATCACCATCTATATTTTTTCTCATATCTGACCTGATTTATCAGGAATGATGAAAAAAAGTCTGCTATGATCAGACTTGATGATTGATGAACTGTAATGCTTTTTATGAGGTATTTTTATGATTGTTATAACAACTTTAAACAGTTGGTAATCTATATGATCTGTTTAGATATTGTGTACTCCTTTTGAGGCAAATATCGATGTAATGACAACTTTTAGTTGGCTTATTTTGTACAATGAACCTATTAGACCATCTACTGAAAGTGAATAATATATTTACGAATTTTTTCCTTGGAAAAAAAAAATACAATATAAATTGATAAATTGATTTTAATATAATAATATAACACTAAATAAATAACTACATTAATAAAATGATAATGCATATACTAAAAAACAAAATGCAAAAGTTGTATACTCCAATACTAATAATATAAACTACATCAAAATAACCATAATCATAATAAGACTAATAACTATGCTAACAACATTTATAACAATTCTAATACACCACATAACATCATAAGAAACACCAAAAAGATGAAAAATTGACGTTGAAACTTGTTTTTTTAGACATTTCGTATGCAAACAGAATGCATGCCAGAAGTGCACGTCGAAAATATAGAGAAAAAAAACGATGCTTCAAGGAGCACATGTCAAAAACAAAGGTGCAGTTTCAATGCAAAAGATGTTGCACTCCATTTCTTTGTGTTTTATGTTGCACAAAAATGGTTTTATTTATTTATTGAAGATTTGCATTATGATGTGATGTTACAACCTTGTAGTATAGTAGTTATGTACAAACATTTTGCATGCAAAGTACATTGTTGTGGATCAAACACTTTGCATGTAAATTACATTTTTTTAGCTTACTCATTTATATAAATATTTGATGCAAACTTTATGCTTTGGTATAGGGACTTTTACAAACAGTTTGGATGAGAACTTCATGCCTCTTTTATAGAAAATCTTACAAACAATTTTCATGAAGACCACATAAGAAAAATATCGAGAAGATTTCATGAACTTGCTAACAATAAAATTTACCAAAATGATAAAAATGAAAGAAGCTATTAAGTATTAAGTACACCCTTTTGGTTTCCATAATCTTCCATGAAACCTATTTGGAAAATTGTATTTTTCATTGTATCAAATTAACGAGAATACATGGGAAATTTTAAAATAAAAACCCATAACCAACAAATGAATAAAAACTTAAACATACAAATTCATTTAAAACTTGAATTCCTATATATGTATACATAAAACTAACAAAATTGAGTTTTTAATCTTTTTTTTTTTTTTTAAAAGCTATTATTGCTTAAGGGGTTTTCTTGAAACAAAATTTTTATTGGTCTCTTTGCAAGTAATTTTTAAGGGTTTTAGGTTTACTATAGGGGAGGGAAGGACATGGAGAAGAAAGATTATTCTCAACCATTGCATAGGGGCTTCTTAAGAAGACGAGTGAAGTGCTTAAAAATAAATAAATAATACTAGCATAAATCTACCTCTTTACTTCTTCATTACAAGAAATTGAAAATATAAGGGCTACACCTAAGAAACTTGATAACAACAAAACAAATAAATAAAAAATGTGGTTGTTAATAGAATCCATGATTAAGAGAAGACACCATCCTTTAGTTGCAACAAAAATAAGTCAACATTAAATTATATACATCTTTAAACCATGCAAACTTAATTCAAAGGTAATTGCTAACAAATATAAGAAAATCATTGAAGGAGATTACCTCCATGTATTAAGAATTTATCCTCCACAAGCAAGCCTACCCTTCTTTATGAAAAAACAAAACCCTATTGTTCTTTTAAATAAAAAGTTGTTTTTTAAAACCTTATTGTTCTTTTAAATAAAAAGTTGTTGCAAAGGAGAGGAAAAAATTATAAAAGAGAATGAAAGAATGATTTGAGAAATAGAGTACATTTTTTTATTTGTGAAATTAGAAAAGGGAAGATGTTGACAAGTGTATAAAGTGGATTTAAATTTTTTATTGGTTTCTATTTAATTTGATACTATATTATGTGAATCTATTAAATCCTTTAATTAAGAATTAGACATAATTTAAGTATTTGCTATCATTTGAATTTGAATGTCCACTTCCCAACACGATAACTTTCACATATGAACTCCATTGTAGGTGCATGATATACTATTATAAAGATCTCGACAAGTTTTTTGTGATACATATACATAAAGTTTAAATTATACAATTTTCGTGTTTTAACATCTATACATTTACATATTAATGTTGCTATATTAGATATTAAGCAAGATAAAAAACAATTGTGGAAATGCCTAGTAATTTCAAAGAAGAAATTTTCAGCATGATAATTTAACATTTGATTAAAAATGATAAAATGACATTTTTAAACAAATTAGAGAAAAAATATAGTAAATTTGAACGCTCAAAAGGACTAAATGCTTATGTTAAGACTAACATAGAATAATGCAATAATTGTTTTACCTAAGATTCTATAGCATTGATTATTAAATGATTTACTTTGATTAATTTTTTCCTTTAAAGGAAACTTATGGTTGTTCTTCATTTACTCGATTCTATATGTTTAAGATTAAGACATAATTTACATAATCATATGTTAGGAATTGAAAATTAAACTAATGTATCCAAGAGATTATATCTCATGGTTACATATATAGTGTATGACATTTTGAAATCTTATACACCCAGATTGATAAAAATAAAAAGTACTCTTACATTCAATAGCATTAATATGTTGGAATACTTGAGCATGCCATATTTTTGCATTGTTGTTAGGGGGTGTCAAAACTATAGTAGGTCAAGTTAGTTGGGATTAGGGTTATACATTGTAGGGGGATGCAAGTTGAAGGTAAACATTGAACCTTGCACCCATATCTTTGGTCCTACATTAGGGTCCCAATACTCAATGATCTTGGTTAGTAGTAGTGCTTACAACCTCTTCGATGGGTTCTCAAGTAACTTGAGTAACCCATACGTAGAAATATTATACCACACTAGGGAATCATCTCTAATAACTCCTATAAGCGTAGAAACATATCTCTCCCTCTAGTTAACCCTCATCCTGAATCAAATTATGGCATTAGTCAACATTTTTTCAACCAAAAAGAGTGGGACCAATTACACTTTTCACATCGAAAAGTGTGACCATCAGTCACCCCTGGTTGGTTGAAAATCACAACCAAGTTGCACTTTTCCTCCAACCAAGCACGACTAGAATTCATGTCTTTTCCAAGTACATAGGAACAACCCAATCCCACTTGTTTGGGATTTTTCCATGACTAGGGTCACGTGAAAAGTCTTGAGAGGAACGAAGGTTCACCAAAATCCTCTGGGGTTCCCCACAGTTCCTCGAGGCTCTAATTTACAAAACAAATGGATGATTGTTGAGGAGGAAGAGACTATGAACCTGCAACTTGAAAAATCCAAATCCGATAGATGGAATGAAATAAATCATCACCTATAGATATAGACCCCATAATCTCCTCCAATGGTGAATAATGAAAATGACACCTACAGTTGTGGGCTCGACCCTTTTTATAGTTATTTAATTTTGATTTTCATTCATCTCGTATGGACCCATATGACACCCATTCAACGTGACACTATTCATACCATTGGAATCCTAGTTCCATGCCTTTCTTGATAACATGATTAGTTTTATGTGGTCGATAATTTTTTTTGAGAAGACCCTATTTCCCTCATTTATGTTCATGCATGTAATTTAGATTGTTCCTCTTTGTCGTATTCTACTTGTACCTTTGGTTGTATTTCTAAATGTATTTTTATTCTTTGGTCTTGTTTCCATGTGTGTGGGTACAGGCTCCCACAGGAATCGCTTATCTCAACATGAAACCTATATTCTTACAAGTATATTCCTTCAAACTGGCATAAATGTGATTTCCCTCTACAATAAATCATGACCATCAACCTTGTTTGATCACATCTACACTTGTAGGATCCCCTTTGTTTGGGAAAGTGGTCTATCCTAGCCACACTTGGATTCTCCCTTGCCTGGTAGTAGAGCCTCCCTTACATTGGTGTTGCTTAGTAGTACCCCCAATTTCATTGGGTGGCCATGTTGATTCAAACCCCCTATGAATAGGATTCAATCTTGTTTATGATACTCATATGCTTCTTCATTTTCACTCATTGAATTACCCTTGAACTCCCACATTTATGGAATTTTTATTTTTCATGTTACATTTTCATCATCCCACCACTTCATCCATATTGTGAAAGCTACATTATTTTTCTATGATTCATCTTCCATCAAGGATATTACCATTAGTATCCTACCCCTGAGTACTTCCATCTTCTATCACTTAATGGATTGATTCACTTGATTGTACATTGGAAACTTATTTACATACATCCCACATTTCTCTCAGGTACCCATGGACTTGGGAAAACGTTTAAAATAGTGCTCCTTAACAATACTACAAACTGTACATGATCTCGTATGGAAATTCCCTTGGTCACCTTTATTCAGAGGATTCTCAGATGTGCCCCCCAAGGGGTATTACTGACATTATCCTCTCTCAAATTTGACTTCCAGGTCAACCATGAATTCATGCTCTGAATAAAGGAAGTTTCAAGTGCCCCACTCAGTAACCCAAGTACCCCCCTTTGGGGTCTTAGTGCCACTTCTCTTCATTATCTAGTGACATTCCTCACACTACCAAATGTTGATTGTACAACATCAAGAGTCATTATTCAAGACTTGTGTGGTATCAAGTCAGGACATTGTGTTGTATCAAGTCCTATCTATGTCCTTATGTATTAAGGTGGATGAATGCATTGTGATATTGTGTTGTATCAAGATTGGAATATTATGTTGTATCAAGATTGGATTCTTGTATAATATCAAGACTGTTTTTTTTTTGTATCAAGATTGTGTACTTGTGTTGTATCAAGACTAGACTTGTGTTGTATCAAGAATAGACTTGTGTTGTATTAAGTCAATGATTCTCATAGACAGTTCATAGTACCCTATGAGAATGGATCTGCAATTGTGGAGATGATATTGTGTTGTATCAAGGCCATGGACCTCCATTTGTTGAGGTGGATTTACTATGTGATATATTGCTAGTCATGGTCACCAAGTGCTATAAGTCTCCTTTAAGGCTTAACTACCCCTAGTGTGAATTACTTTAGCATATGACTATATGGATCAAGGTAATATATATGATCAACGGTATGTATGGAATAATTCTTCTAAGTATGGTATGATAAGATGGATAAATAATACACATATGGACCATGCATTAATTAATTAATGATAATGAGATAAAGCATAGAGAAAGATTATTTGAATTTCCCATGCAAATGTCTGAGTGAACTCAAGTTATGAGGCTTCAGTAAAGTATGAGTTCCTCAATCAATGCCTCAGTAAAAGCATCAATTGAACTCTTAATGAATGTAATCATTTAAGTAAAGAAGAGCATAATGTTCATTAATCAGCATGCATCCGTTAACTAAAGAGATCCATGCAAAAGTTAATAATAGAAATTGTGCATGGATGGCACTAAGAGTGAAACACTAATGACACTTAAGTTAACCTGTTAACTAAGTGATAAACAATCAGTTAAAGATTGAGCTCAAGTCAGTTATCATTCAGTTCAAGTAAGTTAAAATTTAGTTCAAGTCACTTAACATTCAGTTCAACACAACTAACATTCAGTTCAAGTCAGTTCACTTTAATTTGAAGAGAGTGGTCATTCAGTTAAGTTAATTGAGGAAAGGAAGGGCACTAATGTTTGCATGGAAGGGGTTCTAGTTATCTCCTCCTCGTGAATGCAGTATGTGGTGCTCTCAATATGTTTACTGAGCCTCCTATGTGCTACCTTCTTCATGCTATGGTTTTTGGATTTTTATTAATATGTTAAGCATATGGAAAGTTCAAAACAGTTGCATACAATTATTTTTGTAGGGTTACATTGGATCTCTCTTCTCTACTGCTATGTTTATATCTCTTATCTGGTAATCTTCTTATGTGTTGTAAACCATTCTCTACAAATCTATCTATCATACTCAAAGAATTGTTGGGTTTTTCATCCTCCGTGTTTGAAGGGTTTTCCAAGGGTATATTTTGTTTCTCATGGATGATTGATTTATATGGATGATTTATGGAGCTGATTTATGGGATTCATATGTTTCTTATATAAATATTCATATGTGGCTAATTTATGAAATTCGTAAGTGTTGACATTGTTTGATAAAAAAATTAAAGTTCAAGAATATTCGATTTTTCTCAAACATTAACACAGTATAAGAGCATAGGGAATGAATGAGCTTAGTTTTGTGCACCAATATAATCCTATGTAGATCTTGAAGAGTTGAGCAAAATATTGCAGCCATGACATCAATCTTCGTTCCGTCGAAAGACCGCCTTGAAGGCACTTCCAACTTCAACACATGGAAGGCAATGGTATTGGACATATTAGATGATAGTTACATATCCACAACGATTGAGATGTCTTCATCCAAAGCAGGGTGAATCCAAGAGCAAGTTAGTATGCACCATTCCCATCACTTTCTAGGAGACAAATTTCGTGGAGCATTTCTGATCAATCTGTGTGGAATTAGCCAAAACCGTTGAAAACCCACTTCACAAATAGGATGATTTAGCTATCTAGTGTGTGGATTTCAAAAATTCACAATAGTTTGGAGGATACGATCAAGTATTTGAAAATGAATTTTTTGGAATTTGTGTTATGGACATCTTTCCAATATATACAAATTGGTTGAACGACCTAGATATTTGTTGATTGGATATTATTCTTATTCAATGGATCTTGTGCATAATGAGAGTCTATTAGAGTTAAGAACTCATCCGAAGAAGAGGATGATGACCGCCGTAATAATTTTATCATGAAGAAGAGCATTTGCTCCAGGTTGCATGGGATACAATTACCCCATGCATAGATTCGATACCTCCTACATGCACTCAAATTTGCAAGGAGACCAAGACCAAGGGACTCCAATAATCTCCACAAGGAAGCAGAGATCAAGAGGAAGCATGAAAAACAATAAAAGATAAGTACTTGTATTTTGTTTATTATATTCTCTTTAGATCTATATGCTTTTGAATGTATTTAATTACAGTCATATGTAGATTTGTATTACTGGGATTAGGAATTGTGTTGTAATATAAGCATATTGAGCATATAAGTTGAATGTATTTTTTTATTGGAAAATAATGAAACTCATGAAGTATACATGCATGATTTTTTATTATCATATGCTTTTATAAAATCAATGCTTTTATAAGGATTGAATTTATTCTTGGCATTAAGAATGATGTTATAGTATAGCATGATTAAAATCATATGTTTTAATCCTTCTATTTATTGGTAAATAGTAAAATGCATGTTATGTTTAAATTAAGAAAAGTATAGGGTTGCATGATTGTTCATGAGATATGAATATAAAGCATGCATGATTGTTTCATGATATATGAATATGGGGATGCATAATTTATTAATGAAATATGAATGGGTTTCTATCAAAACATTGATTTCGTTTATGTACATAACTATGTGAACCATTGTCAGTATGTTGAAAGTTTTCATGTGATTACATTTCTTTGTTATGTAATGTGATTAATCATTTGAATATTTTTTTTTGTAGGGAAAAACATATGCCCTGAATCATTCATATGGTTGATCTTGAAAAAGAGAAGATTAGGAAATTCCCATGTTTCTTAGGAATAAGTCAGACTAGAAGCCCTAATATTATTCTGAGAGAAGTAAAAGACTCCTTAAGGTAATTCATTTATCCTAGTTATATTCATATATGTGTTCGACATAGAGGAGTGTGAGTATCTATGATGGAGGACTCGAATTTTGATTCTCACATCCTAGATGTTGAGAGGGAGAATCTAGATTTGTTAGCTCTCAAAAAACCAATGGATTTGGTTAATTAAACTCCTAATATGTATAAATATTAATGGTTCTCATATCAAAAGGAATATATATGTAATAATCTATGACGATTCTTAAGTTTAGAGGTGTAACAGTCATTAGATAAGATTTTTATTCTGTTGAGGAAAAATGCTCAGTAGAGTTCTTGAAAGGATTCAAGAACAATGGATTGTAAATCCATGACCACACACATAAATATAAATAAGATTCTTGTTCATATTTGTAGGATCTCATAGATGTTAGATATATCTATACAGGTCCCAGGATCAGTTATATGCTTTACAAACAATACATAGACATGTACAATAAAGCATGTGTTTTGTTACCTACTTGGTACAAGTGTATGTGGATTCACACATGTCTCGGTTAGTGAAAGTATGTAATATCCCAATTTTGACCCCTATTGCATTAAAATTGTACATGATGTAAATATCGTTATTAAATCATGGTGAGGAGCTCAAGGCCAATCCCCACCATGGATTTAGCATTTTATGCATCGATAAGTAAAATCAATGCATATGGTTTTAGTGCTAGCTAGGCACAATATTAAATTGATACACCATGTAAATATGCAATTAAAAAAAATACCCACAACTAGCTATGTCAATGCAACAAATAGATGGGGGCATGATTTCACAAGGAATAGGGAGGGAAAGTATTCAAACCATTGAGCCAATAGGGTAAAGCCAAATGTCAATGGGAGAACCCATAAAGATGTCAACTACCCATTTTTCCTTTTGTGCCCAATCATTTATTTCTTCCAGAGGTTGGTTGGGGTAGTTAATGGGTTGGGAATGGAAGAGTATGGCAGTCAAACTTCGTATTGGAGAAGCCATCAGTTTTTGGAAAATGAATTTTTTCTTGTTGGGAAAGTAAACACCCACAAATGTCTACCCATTCCATACCTCATTCACGTTTTTCCTTTCCGCATGCAGCTGGAGCTTGTTGTGCATTTTCCTTCACATTTTTTGTTGTTTTCCTCATTTTTCATACCCAGAAATCTGTTTTTGTATTGTTGAGTGAATGGGCAGCATAGATTCATGATTTGGGGGTTTGGGGAGGCCAATTTTGCTCATGTAGTGCCCAGGAACGTTTCTGAAAATGATTTTCTCACCCAGGGTTGATTTCCCTATCTGAAATTTTGTTTTTGGTTGCCAAACGTTTTTCTACAAACCTCGAATTTGTATTTTGTTGTTATGTGCATCCTTGTTTTGGTCTGAAACACTTAGGAGTGGAAGAGGCCCAGAATTGGGTTGATAAACCTAGTGAAGAGAGGAACCTCACGGAGAGATCAAGAGGGGATGGTTAATATTGAATGCACACCCTAAAGAGCATTGGAAGGGAAGGTATGGCCTGAGGGACTATGTAGCAGTGAAAGGAATACTTCCTTGTGTTGGGTGTGTAGGTATTGTGGAAGGCCAAGATGGATAGATCTTGTGCAAGTGTCCATAGCTATGTGGTTGAGCTCACTAGCTTAGCAATTCTACCTTTCCACTGCCTTAGCATCCTGATAAACCCAACTGTAGATTAGCTTGACTAAATTTTGATATGTATGTGGCTATGTGTGAGCCTGTTATTCCCTAGTTCCTTGTGGAAATAATGTCCAGCTCAGGGGTGGAAATGGTGCTAAGAGATTGATGAGCACACTGGCCTATGGTTGGGTGGAACCTTGCAGTGACATAGCTAGTTGTGGGGAATCTCCTTTTCAAGATATGTATTTTCTTGTGTTAATTCTGCAATGTATTTTGTTTATGAATTATTATGAACATTATGAATGTGTTGAATGAGGTTTGCTTCTGTTGTATATTATTGCATTATGCATTTCTGTATGTTTTTATATTCAATGCATTTATGTTTATGTTCATGGGGCTAGATCCCCGGTTTGATAGACAACAACAGAGTAGTTTGGTCGCATCTTCTCTCTCTCTGCGAGTAGAGGGTAGGGGACGTGATAAAGTAAGTTTCACAGACATATAGATTCTGACTAATACAGTGATAAAGGAAGATCAAATCAAATATGTTGCTCAGATAGATCATATTGTAAAGTAATAAAACTTTACAAAGTTCCTAGTTAGTTATATCTGAGACATGGCACAGAAAGGAATTGTGTAACTCCTATACATAACCACAGATGAGCAAAATTGCCAAGATATTTACTGAGCCTCTCTCCAGAATAAGCTTGGTATAGTATAAAATACTCCTCTAGTTAAAGAGGGAATATTGATGCATCTTCACAGGAATCAATAGTTAAAATTCCTCAAACTAGTTAGTCATGGAACATGACCCATGCAGCTAGGGGTTGTGATACCTTGTGGATAGAATGCACATGAGCAGAGACGTGGTCAAAGTCTCAGATACTATTGATACTTAAGAAGATTTATAGTTTGTACTGTCATAGAACAATTAAACCTCTTAGAGAGGTAGTTTAGGTGTTGTAGTAAAATGATCAGTCCATGAAGAACATCACAGAGAATGGAAAGCCCACAAATAAATTCTCCAGATAGAAGAACATTCTTGAAGAAAACAAATATTGAATATTGGAAGAAAATATGAGACTTTCTTTCTACATGATTTTACACATTTGATGTATAATGTTGTATATGATGGATATGAAATATATTGTTTCAATTTTATAGAAACTACATTGTGGATTGGATCTAGATGATGCTACTATGTGTAAGTAGTTGGTTGGTCTCTGAGCATACCTATTGTATCTATGCTTACTAACTAAGCATATGTTTGAGTACCTTTGAGGTACATTAAAATGGGATCTTTATTGTATTTGATACATGGTAGACCTATTGTGCTATCCATCTATTGTTTTAGCTTGAGATAAGCTATGTATATTGCGGTTAGTACTATAGAAGACAAGTATTGTGGTTGATACTACAAAATCAAGCTGTATTTCAGCTAGTACTAAGCAAAGTGTATTGTGGATAGTACTACCCGCTGAGGATCAATGTAGTTTGGGAGGCTACCTACTAGGGTGAAATACGTGATCCTACATTTATTAGGTGTTAATAGTCAATAATTTTTAAAAACCCTGTGACTTATGATAGAACACATTAAGATGAAGTTTTACTTCATGGAATTCATGGTCTCATAAAGAAAATATTTCAGTACATAGCTACTAATGAGCAGATTGGAAAGTTGTGGACAAACTGTTGCCAGTAATGAAGTTGAGATACTTTTGATATAAGCTTGGTATTACAGGAAATTCCTGGTAAAGCAGAGAATGTATCCCTTGTTGAGAGAGATTATTGATTGTACAACATTAGGAGTCATTCTCCAAGACTTGTGTGGTATCAAGTTAGGGCATTGTGTTGTATCAAGTCCTGTATATGTCCTCATGTATTGAGATGGATGCATGTGTGGTGATATTGTGTTGTATCAAGATTGGAATCTTGTGTTGTATCAAGATTAGAATATTTTTTTGTATCAAGATTGGAGTCTTGTGTAATATCAAGACCGATCTTGTGTTGTATCAAGACTGTGGACTTATGTTGTATCAAGTCTAGACTTGTGTTGCATCAAGTCAATGATTCTCATAGATGATACCCTATGATAATGGATCTCCAATTGTGGTGATGATCTTGTGATGTATCAAGATTGAATTCTTTTGTTGTATCAAGACTATGGACCTCCATTTGTTGAGGTGATTATACTATGTGATATATTGCTAGTCATGGTCATTGAATGTTATAAGTCTCCTTTAGGGCTTAGCTACCCCTAAAGTGAATTACTTTAGCATATGACTATATGGACCTAGGTAATATATATGATCATCAATGTGTATGGAATAATTATTCTAAGTATGATATGATAAGGTGGATAAATAATACACATATGGAGCATGCATTAATTAATTAATGATAATGAGATAAAGCATAGAGAAAGAGAATTCGAATTTCCCATGCAAATCCATGAGTAAACTCAAGTTATAAAGCTTCAGTAGAATATGAAAGCCTTAATCAATGCCTCATTCAAAGCATCAGTTGAAATATTAATGAATACAATCAATTTAGTAAAGAAGAGATTAATGTTCATCAATCAACATGCATAAGTTAACTAAAGAGATCCTTGCAAAATTTAATAATAGAAATTGTGTATGGATGGAACTAAGAGTGAAACACTGATGACACTTAAGTTAGCCTATTAACTAAGTTATCAATAGTCAGTTAAAGATTGAGTTCAAGATAGTTATCATTTAGTTCAATTCAGTTATCATTCAGTTGAAGTAAGTTAAGATGCAGTTCAAGACAGTTAATATTCATTTCAAGTCATTTCATTTTCAGTTGAAGACATTGAGCATTCAATTAAAGCTAATTGAAAAAAGGAAGGGTGATAATGTTTGCATGGAGGGAGTTATAGTTATATCCTCCTTGTGAATGCACTATGTGGTTCTCTTAGTATGTTTACTGAGCCTCCTATGTGCTATCTTTTGCATGTTAGGGTTGTTGGCTTGTTATTAATATGCTAGGCATATGGAAAGTTCAATATAGTTGGATAAAATTGTTTTTGCATGGTTACATTGGATCTATCTTCTCTATTGAGGTGGTGATATCTCTTATTGGGAAATATGGTTATGTGTTGTAAACCATTCTCTACAAATCTATCTATCATACTCAAATAATTGTTGGGTTTTTCATCCTCCGTGTTTGGAGGGTTTTTCTAAGGTATATATTGTCTCTCATGGTTGATTAATTTATATGGATGATTTATGGAACTGATTTATGAGATTCATATGTGGCTGATATAAAGATTCATTTGTGGCTAACATAAAGATTCATATGCAACTAATTTATGAAATTCATAAGTGTTGAAATTGTTTGATAAAAGTTTTGAAGTTCAAGCATATTTGATTTTTCTCAAACATCAACACCAACAAGGAAAGATCATTTATTTGTTGTTAGTGGGCCCCCCTCTATCAACATCAAAGTCTGCATTCTAGAGGATAGACCTAGAGGCATCCTGTAACTTGTCCCCATAATAATCATTGATGCATTCTCTTGGACCAATTAAAGGGAAACCTCATTTCCCCTTGGATTAGTTGGTTCTCATTTACTCAACTTCAACTCCTTATCATACAATTGAGAATCATACGGTATGGTGGTTCCCTTATCCATTTTGGTAGAAGACCGCATAAATCCTTGACTCCGTTTTGTTCTTGAGTCTCGTATGGAAGTCCTTAATTCATATGAATATGATGGTGTCTCAACTACATTAGTGACATTGATCTAGTTTCCATTGCATTTCCATGGAACTATTTGAATCAGTCTTTCAACAGTTTGAGTGACCCATGAGGAGTTACATCAATCTTTACTCCTTTTGGATCTTGTCTCCTTCCAGTTTCAACAAAACTTCAATTATTGTGATTTTTCATCTGAAAGGGGATGTCTATGTTCCTACTAATGTACTTCAGATCAACCATGGTTGGACCATGATTATGTGCCTCTTTGACTTTCATGATGTATTGTACTCAACAACTATTCATGTATTGATCAAGCCCATACTAGTCTAGATCCCAAATTATATTGAGACATTGATATGAGTATCGGGATTCCTACCTCATTTATATTTGAGATTATATACACCTACCTATTTGAGTGTTTTGCTTGCAAGTATGGGCCTCTGTATTCTCTTGAGAGGAAGATTTCTTTCCGGCATCATACTAGTCTCTTGTCATTGGTGTCCTCATAATTCCTAATGGAAGTACAAAAGAATGTATTTGAGCCATATGATGGGTGATTGACCTCATGCATTAGCGGGTAATTTGTTAACAACCAAAAGTTTCTCACACTACAAGGAGAATACTTTGTAGCAGAGATTTTTGTGAAACCTCCTCCAAAAAAATATCTTTTTTTCCCTTTATACGGAAGATTGGTAGTGGAGGTGGGTGGACAAAGATTATTGTAGAGGTTTTTTAATAAATGTTCCTTAATCATCAAGACAAGTCGACATGCTTAAAAACATAACGCACACCGATGTGTAATTGAAAATTTGCACCACCAACTTTTATTGTTACAAAACTTAGGAAAATTTAGGATTTGGAAGCCTAGCTAACACCAAGTACACCTAAGGAGGTACAAGTTCAATGAGATATTGATGTTAAGGCCTCCTTAGCTAAGATAAGGCGATTCGAAGAAGAATGTGCCAAGTTGTTCAATGAGAGTGCAAAGGCCCGAGAAGCACTAATCGATGATGAAGCATTGTAGGAAGCAACAAATAAACTGGAAAATGCACATGATAGAGCTGTGAAGCTCAAAGAGATAATAAATGCATTGCTTCACCATGATAGGATGACTAAGGTGGTGAATAATAAACATGTTCAAATGGAAATCAATAAGCTACAACAAGAGAAACATGGAAGAAGTAATAAAGTGCAAACCCTACAAAATGAGCAGTTCATGTCTCTAATATTATTATGGTAGACCTTAAAGAAATAAAGAAATTAGCTTAGTTAGTTGTAGAGAAAGTGCAGGATAGGGTAACTATGCAAGTAGTTATAGGATTGGAATAGCATGCTGCAAAGGTGAAACTAATTTCTAAGTTGGCAGTAGATAGCTATGGACAGTTTGTGTCATAGTGGAAGGCACCAGGGGACCATACATGAAGTGTCTTGGGACGAGCCACATGTGAGTGTTTGGGCCTATTGGCCCTAAAGAATTTTGGGTACCAATTTTGGAGAATCAGTTTTGGTATGAACGAGGCTAGATCGAAGTGGTCTAGTGATGGTCAACTCCAATGACACGATCACGAATTAAGGAATTTGGGCATTTTAACGGTGTCAAGCGGAGGAGTTAGTTATGTAGTTAGAGTTTTTGTCCATTTACATTATTAATTTTGGGTAGTGGGCACATGATTAAGGGTTTTCAAAAGCCTATAAATATGTAATGGGTTGGTATTTTTGGGGTCAATCTTTGGTTACGTATTTGGTTACTCTTTTTCCTAGGATTAGCAAGAG
Organism: Pseudotsuga menziesii; assembly: GCA_001517045.1. Classification (NCBI taxonomy): domain Eukaryota; kingdom Viridiplantae; phylum Streptophyta; class Pinopsida; order Pinales; family Pinaceae; genus Pseudotsuga; species Pseudotsuga menziesii. The sequence goes on along the minus strand of LPNX011190753.1, from coordinate 560,732 downwards.
AGAGAAGTATACTTTCTGTTGTATATGTCAAAGTTATGAACTATGAAGAGTTGAGATGAGAGTGAGTCACATGGAGTATGATATGATATGTAGGTTGTGTGTGCAGATCCAATGTAATAGAGGAAGAAGAGGAGTTTGTATGCTTCATGCATAGACTTGAAGCGTTTCTTAACCATGACTCATTAATAAAAAGAATCATTTTGTTGTTTTCTCCCATCTTGGGATTCCACATAAAAATCATGGTGTCCAATATGGTTGTTTGAATAATGTTAATGTGTTGGGTTATGTTGTTTTGTTAATGATGCATAAAATGACAAATAAATGTGTTTAGTGAAGAAATATGTGAACGATATGAATATGACATTATTTGGGATCGTCTATCGTAGTTAGTTAAGTATGATGTGTCAAATAATATGACCTATCAAAGACATTGTTATGTTGGAATTCTAAGTTAATAGTATGTTGAATGTTAAATATGTTGCATTGGTCCCTTTTATTGTTGTAGAAACCTAGTTGTTGCAGTTCCCATAGGTACTTTGGGTGACACTTTGCTTGTTTTGCAGGTGTTGTCAAAACTCTCAAGCCCTTTCAGGACGGTATCTTAGGGAGTTTGTATGTTGTGAGTTTGCTGAACTTGGGTTAGAGTAGGATTGTGCCAATAAGCCTTGGTTATCTTCTATCCTGAATGTAGGAATAAGAATAAAAATGTTGATGTATTTGTAACTTCGGAATGTATTCACTTGTATATCTTATGTATTGTACCTTGATGTTTATTCCGGGAAGTGTCTGTAATGTATTTGAGTCATGTCATGCACCGATGTTCCTATCGATAGATTCAATAATGTAAACAAGTCATGTAAAGTCATTGTGGGTAACCCTCCTATTGATCAAGGGTTAAAGTCCCCAAAGTTGTGGGGCACTAGGTTTATTAGACTCTCCTAGAGATGTCGGCTCTAGTAAGTAATTGTTAAGTGAGGCCGACATGTTGGAGTGGACATTAAGTGAATGAAAGAATATAAATAGAGAGTGAGCCTCTCTATTTATCACATACACACTCACTCACTGGGGCGCATGAGTGAGAGAAGAAGTTGTTGGGACAAGAGAGAGAGAGAGAGTACAAATGTCAGGAGATCATCTTACTGTTTTTGGGGTTTTTCTTTTGGTGCTGATTCTATCTCTAAGGAAGTTGCGGGGTTTTCTCCTTTATGGTTTCCCCGAGAAAATCTTTGTGTTTTATTGTTGTGCATGTTATTCTCTCAGATAAGATCCTAAGATCATAATGCTAGCTTAAATGATAAAAATCTAACATGGTATTAGAGCTAACCTGAGAAGAAGACATTGTGCAACTGCAGAAGCTAGGGCTTCTTACTTTTTGGGTCTCTCTCCACAATCCATCAGCAAAGGTATGCTAAGCTGACTCTCCATTGAAGGGCGCATCTTTCTGTCGAAGCGAAATTCGATTCCGAGCATTTTCAGTTTTTGGTGCGGGAAATTAGGGCTTCTTACAGAAGAGTAATTTTTGAGGGAGCCTGGCATAAGATTTCTCTCCTCATCAAAATTGAAGTTTATAGACCTGGGTTGACATTTTTGGTTGGGTATAACTCCAAGAAAGTCAAACCCTAGTTTGACCCCGAGTTGGAAAAACCCTAAAATACTAAAACTGATAAGTTTTGGTACATTCGCTATATCACGGGATTGGAGAAGGCTCAGAAGCTGAAAATTTCACAGAACAAATATAATATCCTTATTTAAACTGTGTACAAAATTTTGCCTTAGATTCGCTATATTCTAGGAGATATGATCCCTACAAGTTAGGGTTCCAGCCTCTTCCAGGATTCATCACTAAACAGGACACCTGGGGAGAATTGCTATATCTCGGGCTACAAAGGTCCAAATGAAATTTCTAAAGATATTACAGAAAGGGCATAGAATTTAATTTCTGTGTTAGAATTTTCAGACCTCGAAGATGAAATAGTGACATGTGGCCATCTGTACAACTCTGCTATACTGAACAGTCCTGAAACATTTTACCTTAGGAAAATGATCCTAAGTCCCAATTGGTGAAACCAATTCTGATGAAACCTATGGTTTTGGAACAGGCACAGGTGAGGTTACCTCAGTGCAAAGTTTTAGACATAGAGGAGTATTAATTTTGGAGATATTACAGAAAAAATATCAGGCATTTCTGCAGAAGAAATTGGAAAACTAGGGCTTCATATTTCGGGAGCTTCCCTCCATTGTTTTCAGAAAATGAGTACATTGGATAGATAAAATTGAAGAGGTATATCTTTCTATCCAATCAGATCTGAAAGATTCCAAGTTTTGAAAATTAGGGTTTCTCTGACAAACCCTAGATCAGCCAGCTCCAGAACCAGGACGAACACCTCAAATCGGTAAGATCTAATCTTTTGCTATTTTCATTTAAGGTTCTCATTTCAAAGTGATATATCACATCAGCTTGATGATAAGCTTGGTGAAGTTGAAAAATTCCAAGCATGGAAGTATATGATCTCTCTGAAGAAAATGAATTGGACACCTACATGAGTAGAGAGGTTCCAGTTCAAGAGGGAGATGAGGCTCAAAGCCTTACACAAGAAGAACTTGGTCAAGGCCAAGAAGATCATTGCTGATTGAATCACGGATCACCTTATACCAAAAGTGTCTTCCCTAAAGACACCGAAAGAGATGTTTGAGTCCTTGAGCAAGCTATTTCAAGGGAAGAACATAAATCGGAATATGACTTTGAGAAAACAGAAGAAGAAGTGGAGAATGCAGAAGTGGTGATAGCCACCTTGAATGGCTTCCCAGGATCATGGTATTCATTCATGCAAGGAATGTGTGCCAGAAGGAAGTGATTACTTTCAGCAGAATCTGGGAAGAGCACACACAAGAAGAATCTTGACTCATAATAAGAGAAAAGAATATGGGAATATCAAGCTCTCACCATCCAAAGAAGATCCCACAAGCGATGAGGACTATAAAGAACTCAATTCTTGAATAACCTCTTATCCATCTTAGCATTTGGATAAGAAATGATGCTATTATGAATGAAGAAGATGATGAAGCTGAAGGCTCAAGAAGGAGTCTAGCCACAAAACAAATAAAGATAAGTATTCAATTGTCATTTCATGATATTATTTTGTTATGCATTTGTTTATATTTAGTTGATGTATTATGCATGATAGAATGTTTGCATTAATGACAACATACTACTAATATGCATGTGATGGGTAAGTAGCTCATGGTGCTATACAAATCTCCATTGCTACTTATCTAGAATGAAACCTCTTTGCTTACATATTAGATTAGTGCACAATCTCAATGTTGTCCTGGTAAAGATGGAAGGCATCTAGAAACGTTTCGTGAGATATGGATGAATGTTGTATTGGCTAAAATAGTTGCATGATCATATATTTATGCATAAGAATTTGCCATTATGAATATGCCTTATGAAATTTTTCTAACCATACAACTAATGCATTTTACTTGTAGGAAAGATCGTGTAAAATCACCTACAAGCAAAGAAGGATGAGACTTGTTCCGAAGAACAAGTGACAACAGTTCAAGAGGAAGAATAATATGACGAATGCAGTGACATCATTGATGTAGAACCTTCCAGCTTTGAAGAAATAACCAAGAAGAAAGGGAAGACTAGTTCAAGAAGAATGATGTCTAGGATGCAGTATCGATACATGAAGGGAAGTCCGTAGTTCCATCATGCAGTAGATGGAAACATCGTGGGATACAAGGCAAGATTCGTAGCATGAGGCTTCTCACAAAAAGAGTGCACAGAGTACGAAAGACAGAGGGAGTATGATGCTTCACCTCAGAAGGAGTGACTATAGAAGATCTTGAGGTTTGACATGGTACGACAGGATGGATAGCTTACTGGTGACTCTAGGCTTTACTGAGAGTAAAGAGGATTCCAACCTTTTCCTCAAGGTTGAAGGTGGAATACCATTGATGCTCCTGTTATATGTTGATGACTTGTTCCTGATAGAAGTTGCAAGAAGGAGACTTGCTGCCGAGTTTGAGTTGAAGGACTTGGATATGATGCACTACTTTCTAGGCATGGAGGTGTGGCAGAATCTCCTTGGGACAAGGGAAGTATGCAGTAGAGATCTTGAAGAGGTTCAGGATGATGGACTACAAGGCCATGACCACACCTATGGAATCGAACTTGAAGCTACTGAGTGTTGCTTCATCAAATTCGGTTGATGCCATGAAGTATCGTCAGATGATTGGGTCCTTGATGTACCTGACAAATACGAGGCTAGATATTTGCTTTGCTGTGAACACCTTGAGCCAATTCCTGACAAATCTGAGACATGTTCACTTGATTGCTGTAAAGCATATTTTGAGGTACCTGAAGGGTACAGTTGATTATGGGCTCAAGTATGAGGCAAATCAAAAGATTAACCTGGAAGGTTATGTTGATTCAGATTGGGTAGGCAGTGCCATCAATAGGAAGAGCACTTCAGGGTGTTGCTTCAGTATGGGATCGGGTGTGATCTCTTGGTTTAGCAAGAAACAGTCTTGCGTGGCACTGAGTATAGCTGAAGCAGAGTATGTCACAACTTGTTCAGCTAGTTGTGAGGCAGTATGGCTAAGGAAGCTACTGTTTGATTTATTTGATCTCCATTTAGATGCTACTTGTATATATTGTGACAACCAAAGTTGTGTGAAGTTGTCGGAGAACCCGGTGTTCCATGACAAGTCGAAGCATATCGAGATCAAATATCACTATATCAAGGATATGATGTAGAGAGGAGCAATTAAGCTCCAGTATGTTGCGATAGATGAATAGATCGCTGATGTGTTGACTAAGCCATTGGCCAGAGTGAAGTTTAAATACTTCAAGGAGAAGATTGGTGTTCTCCAGATCAAGGTTCTCTCCAAGGGGAAGTGATGAGTCCATGAGCCATTCTGACATGGTGAGAGGATTGGTTCCTTCCATGGTTAGATGTAAGGGTTGAGCCATTCTATCATGGTGAGAGGATTGGTTCCTTCCATGTTAGATGTGAGTGTTGATCCATTCTGAGGTGACTGTGAGATGTGTTCTCACATGATCAGATATAAGTGTTGAATGCCATTCTCTGAATGGAGGCACCTGGTCAATTAACATGAATACTCAGTCTGGGACTGAGAGCCATTCTGACATGGTGAGAGGATTGGTTCCTTCCATGGTCAGATGTAAGGGCTGAGCCATTCTGTCATGGTGAGAGGATTGGTTCCTTCCATGTCAGATATGAGTGCTGATCCATTCTGATGTGACTATAGGATTGGTTCCTACATGATCAGATATAAATGTTGAATGCCATTCTCTGAAAAGAGGCACCTGGTCAGTTACCAGAAATACTCAGTCTAGGGATGAGGGCCATTCTGATGTGATTGAGGGATGTGTTCCCACATGATTAGATATAAGTGCAGGGCCATTCTGATTTGATTAATGGATGTGTTCCCACTTGATCAGATATAAGGGCTGATGCCTTTCTCTGGGAGAATGGAGGCACCTAGTCAGTTACCAACAATCCTCAACCTGGGGTTGAGAGCCCTTCTAGCATGGTTGCAGTATGTGTTCCCTCATGGCTAGATGTAAGTGCAGAGCCCTTCTAGCATGGTTGCAAGATGTGTTACCGCATGGCTAGATGTAAGTGCAGAGCCCTTCTAGCATGGTTGTAGGATGTATTCCCGCATGGATAGATGTAAGTGTAGAGCCCTTCTAGCATGGTTGCAGGATGTGTTCCTGCATGGATAGATATAAGTGTTGATCCTTTCTGACAGGGTTGTGGGATGTGTTCCCACATGGTCATATGTGAGTGCTGGGCCTTTCTGACATGGTGTTGGATGTGTTCCTCTCATGGTCAAATGTAAGTGCTAGGTGGGCCAATCTGACTTAGGGTCAGATATAAGCGCTGAAGAAGACCTACATGGAGGCTAGGCCTACAACTAGCATGAAAAAGGGCTGGCTCTGTAGAACTTCTTGTGACGAGAAGAATCATGAGATAGCACTAGTAATGATGACCTAGTGATGATCCAGATCGAGTGATGATCTAGATCTAGTGATGATGATCCAACAGTAATGATCCAGGTCGAGTGATGATCTAGATCTAGTGATGATGATCCGGCAGTGATGATCTAGATCGAGTGATGATCTAGATCCAATGATGATGTCCCCAAGATGATCCAGATCCAGTGATGATTCGGATCTAGTGATGATGATCCAGATCCAGTGATGAGTATGACTTGAAGATGAAGATGACGAGATGATCCAGATGATATAGAGAAGAAGACTTGTGCTGATAATTTGTGTAGAGAGAATACCTTCCTAGTTAAGAGGGAGTGTTGATGTATTTGTAACTTCGGAATGTATTCACTCGTATATCTTATGTATTGTACCCTGATGTTTATTTCAGGAAGTGTCTGTAATGTATTTGAGTCATGTCATGCCCCGATTTTCCTATCGATAGATTCAATAATGTAAACAAGTCATGTAAAGTCATTGTGGGTAACCCGGCTATTGATCAAGGGTTAAAGTCCCCACAGTTGTGGGGCACCTAGGGTTATTAGACTCTCCTAGAGATGTCGGCTCTAGTAAGTAATTTTTAAGTGAGGCCGACATGTTGGAGTGGACATTAAGTGAACGAAAGAATATAAATAGAGAGTGAGCCTCTCTATTTATCACATACACACTCACTCACTGGGGTGCATGAGTGAGAGAAGAAGTTGCTGGGACAAGAGAGAGAGAGACTACTGCTGTCGGGAGATCATCTTACTATTTTTGGGGTTTTTCTTTTGGTGCTGATTCTATCTCCGAGGAAGTTGCGGGGTTTTCTCCTTTATGGTTTCCCTGAGGAAAATATTTGTGTTCATTGTCTCTTGTGTTTTATTGTTGTGCATGTTATTCTCTCTAAAAAGATCCTAATATCATAATGCTAGCTTGAATGATAAAAATATAACAAAAAATAATGATCATCCACTAAATATAATGAAAGTTAGTACTAAAAACATTTAATGATGTGGAATTTACTATGACAAACATCCCACATATGACTACCCCTACCTAAGGTCTCTTAAATCCAACCTTTATGAGCCACAAGGAGTAGTGAAACCTCTCTACTACATGAAACCCAGAAGACCGGGTCCACCAAGATCATTCTAACAACCTCATGGGAAGTCACATTACCAAAATTTTAAAGGGAAAAACATTTTTAAGCATATGGACAACCACCTTAACAATGACGATATAGTTAACCATTATTTCATCCAAAATATGGGAAATAACCTTTGATGAATCCATATGGGAAGAAAACATATCTTGCATCTAAATGGGAACCTACTGGATAAAATCAATGGAAAAATGCTCAACTAGTACAAACAGCATATATAGGATGGACTCCAAACCAACAACATCCTTCCCTTATGCCTCCACAAGACTCTAACCATTTGTTGACACACTTATGTCAATAGGGGTTCACTCCACAAGACTGTCAACATCCATCCACCCGATCTCCCTAAACATCTGACCAGATAGGTTTTACCCTATTAAGCAACACTTGTGAAGTAGATTTTGTCTCACCCGAGATGTTTGAGGGAGAGCTGCAAGAACCAAGTTTCCACAAAAGGAAGAGGACTTGCGCGCTACATGCATTCTTTCATAGAGTTTCTCATAGATCCAAGGGGATTAACGCACATCATGAATTAGATATACCTCTCTTCTTTCGTATTTAAGCATAAATATCTCATCAATATAATTTAGAAGGATATACCAAACACATCAACATAAGAGAATCTTGAGCAAAGTTTTTCATCAAGAAGTTGATTTATTTCAAGGGGGGCAAGTCTTCCCGAGTTCTCTATTATGAGAAGAGTGAGAGCAATATTGAGCAAAGGCAAGTGAGTAGTGAAGAATGAAAGAGTGAAGAAAGATAAAAATATATGGCACAGATCATTTCAAGTGGTAGCACACAAGGATCCCCAATGCCGAGTGTGTCGATTGTAGAAGAGCGACCGAAAATCCAAGATTTTCTCACATGACCACCTCGGAAGAAGAGGGGCACAAATCGGTCAACTTCTCCACAACAAAGGAAAAAAGCAACTAGGAGTTCCACCAGGGAAGCGGAGGTGGAGGTTGGCCCATCAACAACACAAGGAGAGGATTCCATGCTAAGGAAAGGACCAAAAGAATATGACATTCCAGGATACCAACTATCGTGAAATCCATATGGACCAGTTGTTGGGATTAGTAAGAACCAAAAGTAGGGTATTAAGATGCCATCCATACCAAATGGGGTGTCGATTACAATGAATATTGTGCTGCACCTATAGAAGCTCTAGTATAGTGAACATGACATTTTGGCTCATCCAAAATGTACTGAGAAATCCTACATACCTTAAACACATGGTACCAGAGGACCTGTTACTTGAGAAACAACTGAATGGTCATGGGGATTGCAGAGGTCTGGACTATTGGCCATTACCCATATGCCACACTTTGGAAGACCAAAGAAAGTAAATGTGTGCATGAAGCAACCACTGGCATACTTCCACAGAGGTTTTCTGTGGCTGGACACAAAATACTCATTACATTTGACCTCATTTCACAAATCACTAGCTTCCCTAAGGGAGACGTTGATCCCTCATAGTATTTCAGAGGGAAAGACAATGATAAGAGATTGGTGGAGAAACTCAAGAAAAAATATGATGTTATCTGGGACAAGTGCACATATGTTATTAAAACTATCAATGACAAGGAGGTTCGGGTCGTGGCGAAGTTACTAACAGTAAATATTGTGCGCAAAAATAAACCCAACCAGTGTACCTCTGGAGTGATAGCATGCACAGAGCAATGTGATGAAGGAGTCCAAATGAATTGGGCATTGTTCTTATTAAATCAATTGATGGAAGACACCACATTGGCACAGGAGGGGAAATGACCATTCGTGTATTCCTGGTTATTAATATTGATTGCATCAGTGGGTTAGATGGAACCCAAATACTACCAAGCAATGGAAGTCGACACGGTGAACACTCGTAAGGGAGTGAGGTATCAGAACCTCTAGGCGATTTCTGACAAAGCAAGGAAAATCGAATTTAATGTATAATTCTACTGATACTTGTACGACCTCCAAGACGCTGCAGTGAAGGTGTTGCACCTCACAGAAGCAGATGTGGCCAAGTATAAAAGACTGGTAATATTTGTGATAATCCCACACGCCATACACATTCAGGCAAGGCGTGACAAGGAGCGTCAGTGGATAACAACATAGTTTAAAATAACGAATGAAGAGATCAATGCCATTGTGGACGAATGGCCATTAGAATAGAAGGTTTTGGTCAGTGTTGAGGAGCTATTTGACACAGAAGCAAGGGTGGCACCAATTATTCTAGTTGAACAAGCAAAGGTACCAAGATTCGACGATGATTCACACGATGAGTCATTAGCCACTTCGACGAATTTGCAGTTAGAAAGGAAACATGAAGAAGGGAGAACCAAGTGGATATTCAAACAAGGAGAAGGGAGCAACATGACGAAGCTCACTAATGATCAAGTAAATAGGATACTGACTGCCATTACTTCCGTGACCAATTAAAGTTAGGCATAGGTCAAGTAGCATGAGCCATAGTACTTCCACTCGGTAAAGGGATTATTGCAATCCCTGATGAAAACTGTGTTGGAAACTAGGGTGCCATAGATAGAGTCTTTGCATAGGGAAACTAAAGAAAGCGTTGGACAAAAATGTAGGTTATTGCAATTCCTCCAACAACACTTTCAACAGGAGATGAGGATATTGATTTAGCATTGAGGTAGTTTGACTCGATCATCCTAGATGTTAACGCATTATCAATGCATATAGTCATGTTGAGGCCTGGAAATTCGCAGGCAACAACAGCAAGGGATTCTCCCCACTCAACGTTCCCAATTAGCCCGTGACTGTTTGGTATAGGGAATCCATTCGGTTTGCGGTCCGGCTACCGTAGGTCAAGCAACAAAACAAAGGTTTTACCGGTTGCGGCCTGGTCCACCGTGTATTTTGTATTTTTGTCTTAAGTATGATATGCAAGTGCCTAATTAACAATGCAGGGTGATAAATATGCAAAGAGTAGTCACAATGTGATGCACAGGTTCTTACCTCTCGTCTTAGAACTCACGAGCATCCAAATCATGCAAGAAAATAAATACTAACTAAACTATCTCTAGAGAGATGGGTATTCATTCATGAGTAATGCACCCCTGTTCATGTGTTATGGCAAATCACAGATAGCTGTTCTTATAACCAAACATATAAACATGAATAAAAGTATATATGATAAGATAGCTCATCAAAAGTTAAAATTTTCATTACTCATAGTGGAAAAGACATCATAAAGGTACTGAAGAACATTCAGACAAGAACATAGGTTCAAGAAATTAGAAAACTCTTACAGCTAATGAGGCACAGATGAAAACGAAATAGTTCACATTCAACATTGCTCATTTAATCACATTGATACATTCCACATTGCACTTTCTCCAACAGGAAAAGGTTGTAGTTTCTGATTGTAAAACGAAATAGTTCCTCTTACAAGCAAATGGTTTACAAGTTTTTCCAGGGAAAAAGTACCTTCTAAGTTCTACTTTCAAATATTTAAACTACCACCGCCAACCACTTGGGCTGCCCCCCCCCCCCTCGAACATATGACCTTCTGGTCCTTCAAAACGCTTCATCTTCCAATTTTATTTTCTGTGCGCCTTCATGATCTGATGAGTAACTGACAGATATTTTCGGGTCTGTGCCTTTGTCGCCATTCACTTTGTCTTTTCCTTCGTTTGTCCTGCTTGCGATCCTAAGGTTTCGGCTCTACTTTTACCAAATTACCCATCTCCCTTCCCGCCGCAGTAGTTTGACCATTCTCCGGAAACCACCTGCAATCAAACGATGTGCATCATTGACCAATATTGCATTCTAAACAAACATTAGATTAAACCAACTAACGTCTAATCCATAAGAGATGGCTCGGTGCGCCACTGTCTCTTCCACCTACGGGCTCGGGAGAAAACATCAACACCGGGAGACGGAAAAGTTAAGACCCGAGCTGCGGGCAGGAAAAGGAAAAAACAAATCGAAAGTCGAAAGGTTTTACGTCGGAAGCTAAATGAATTTCCCAGCCGCAATAGTGGAAAAGGAAAGGTTAAGGATACGCAACCCGCGGGCGGGAAAACTCTCCATTGGAAGTTGGAAGGTTTTACACTTCGAAAGCTTAATCGATTTGGGAGCAGCAATGGCGGAAGAATAAAAGTTACGGGCAAGCGACTAAAAGACTGACATGTCGGCTGGCAGAGCATTTTAGACTTCAGGCGCTTAGTCGATTTGGGAGCCGCAACGGCGGAAGAAGAAAGGTTATAGCCATGCAATGCATATCGGAGGGCGGAGTGCTTTATACTTCGGAGGCGTATCTACTTTGAGAGCCACAACGGCGGGAGCAAACCAGGACAGCAACCTCCGATCTAAGCAACGAAAACTTCAAACCTGGCAGCGATTGAACTGTTTTGCCTCTGAAAAAGCATTTTGCAAATGACAAAAACCTGATCCATGTTAAACTCATCAAAAACAAACTTTAAAAACTGAGATTTACAACAATTCCACACACGAGCGAAAATTAAGCCAGATTATTTATAATCATCAAACCTATCCAAACTTAAAGCACGACCAAAAGGTTCAAAGGATCCAATGATTAAAAACAACGCTAAATCATGAGGAGGGGCCCAAATTTTAAGAAATTTGGGGAGAACAGTTGTAGCTGCAACAATTGGCGATTACCTGGTGAACCTAGATCTCTGAGCAATTATTCTTTGAGTGACAGACTGTTTAACAACAAATGCATCTATTGAATTCTTCCAGCTATCTGGATTTCTCAAATGACGGAAATGTGTACCTTTAATCATTGATGATAGTCCAATTTGGGAGAGTGGAAACCAAGATTTTCAAGTCCAGATAACTCTGTTGAGGCCAGAGGATGAATTTCATTATTACTTTTGTCTTCAGGTAGATGATAGCTTGGACACCACAGGATTGTAGCATATGGTAAACATAAATATTCGTTTTTTCCTCATTCCCATGCCACTTTAGCACTTTTTGTGCTTTTGGACTTTTGTCCCTTTTCATATGAGTCCTCTTGCATGCCTTTCTTTCTGAATTTTAATTCAGGCTCCTCTATCCCATAGTGTCCTTTTGTGTGAGCGATGTACTTCATGTTTTAGGGGGTTTAGTTGACTAACAATGGTCATGTCATCTCACTATCATCCTAGAGTGATGGAATCTAGAAATGGTGGCCTAGTTAATTGAATGTAACTAATGGTGGATGGTTAAAATCATGGAAGAGGGAGAATGAGGTCCTAAAATCATGGACGTGGGCACAATAGTGGGTAATGAGGTAAAACATGACAGGGATTGAGGCACTATGAAATAAACAAGGTCTAAGTACTAGAGAGGTCAACAGTGTTGCATGCATACATACATGGATGACTCAGGTCTAGATGAAAAATATTCTCCAACACCCGTGCTTAATCATAACTTATGATAAGTAAAATAATAGGTCCCAGGCTACTAGTGCTATGGCGACCCTTTACAGTATTCATCAATGTAAACTAAGGAAAAAGGAAAAACCACATGGGGAAAATCCTTCCTAAAAATGGACATGAAAAAAAAGAAGTAAAAAAATTCTCTCCAAACTAAATGATTATGTCTGGAGGAATCTTCCTCTTTGGAAGAAGAGGAATGTGCTCAACTTGATCAGGGACATAGAAAACTGCATGATGGATATTGAAACCATGTAGAGCGGCTGAGGTATACTCATGAAAGAGAAAACGTGGCTAATCATTATACTTGAAAATCAGACTAATATTAGGTCTAAATGAGACTTGTGATGCTTGATCCTATAGCTTCAAACCATGGGAAGTGAAATTAGCTCCAAGCAAATGTGAATTGTCTTGAAACTTTGAACCAAAAAAGGTTGTAGAAGCTCCAAGAGTGATGAAAAAGGTTACAAAATATATTTGGACATGAAATATGATATGAAATCAGATCCAAAATAGGTGCAATCAGGTCAAAAAGTGAGGAACAAGAGTTCACAGTGTTCCAAGACTTTGGTAGTGTCTCCATCTTTAGTATAACTATGAGGCAATGTGTATGTGATAATGTAGGAAAGGAGAGAAGGAATTGGACCATGAAGAGAGAATGCATGAGCTCCATAATATTATATAGAATCCAAAATATCCAATAAATCACAACATTTCATATCAACAAACTCATGAGAATAAATTGATATAGAATCCCCAACAACAAAATTTTTGAAGGAGACTTGAGGTGCTTGATTTTTCACACCAATTCTGATGAGATCAGTCCCAAATATAAATGAAAGGTATTGGAGAATCAATTTAAAAAAATTAAAGTTAAAAAAATCTCCAAGAAGGTGAGACATGTGTCCCATTTGTGCCACTGAGAGGGAAAAATCATAGTTGTGTCCAACTTCAATAAAATTATGAGAATTGTTGCAAGCAATCAAGTAGGAATTTGATGGAAGCATTGGAACAGTGAGAAAAAATGGATCACTTACCAAATATGATATTACCTCAAAAAAATCCAAAATATCACTTTTTCACACCAGCAACAACATTGGAGAGAGAGAAATCAAATTCCTCTTCATCTTCTTAAGCAATCACTGGCGAACTTTACTCAAAACTCAGAATAGAAGAATCACAGGAGAATAGTTGGACAAAGAATTATTATTCAACAATGGTGGTTTGATTGTATTTGAATGGAGAAACTATATTGGAATATAAAACATCATATTTCTCATAAACTTCTAGAGCAACATGAGAAGGAGTCATTGCATGGAGACTTTCACGAATTCGAACTAAATAAGTTGAAGATTCTGCCATTTCTTCAACTTGAACAACTTCATCAGAGAGTGTTGATGCCAAGATATTTAAAGAAAGAACACTTGAGGAGGCATTGGATTCGCTCCAGGTATCATTTAATCATTTATGAACACCAAAATCCCTATTTATATTGATCCAGAGCTCAAATGGATACTCAACATAATCAATGAGATACCACATCTTATGAGACATTGCCCGACACATTTTTCCATATGCACTATCATATTCATTTAGCCAAACATTCTTCTCTTCATTGAAATATGGCATTACCACAGATATAATAGACAAATCAAAGAGCTCATGTCTCTTGAGTATGAAACCATATTAAATTTCCACTCAACATAATTGAATGGTGATAGAGGAGGAACTGATTTCAAATCCATTTTGAAGTCGTTGTGCCTACAAAATAAACACTCTGAAAAATATGTATTAAGGATTAATTGAATTTACCAAGCTCCCTAGGTTCTGATACCATATGAAATTTATATATCCTTGATGGTAGCAAGAATTTCCACAGCTAAGGATCTAAATCACAATGTAATCCTACTGAGATGAACATCAAAGAACAAAACTAGTGAAGAAATATTGACCAAAATACATGTCAGAAGAAACTTAACTGAATAAAATCCATATTGTCTATTAAATCACTGATAAGCATACTATATAAATACATATCCAAAGGATAAATTTTCTAGTGTAAGAAGGCATTTGGAATCCTCTCATTGGGCAGGATTAAATTATCATCGGAACCATCACTAGACATGAGAACTAGTCCTAACTCCTAAATGTGCTTAGCTAATTGAGTGTAACTGAAGGTAATTGGACTTGGATGGTGCATGAGGAGTTAATTGATGATATATAAGGATATAGAGGCTAATTTAGGAGGATTAGTTGACTAACAATAGTCATCGTATCTCTTTATCAACCTAGAGTGATGAAATATAGGAATGATGGCCCAGTTAACTAATTCTATCCCAATTAACTAAATGTAACTAATGGTGGATGGATAAAACCATGGAAGAGAGAACATGAGGTCCTAAAATCATGGACGAGGTTTAAATAGTGGGTAATGAGCTTAAAAATGACAGGGATTGAGGCACTAGGGAGACAACAACAAGATCTAGGTACTAGAGAGGTCAACAATGTTGAATTTATGTTGCATGGTTGCATGCATGCATGACTCAGGTCTATATGAAAAATATGCTGCAACAAGGAGAAGGAAAAATTAGAAGAGTGATTGAATAAAAGTTTAAAAATTATGCAGGACATCATGCGTTGTATACCACCTTCAAGAGTGTATTCAGTATTTCTAAAGGAAAGGTGGCTATGGTATCATCTTAAAAGAATACAAACAAGATAATCAAAGATATTGAACACTTCAAAATATTTCATAAATACATGTCAAGGAGTAGGGAAGTTAGTCAAGGACCAACTCAATGAGTTTTATCTTCATATCTAAATCTTGCCACACCCCTACAGATAGTCGCCAAACCCCTTCATAGGGGATGTCCAACTTAGAGCTCTGTGTTGTTGGATCTATAATGAAGATAAGAGATCCACATGGATGCTCTAGTAATTTGAAACTGTAAAATATTCCCAACTCTGGATTAGTGCAGAAGATCCTATTATTGATACAGTTCTCACATATCACCAATTACTGATAAACGTGATGATGATATGGCACTAGTCCTAGGGGAAAGGAAAAATTATTCCATCACACATTTCAAGGAGTTAGCATCAGAGGTAAAAAAAGAACATTATACAGATCAATGCCAAAAGATGGAAATACATTCATGTTAAACTACAATAGCTTGAGATGCATTCACCCTCCAATTTGTACAAGGAACTCTTTAGATCCTCTCTATATGTTCCCACTATGGAAAAACTAGGATTACAATAGATTTACTTGAGATTCAACCCACCACTCCTACCCACTATCAATCAAGATTGGAGTGGCGAAGAGGAGGAAGCTAATTTGGAGCAAGTTAGGAAGGACGGGATTGTACCAGATAGGGGTAATGACCAAATACCATGTTTGAAAAATTAGAACAACATAACAGATTAAACACACAAAGGAGCCAAGATCAACAGCTTGATTGCACATGGATGTGCAATAGGGTAGTTGGGGGGAGACGATGGATCCCAATTTTGGGTAAGAAAATGCATTTACTTTCTTCATTTAATCATCCATTCAGGGCCTAAAGAGAAGTGTCATGGAAAAACTTGATGAACAATGTATGCATTCTAGTTAGGATTATAGAAAGATTTAAATTTATTTATTTAGATGTTGTAGTATTTCTTTTACTTAACTAAATTTGAATATATGATACGTATGGGGGTTGATTTCCAACAACAAATTCTTGGAATATATTTGAATAGACATTTTTGACATTTGAAGATCACCCAGTTTTGATCTAAGGACTTGATCATCACAACAGATTACCATTAAGTCTTAAGTTTTTGACAAAGTTCAACTCCGATTGAAGTTCTAGTTTTGAACTAGTTTGTTTATTGCAATGCATAGTTCAATAAAATACTCAAATAGAAATACAATCTCTTTA
Organism: Pseudotsuga menziesii; assembly: GCA_001517045.1. NCBI lineage: Eukaryota > Viridiplantae > Streptophyta > Pinopsida > Pinales > Pinaceae > Pseudotsuga > Pseudotsuga menziesii. Next base: position 544,250 of record LPNX011190753.1, on the reverse strand, counting down.
GCATAGACACTAGTGTTCGATGATCCATAATGCTCCATCAAATAGAGACCTAGTCCTCGAAGACCAAGTTTGATCCAACAAATCGCCACCATTCACAACCTTGTGCATGAACATTTACCATGCTTATGCACATAGCTCAACGCATTGCACATCCTATGGAAGTAGACTAAGAGTATTGTATTGGTAGGATATACATATGATATATTTAAACCAGTTGGTCTAGCTTAATGACGCTAGAACCCATTATGATGACATTACTATTTTTTGTAATTATGAACTCGTAAGAAAAAGTTTTACATTGTTTACAGTCTTTTACATTTTAATGACAAGTGACTTGATTCCTATATCTATCTAAGTTTAGCTTCCTTCCTTTCCGATCCTTGGATCAAGTCCCATCCAAGGTGAAGCGTAGGAATTTTTTTGTAAGGATAGAATTAGTATTTACATGTGTTTTAGTTAGAACTGAGTATTCGTTATTTGTTGTATTTTTGCTGTGAATTGTAGAATTCATGTATTGTCGAATTAAAATGTTATTTATACTGCTTATGAATATAGTAGTTGTTGCTTGTTTCACACACTTTCATATTTAAAGTTATTTCCTTCACATAAGATCTTGTTTTCTGTAATTGGTAAGAACCTTAATCCTCTATTTGTTATAATCTCTCGCATGAAACATTAGAGATGTTGAATGTGTGTCTTTTGCAATATGAAGGAAGAGTATTGAAATTGATTTGACTAAAGGTTATGAAGTAGATCAGAAACATCATAGGTTCTTATCTATGAATGATTGTTAGATAAGGAAAGAAGTGCCGAATAGGAAAATTAGATCTCATGCTTTTGAAATGCTTAGTTAAAATATTGATTTACTTTTGTTTTATGATAACTAGAAACTTCACATTTTTTATTGATTAGATTAATATTTACATAATACTAGACACAGTTAGATCCCATGTAGTTGCATATATTGTGCAGGTCCCTCATAATTTTATACAAATCCTTGGCTTGATGATTAAAGTAAAGGTTTAGATGATACATTCTTGGTGTTTTCTTTAATCCAATGAAATATCGTATTATGTTGATCGATTAATCCCATCAGCTATGATGAAAAGAAGATTGTTGAATAAGGTGAAATCTCTAAACCATTAGTAAAGAAAGTTGAAGAGGAGTGTTCCAAGTTACTTGGAAATAAAAATGAAGAGAATACTAAGAGCTATGCAAACATTCTCAGATGCTCCCATCAAGACATAGATTACAAGGGAAGAACTTATCATTAGAAAGATTCATAGAAAGATGGATAGAGAGAAGTTACACCATCAAGAACATCTTCTACACCGAGGTATCTAAGCATCTTTCTTGGAAATTATTTATTTTGCAATAATTTTGGGCATAAGAATAGAGATTGTAAAGGCTTATGGAGGAAATTCTCTAGCAAGAAATAGAAGTGTCCACTTGAACTACAATGTTGAATGTTAGAATTTCCACAATTATGGACACATGGAAAGATATTATAGAAATATAGTAAATCACAATGTTGAATGATTCAAATGTCATGACTATAGACACATGGAAAAATATTGTAGAAACAACAAGGAAAGATATAATAGAAAAAAGGTTACAAAATTAAATGGAGAATAAAATCAGAATATTTACAGGGGGCTAGCCCCAAATCGAAGTATGAGTTTAGGAGGAGCATCCCCAAAGAGAAGGAATATTTATAGGGGGAGTTGCAGTAGAATTAGAGGGAGAGATATTTTCAGGGGGGGATACCATTTTCCATTGATGTCAAATTCGAAGAGCAATATCATAAGCATGATGAGAGGGGGAGCGTGGTTCCAAGGGGAATATGATGGTTTCCATCAAGGACAAAGAGGGATATTGTTGGAAAGCTTGTTGTCATTGATGTTAACTCAAAGCCATGAAGACAAGATAATAATAATCCTTGAAGATACTTGAAGGATCCTTAAAATAAGTGTATATAAATCCAAAGTGGTCCCATTATTGCATAGCTATTAAGCATATCCTTCATAAGATGAGATAACATGTGGTTGTTTCCACATGCCCACTTTGAGTTACACACAAATGGACCAAGTGAAGAAGCCCCTAAAGTGATGATGATGTGTCCACATAACCATGATAATGTGAAGTGTAAAGAATACCCTTGATGAAGACATGAAGTGGTCAAGAAGACAAGTCAAAGACCACTGAAGAAGTAAAGCAAGAGGCCATGAAGACAAAGTCAGGGGGAGTCTCATGAGAATTATGCTAAAGGAAAAATGAGACATTTTACCCATAAAGGTATCCCAAATGAAAGAACAAGTTCCATAATCATATATCATATTCTAAGACCTTTCCAGCGATAGGTGACACTATTCCTAACTTCCCATGGTTGAGTAGAAATGAAGCTTTCTTTGTGCTAGGCCAAGATTTGGTTAAGGGTGACCTAACATGAGGCTTGAATGTGGTTTGGGCCAACCTAACCTAAAGTAATTTTAAAAGTGACTTGGACATGTATAAATAAAGATTGAAACATTTCATTTGAATCATCCAAGTTTAAGATATCGTAAGTGCAACTTCAAGGAGGACAAGAAGAGTTAAACAAAAATTCAAGAGAAGCATCACGTGAAAAATATTGATGGAAATTTGCATATCTTTCTCATACAATATAGGAATCACAAAATTCTTAGCTCATTGGAAAGTTTGTTGTAAGGGTTATGTGATCCCATACTTGCAAGGGTTTTTTTTGGTCAAGTACATGGTCAATGACTAGGATTTCTCTCTTGCTTCCTTATCTTGGCAAAGGCATGGACTAAGGTTTATCTTGTGATCTTGGTGCATGGATTAGGGTTATTATGGCATGTTGTAGGGTTAATTTCTTGGAATGGCCTAGGGTTTGATGATGATGATGGTATCAAGGGATTGAAGGATCCAAGGAAGAGATGAATTCTATGGATGCTTGTTTCTAGGGTTTTTTCAAGACAGTGATAGTGAAGATAGTGACAGAGACAGATTGATGATCTTACTTATATTAGGATTGAAGGGTAGTGCTAGGGCAGGTTGGATCTTATTATATTACGAGTATGTAGCTTACTTCTAGTGGCTGCTAGAAAATATAGGAAGTGGGTTCTTCCCTCTAGTTGGAGTTGGTAAATCTAGGGGGTTGTACCCGCTTTCTAGTGGATGCTAGAAAATTAGGAAGTGGTTTCTTCCTTCTGTTGGAGATGATAAATCTATGCAGTTATAGCCTCCTTTTGAGTTAGTGCTCCTAAATCAAAAGATGGTGCTTTCTATTAATGTAATCTTAAAATCTTGTTATATTATAATAAAAACATTCCATGTAAAATTTTGTGTACACTACATATAGTTTATGTATAATAAATTGTATTATCAATGATTAATATTACATGATGTACTTACTTAAAAATGGTAACTCAACCCTACATGATGTACTTAAACTTAAAAATGGTAACTCAACCCCCCCACCCCAGTATAGCGATATTTCAAACAAACGAAAGCACTTGCATCATAATCACCAAAACATTATAACTTTAATTCAATTTGTTTTTACAAATATATTCTAAGATTAATGCCTTTGTAAAAAACTTGTTTCAGAAATTCCCTAAAATAATGATAGGTTGTAACCTTATTATTCAATAAGAATACCCGCTATTATCATGTACATTTGCTTTAGTGTTAAATTTATAAGATTTTGTTGCCTAATATTTAAAGCAAACACTTCTTATATCTCCTTTTTTATCAATTTTATTAAAAGGTCAANTCAAAAATATGTAAATATATGATATAAAATATATATAAAGATAAAAAAAAAATTAAATTATATATATATATATATATATATATATATATATATGTAATCTTTAAAAATAATTAAATAAGTTAATTTATAAATTTAATTGTGAAAATATAATTAAAATTAATTTAATTTTTTTACATAAATAATTATAATTTTATTCAAAAAGTGGTTGGAGAATCTTGGCAATTAAGAGTGCAAAATTTACATAAGTAGAAAAATAAATCAAAACCATCACATCTTAAAGGTCTTCAAAATGTATGTTCATTAGTCCTTAGCAGCACTAGTTATTGTTATTGACTAAGAATTACCATTTATCCTATATAAACTTAAGTCCACAATACAAATTCTAACAAACATAAAAACTATGAAGATACATTTGAAAAACATAAGACACTTAGAGAGGACATCTTTCGTACTTGAATGATGGGATACCATGCGTACTCATATTGGGTGTCGACTCTATATGGTGACTTAGAGAGTTGAAGTAGCCCTAGCTTGGTACCACCCCTTCCTATTCTAAGTTGTGCACTCAGGCCTACAAATGTTCCAATTTCGCCTCCAAGGCTGCGACATTAATGGCCAACACAACATTCTTTTCATACTCCATTTCTATATCTATTTAAGAGAGGCCTCCATTTCTCTCAATGTTGTTTCTTCTTGTAGTCTAGCAATTTCATATTTCTCCCTCCTAGTTTCCATATGCTAGAAAACCCATCGGATTTCCCTTTCGATAATGTGTAAAAAACATGATAAGAGTTTATAATTGTATTCCACTCGACGCAACCCGGGATATCAACAACAATATCTTTCCCTTCAACCATGGTGAAGAGGCATGGTTTGCTTGAGGGATAAATCCTAGAAAGAGGAATGTGTGATGCTGACAAGATAACATGAAACAAAGTGGAACGAAGCATCCTGTAGCTTACTCTAAGTCTTTTCTACTACCTTCCGCTTGACAATAAATTATCCAATGTCAATTCTTTCCATGATGCTGCTCATTCCATGGTCCATCATTGAAACATGAACTTGATATTCCTGCATTATGATATTAATTAGAGCGATGGGTGAAGATTCTCTTTCAGGCATGAGAAGAGAAGGATAATACAACCCATGTACACTTGTTATTAACAATCCCTCCACGCACACGATTACGAAACCTACCCCTTTCCACATCTCGTAATCCTACCTTTGTCTTGTTTCAAGTTTTCCTTGGTTTGTAAGATGTTTTAATTCTCTATTGACATAAGATCACACCATAGTTCTCATGCTAAGGCATTGGGCCCATATGTCCCCTCCCCCATCCAATTTGAGCACACCTTCCATGATGATTGCGACATGATCAGCTGTCATATCTACCTCATCATTCAAACCCCTAAGTATATGTTTCTCTCCATGTGATGAATTCATATAGACTTATTATGATTTTCCATTCAAGGGGGTGATGAGGGAAAAGATTATGAATTCCTTGATCATGTTTTATACCTCACATCCATTTTGCTTCTTCCTTTTCTAATATATCTCCTAGATTTTTCCTTGAGGAACTCAAACATTCAAATAGAAGAGTTGTTGCTTGAATAACAACCTTGGATGGGAATGGAGATGTGTTTTGGGATATTTTATTCTTCCTAGCAATCCATAAGTTTTAACATATAAATTTTGGAAGAGTCAACCAACATTGTTTAAGCATGGTTTTTTTCGTGTACTTGTTTGAGAAGGAAATCACCCATGTGGTAAACATATTGTCAATAGATTTGGGGATTAATATATCATTTCCCGATTTTCCAAGTATGAGGCACCAAACTCTTTAGATAATGAGCATTTTATAAATAAATGGAAAGTAGTTCCCTCAGAGGATTATCATAATGGACATCTCAAGGGTCTTTGTATCCCTCTATTTTTAAGATTTTCCCTGGTGAGAATTTTTTCCTGAACCAAAATCCAACAAAATAAATTAATTTTTGGGATCCCAATTTCTTACCAAATCAATTTCCATCAACATGAGCGGAGGGCAGGGGGGAGACTTTATCTTGAAAGGGGTAGACTGTATCCCTAGGGATAATTATATTCACCTTGGAGGCCCCATCCTCTTCTATATTCCATATGTTTATTTATAGGAGCATCCCTCGCTAATAGAATTTTGAATATTTTATAATATTCTTGAAGGGGGAAGTCACTTGGAGTGTGACCAAACATTCTCGTGTGCCTTTATCAACGTCCCATATGCAATGATCTTACAGCTTAGGAATGCCATTATTCACCACCTAAGATTGAATATTGTTCAAGTCTTGATTAGTGTGCAATGGTGGATTCTTAAGGATTTTATTTGTCCAAATATTTATTCTTTTTCCATTTTTAAAAATCTAGTAAAGTTCAACTTTAAAAATTTCCCAGGAAGCTTTGCATAGTTTCCATATTGGAGAACCATTGACATCTTTAAGTGTCTAGTCTATTTCCCTTTAGATATTTTCTATGTATCACCTCATTAACCCAAGATTTTTTCTGAGAGACTATGTGCCACAGGAGTTTGGCCCCTAAAACAAGAATTACAATATGGTGATCTTTTACTAGCAATCTAGCTAACATAAGAAGAGTTTTAACTATATTTTAGTAGACTAAGTGAAATTTATTCTCATTGTTTTCCCCCTCCTTTCCACAAAAAAATTCTTCATAATTTTGTTGATTTGGTTTAACATACTTTTTGGATTGAGAAGAAATGCACATGGAAAAATTGGAAGGGCGAAGAGAATTGATTCTAGAAGCACTAACTTACTTGCTAGGTTGATCCATTTAGATCCCGGCTATGTCATTTTGTTCTTAATTTTCATAATTTTAGCCTCCCAAACTTGAGCCTTTGGCGATGAGAATGTGACAGGTAGAACCAAGTATTTGAAACTCTCTCGGTTAATTGTTGCTTGGATCACTAAGATCCTTGAAATCACCAACGTGGTTCTTTGAACTATATTCTAGCAGTAAATGCTTATTTTATTTATTTATATACTTCCCCTTATTTTAGAAAACTCAGTTAATTGTTGCTTGCATCACTAAGATCCTTGAAATCGCCAACGTGGTTCTTTGAACTATATTCTAGCAGTGAATGCTTATTTTATTTATTTATATACTTCCCCTTATTTTACAAAAACATGAAAGGACTAATAAAAAATGTTGAGCTATGGTAATAGAGGCACCCCCAAGGAGAAGCATATCATCTACAAATTGCAAATGATTTGTTTCCTTCAATGCTTAACCCTGGAATATTCCCTTGTCTTCTTTCTTCCTCCAAATGATTGCTTGATACATCAATCATGATGATGTACAAAAAAGGTGAAAGAGGGTATCCTTGTCTTAAACACCTGCTTGTCTGAAAGAAATCAATAGGTCTTCCATTCACTAGGGATGCTATCTAGGGGCATCCAATACAAGCCTTGACCTAGGAAATGAAATCTTTGTCAAACCCAAATCTAGTCATGGCTTGAAAGAGAAAATCATGCCTCACTCAATCAAAAGGTGTTGGCCATGTCAATTTTGATAGTCATCCCTTTCTTCTTTATAGCTTCCTGAACAAGAATGACATTGTCAAAGAGTTGTATTTTACTTACAAAACCACCTTAATTATCTGAAATATCTTTATCTCCTTTAGTCAACCATCCAAAATTTTCGTTAAGATTTTGTAAGAGGAATTATATAGGGAGATGGGCCTGAATCGAGAGAACGAGGAGGGAAAGGAGTTTTGGGGGGTAAGAGCTAGAAATGACGAATTAGTTCCTCCTCCTAATCTTCTTTTTCTTTTTTATTGCATAATCATTCTACACATATTTTTTATTATATTATGGTGGGTTCTATAAAAGTGTATGGATAAACCATTGGGACTTGGAACTTTGTTTGGTTATAGATCCCATATGTATTGAATGATTTCAGTTTTTGTTATTGGCCTTAAAATCATGGAATTAAATTCTTGATATGAGTGGGGGAATATGTGTAAATAGATCATCTTTATTTACTCTATCTTTGTCTCCTTCTTTTGTGTATAGATATTTAAAGTGAGTATAAGCCACTTTTTTTATTTTTTCAAAATCAAAAAATGTTTCTCCCGCCTCATTCTTTATTTTAGAGACATTATTTTTTATTCTGCAATCTTGGGATTTCTTATGAAAGTAATTTGTATTGCAATCCCCTCCCTTTAGCCACAAATTTCTTGATTTGAGTCTCCAATATTCCTCTTCTGCACGATAGGCCTTGTGTAGCCAGGATTGCATTGTCACTTCCTTTTTCATTTCTTCTTATGTTATATGGCATGATTCCATTTTAGGTCATTGATGTTCTAGCTCTTCTTGAAGTGATTCTTGATCTCACTAAGGGGATTTAATGGAATATCTGGCCCAACATTTGATGACTATTTTAGTAAGGCGAAGCTTTTCTTCCCATACAAAAGGAGTTCCTTGCACTAGTGAATCCCGTGCTTTATGAATTGTCTTTATGAACCCAACTTTAGATATTCAAATTGGACTAAATAAAAAAGGAATAGGTCCCAAATGTTTCCCTTTTTCTATAGATAAAGAGATGGGTTTATGATACGAAATACTAACCGGAATTAGATAAAGAGATGGGTTTATGATATGAAATACTTATTAATCATGCCCTAAGAGTAAAATGATACTTCAAATAAAAAATATGTCAATCCAAGCCACTACATGACTTGGACCTTGCCTCCTGTTTGTCTAGGTGTATTTACATTTCTTTGGCTTGATGTCCATTAACTCCCACTCCTATATTATATCTTCAACTTGTTCTTTGAATGAATATATTTCTGGATTCACTCCTCTCTTTTTTATTGAGGCTAGTGTGAGATCCAAATCTCCCATAAAAATAAGATTTTGAGAAGGATGTTGTTCCAGAAATTCGTTAATTGAATACCAACAATGATATTTTTTGGTATAAGAAACATGAGCATAAACATAAATCAAACATACCTGAATATTGGATTCCATATGAAGAATCTTTGCTTGGGTCCAATGAGTGGTTGAGTATTTTCGTTGCAGCTGGAATTTGGAGGATTCCAAACGAGTGGTCATCCCTCCTGAGGCTCCTTGTGAACTTACTGCTATTCTTGCACTCATTTTCCATTTCTTTTTTGTCCTTGAAGGAGGAAGTCTCTTTCCTCCATCTATGTCTCTTCAATTAGGAGGACATCAAGTTTCTGTATTCTAATTAGATCTCTTAATGATTCTATTTTGATTTGACTCCCCATCCCCCTACAATTCCAGGAGACCAACTTCATGTTTAACTATTGTTGGGACTAAAGCACCCCCTAAAGATCCTTCACGGGGTTTCGTTTTCCCTTTGCCCTTCCTTTGCTTGATTTACCCATAGTTTTTTTCTATAGTGGTTTGAGTTCATAGGTTTTTTCCTTTTTACGCTTCCTCTTACCTTATTTATTTGTTTCTTTTCCTTTATTTTTTTGAAATCTTATCCAGATCCAGCTCCTCTCCTTCTTGTGATTTAGAAGAGGAGACCATGTTCCTAGTTTGAACTACTATAGAAATCTAAGATATCATAGGGGCTATAGTGATAGTACCCATTTCCCAAACTAATGGAGTAGGGTTTTCCTACATTGCATTCTAAGCAGTGATGGGTAAATAACTCCCAAATTCAATTCTATTCCATTGCGAATGCATTCATTTATACATTTCATCTGGTTGTTGAGATTCATCTTCCGACCAGCCTTTTCACCTTCCTATGTAACTATTCATATTCCTATTATGTACACTAACGTATAATCCTGATAGATTATATTCCAACAATCCCCCCTTAATCCGAAGGGGTGTTAGTAAGTCTGAGCATGTTTCTGAATCTTTCAAACTTTTCTCGTCCAAGTGCTTTAGTGAAGATGTCTGCAACTTGATCATTTGTGGAACAATGTCGAAGATGGACTGTCTTGGCCTCTACATGATGTCGAATCAAATGATACTTTGTGTTGATGTGTTTGGTTCGATCATGGAATCTGGGATTCTTAGCCAGCTTGATTGCAGAAGTATTGTCGATCAATAATGGAGTGGAGTTCTCTTGTTTTTCTTGCAAATATTCAAGTATCTTCCTGAGCCATACTATTTCTTTCGTTGCTTCAGCTGCAGCCACATATTCTGCTTCTGTTGTTGAATCTGCCGGAACTGACTGTTTGCGTGATCTCCATGAGACAGCTGCTGATCCAAGACTCATAGTGTATCCAGAAGTTGATACTTCTGTCTCCTTATCGCCATCAAAATCTGAGTCTGAGTACCCAATAAGTTTGAAGTCATCCACTTTAGAGTACTTGAGTCCAACGTCTTGAGTCCCCTTCAAGTATTTTAGAACTCTTTTTGTAGCTGACCATTGTCCTTCACAAGGTATATGCATGAACCTTGAAAGTATGCCAACAACATAAGAAATATCTGGTATAGTTGTTGTAAGGTAGATAAGACTTCCTACAAGTTGTCGATACTTGGTCGCATCCTCAAATTCTTTTCCTTCGCTTGATGTGAGCTTCATTTTTTGTTCCATTGGAGTAGAGATAGGGTTGCATTCTGTCATGCAAAATTTGTTTAGTAGTTCTCCAACATATTTTTTCTGAGATAGGAATATGTACTTAGGATGTTGAGTGACTTCAATTCCTAAGTAATAGTGGCGATGTCCCATATCTGTCATTTCAAAGATCTTTTTCAAATCTTTCTTTATGGATGCTATATAGCTCTCATTGTTCCCTGTCATCAAAAGATCATCTACGTACACCACAAGATACACAACAGATCTTCCAACTTTCTTTATAAACAGTGTTGCATCATCAAGATCAAAATGTTCAAAATTTAACTTCAAAAGATGCTCGGTTAATTTTTCATACCATGCGCGAGGTGCTTGTTTTAGGCCATAGAAGGATTTGACAAGCTTGCATACCTTTTGTTCTTTTCCTTTCACAACAAAGCCTTCTGGCTGAGACATGAAGACATTCTCTTTCAAGTCTCCATTCAAGAAAGTAGTCTTCACATCCATCTGATGAACTTTCCACCCTTTCTGAGTAGCTAAAGAGAGTAAGGTACGGATGGTAGCCCATTTTACTATAGGAGAGAACATTTCGTCATAGTCAATTCCTTCCTTCTGTGCATAGCCTTTTGCTACAAGCCTCGCTTTGTGCTTGTCAAGTGAGCCATCTGATTTGTATTTGTTCTTGTACACCCACTTGCAGCCAATTGGTTTGGTTCCAACTGGAGGGTCAACCAGATTCCAAGTTCCATTCTTCATGAGTGCATCATACTCATTCTGCATAGCTTCTTTCCACTCAACTCGAGTAGAAGCTTCTTCAAAGGAAGTTGGTTCAAAGTTAGCAGATAAATTAAATTCACAATCAAATGATACATCCATGTCATCACCTGAATGATCTGCTTCTCCTCCATCTTCATGTCTTTTTTAACTTCTCGTTCCCGTCTTTCCAAGTTCATCCGGATGGACACTTTCAAGTGTCTTTGTGGCCCATTTAGGAATCTTCCGTGATGGTCCTGGTTGATCAACTGGTGGTGCTTCATCATTGATTGAGAGTCTTCCAATTCTCTCAATCACATCATCCAGTTGAATCTCTTGTTCAGGTGAAGTAGCAGGAACTTCTTCATGCGGGGGAGTTGGTGCTTCATATGGAAATTCCAAAGGTTGATCCAGAATAGGAATCCCCCCTTCAAGGTTTGGAATTTCATATTCATTTTCATAATAATTCTTTAGATGAGGATATTTTTCCAAATGATCAAGCCGTCTCTCAATGGACTGGTCATTTTTATTAGTCTCAAGAAAAATGACATCTCTAGAAATAACAAACTTCTTGTTTACCTCATCATACAGATGGTATGCCTTGGAGTTTTCTTCGTACCCCAGGAAAATGCATTTTCTGCTTCGAGCACCAAGCTTGTTTCTTTGCTCCTTTGGAATCAAGGCATAACAGGTGGAACCAAAAAATTTGAGATGCCTGACTGAAGGGAGATGGCCAAACCACATTTCATGTGGAGTCTTGTTATCAAGAGAATTTGAGGGACTTCTGTTTGTCAAATAGGCTGCACATTTCACTGCATCACCCCAAAACATTAGTTTTATATTCTTGAAAAACATCATTGAGCGTACCATATTCATTATGGTTCTGTTCATTCTTTCTGCTACACCGTTTTGTTGAGGATTGTAGGGAACTGTAGTCTGATGTGCAATTCCATGTTGGCGAAGATAATCTTCAAAAGCATTTGAAGTGTATTCTTTCCCATTGTCAGTACGAAGTGTACCAATTTTAGATTGTGCTTGTTTTTCTATCAATGCATGAAAGTCTTTGAATGTTTGAAATGCTTCTGATTTTGTCTTTAAACAGTAAATCCAGCACATTCTTGAGTAGTCATCAACAAAGGTCATAAAATACTTATTCCCATTAGCAGAAGGAGTTCGCATTGGGCCACATAAATCAGAATGCACTAATTCTAATTTCCTACTTGCTCTGAAATTAGATTCATGGAATGGCAGCTTACTGTGTTTCCCTAATATACATGCATCACATTTGCTCTTCTCTTTGGGAATGGTGGGCAAACCAAATACACCATTCTTTCTCAACAAACGAAGACTGTTATAATTCAAATGACCAAATCTTGCATGCCACAATAAACTTGATGACAAATTACCTTCTCCATGCTGAGAGAGGTAGGCATAGTTCTGAACTTTTGCAGATGAACCCTTTAGCTTCAGCAGCTTCCCATATTCGTATCCAGTCATGATGACTTGGTTGTCAGAGGACTTTCTTATTTCTACGATTCCATCAAACATGTGGATGGAATGGCCTTGCTGTCGAATCTCCACCAAGGACAGCAGGCTTCTCTGCAACTCTGGAAGATAAAGAACATTCTTCAACAAGAAATCAGGGAATCCAAGCATCTTCAGTCGAATGGTGCCCATTCCCTTTGGTTTAAGACTTGACTTATCTGCAAAGTAAACTACGCCATTTATTGTTTCATTAAGTTCTTCAAAACAGTCTTTTCTAAAATTCATGTGTGATGTTGCACCAGTATCAAGTAGCCAACATTCTGTGTAAAATGAAAGTGAAGTCATTTCATTAATACCAAGATTACAATGTGCAACAATACAATGAGCAGAATCTGAAGATTTACTAGCGTCTTGGTTTTTATTGTCATCTTTCTTTTGGTTATGTCTGTCTTTGATGGAGTCCCATGAAGCCCAACATTGATCTGCTGTGTGTCCAATCTTTCCACAACGCTTGCACTGCAAATCTGATCTTTTGCTAAAGTTTCTTCTTCCTCTGCCTCTCTTGCTGCTTTCTCCTTTGGGATGGTCATTGGATTGGTCTTTTCCAGCAAGGGCAGCACCAATAATAGATGCCAAAGAGTGCATCTCTAATCTGGAAACTGTAACTTACAGAATGCTTAGAAAAAGATATGGGATGCAGGTTTAGATTCCTGCTCCTTTACAAATTACAATATGATTCTGCAGCCTATACAAATAATTTTGCAACTTATCAAAATAATCCAATAGCTCTATATCATTTGTTTTGGAGTGCCATTACATGAACAACTCAAAACATCTTATGAAAAGACACAATATTAATACAATGTATTGTAGCAGAGTGGGTTCTCAACACTTTTACACTCTTCAAATCACATCATTCACAACTCATTATAAAGGTCATGGCTCACACTCATCCTTCGTAGGTTCATACATAAGACACATGCTCAACAATTAATACTCTCGGGCTCATACAATATCCATATTATGAATATGAAGAATATTTGTAGACAAACTCTATGCATATAAGTTTGGACAGAAGTTAGGGTTTGTGCAACCCAATAGTCACAAAATATTTTACCTCCACTAAAAGGTGTGAATCTTCACCTATCACCGGGATTCAAAGGATTCACTCTTCAGGCAAATGAAAAAACATGAGTCTTCAATCTTCAACAAATTCTCAACACTGAGATCTGCAGAATGCACATGAGAAATTTGCCTTGAGGCTCATGGTATTGCAGCGATCAAGGATATGGAGATGGCAGCTATGACTCCTCTGAGCATGGACGTTGTGATAGCGAGCACTCTAGTGCAAAAGGGCGTGAATCTCCACGTATAATTCTCAGTCACCGGTCTTCAAACAAATTGCAGCAGAATGAAAGAAAATTAAAACTCATCAATTCAATTCAACGCACCAGTAGAGAGAGATACCCGTTCAATGCATATAGATTCAAGCTCACAGCTCCAATACACATCATATATAAACTCACAGCTCCAATACACAGCATATATACTCAACGCATATATATTCAACGATACACAAGCACCATTATACACAACTTTCCACAGTGCATCAGCATCCCAGCAGCCACACCAAGGGAGATCGCAATCACTCCATGCACAAGAATTAGGTCAAAAAATTAGGGTTTATGCGTTTACCTCCACGCTGTATTCTGAAGGCGTGGATCTTCACGCAGCTGACTGAGGGCGTGAAAAGCCTAGCTGAACGACCAACACTTCACGCAAATGTAAAGGCATGATCCTTAGCCTTTAATCATCGGTCTTCAACAGGATTCATGTGGTTGATGAAATCGTGAGTCTCTAACAATAGTTTGCAATCACCGGTCTTCAGCAAGAATACTTCAATCTCTTCACAACGCAGTCTCAAATCGCAGCAAGAATACACTCATCGCAGCAAGAGATATCAACGCAGTCTCAAATCGCAGTTAATCGAGAGAGTCCACCGGTATACATTCTTATAGTTCGCAGCAGTAAAGAGGATGTTCACCAGACTTTTAAAATAATCACTCTCTCCAATACGTAGCGAAGCACAATGCGGTCTCCAAACGGTGGCTCAAGACCCTCCAAGGTAACCTCAAACGAACGTTCGAAGGAGAATAATGCATACATGAATGCGCGCAGGCTGGGAGAGGAGAAACGCACGCAGAGACAGACTGACTATGGGAAGGATGGAGGTCTGGCAGGCAGAATGGCAGGCATGCAGGCAGGAGTTATGACAGGCAGCTCTGATACCACTGATGGGTAAATAACTCCCGAATTCAATTCTATTCCATTGCTAATGCATACATTTATACATTTCATCTGGTGGTTGAGATTCATCTTCCGACCAGCCTTTTCACCTTCCTATGTAACTATTCATATTCCTATTATGTACACTAACGTATAATCCTGACGGATTATATTCCAACAAGCAGGATATTCATGAGTGCCTAGGGTTTCATGTGTCTCCTCATATTGTTCTAGATAAGGTTTCAAATTTATTATTACTATGATTTCATTTGAAGTTGTGGAGGCAGTTTTGACCTCACTCATTTATAGTTTTGATATCCTTGCATCATTTTTAGGCTTGACTTTATGGCTTTGCTTTGGGTTCGTTCCACACTTCATTTGTACCCACTGCTCTTTTGTTTTACCTTCTTTTGTCTCCATTAGGCCTTTCTTGCAATCCTTAGCAAAGTGACCATATTCATGACAAATCTTGTATTTGAAAGGAAATTGCTTATATTCCAATTGTTGTTTGTGAGTCCAATCATCCACCCTAAGTTTTATGGCTTCCAAGAGTTCCACTTCTAGGTCAACTTCTACATAGATCCTAGCACATGAGTATTGATCTTTTGGTTCTGCTCTATATATGTATTTCCCCAAGGCATTTCCATCTATTCTCATTGAATTCCAGCAATGAATTGGGAGGTGGGGAAGTCAAACCCAGACTGGAATAGAGATGGGGATATCCAAGGAGGGGTTGAAATCAAGAGTCCATTTAGTTAGATAGAGCCATCTTGGTCCCATGAAGTAGGGCTTGCTCCAGAAAATCAAATCTCTATCTTCCTTTTGTCCAACTTGAAAAATAAAATAACCCTATCCACAAAGAAAGATGCTACGATAGTAAAGAATAAAGAGATCAAAGGCTGTTAGCATGTATTAACCCCAATTTAGTAGAGAATAAAAAGATCAAAGGTTGTTAGCCTGTATGAACCCTAATTTTTATGGCTCTTGGGATGGCCAAATAGTAATAAAGTTGCCTACATACCCCCTTTCTTCTGGTGAGAGAGAAATCATCCTCGAATTTGAGGGAGGCTAAGCCACTTCGGGGGATTCAGGGTTGGAATTTCAAATGACGGACACTCGTCAAAATTGCCGATAACAAACAAAATCTAAAACGTTTTCTGTATTCTAAGCCAGATTTTGACGGCCTCGACGAAAAGGGTAAATTGACCCATAACGGGCATATGTACCCATCAAATTCCATCCCTGGGGAGATTGAATCCAATTTGACATGCATATTGCTTCACTCGCGAGGCAATTAAATTACCTCCCACGGTGGTGGGGGAGGAGATCCCCGTGGGATCCATAGTGTTGAGACCAAACTCGAAACCTTAACGAGAAAGTGAGTCCGAGCGTTTCTTTTAGCCCTCTTCAAGCAATTTTGACATGTGATCAAAGTAGGATTGTTAAAATTTAATTTAAATTAAAAATAAAGCTAATTAATTTGTGTTAAGAAAACACTTGTTTCAATATATATATATATTGAAAGTGGGTTTGATCTTTTAGGGAGAGGGTTATAATAAGTAGGGTTGTTTATTGGTTTGTAAAGTTGTTTATTGGTTTGGTTTAAAGGGTAGGTGACTTTTAAGACAGAGGCTTTTTTTTATAAATTTTGGGATTGCTTCAGTTAATAAGTCACAAGTTATTGATATATCTAAATTACTGAATATATTTAGATATTCTTGAGAGATGGCTATTCCCATAATGTTAAAGACTAATAAATTATAAAATGAGTGGGCCTGCCACTAATTAAAACATCCTGCCACTAATTAAAACAGAAAAGTTATGCACGCCCATAAAACGAAATATAGGAAACGTTGGTCAGAGCATTGGCTTCGTTGTAACTGTAAATAAATGTGATTGTCAGGAACATCCTCTTATAGGCAGTGAATATTCAGAACGGATTATCTGAGTCTCTAAATTTTATACAGACTACTCTGTTTTAAAAATCAGACCAAAGAAATCCTTCCTCCAATATCTGTTCCTCCATCTCTACTTCAGGAATAGTGAACAGAGGAGGCGGAGGAAGCATGAGCGCTTCTGCCAAATTGGCATATAAGTTGGAGGATTCGAACAAGTCATCCCCTATTACACTCTCACCAAGTCCTTGAGTTATTGGACAAGCTGATGATGAATTAGTAGAATTCGTTTGCCCAGATAACTCGACACTAACTGTCTCTAACTTTAAGTCTGGGCTGCTTCCCGCCGATAGTTGATCCGAAGAATTGGTGCCGGCATGCTCGTTGCTTACTGGAGAGTTTCTTGTCCTTCTCCTTTCTTGTTTATTGACAACGCTGGGCCGTCTTTCAGAGTTCCCTGCGATTTCAGTTGCAGAATTGAACGCAAAGGCTGCTTCTGCAGCGGCAGCTTGAATGTGGCTTGGAGACAAAGAAGCCGGTTGTGGAAGGTGATCAATGAGCTCGGGGAAATTGAGAAACGCACGATTCTTTCCCTTCAAGTAGAATGTGGCGACATCATAAGCTCGAGCAGCCATCTCTGGCGTATCAAAGGAGCCGAGCCAGATTCGCCTTTTCTTTCTTGGTTCCCGAATTTCAGACACCCATTTCCCCCATCTGCGACGACGCACGCCTCTGTATGCTGGATTTTGCAGCTTCAAAGGCCTGCTCTCCTCAGAAGGCGAAGGAGCAGCTTCGTCTTGCTTTTGAATCCTCTTGATTCTACCCCTAGCTTCTGATGCAGATTTGCTGCTTGCTTCTGTACCTATTGAGGAAGTGAGCATAGACTCGGGGGCGAAAGATACTCCGTTATCCATGCAGGATTTTCTACATAAAAGTTCAGCGAAGGAGGCTTCTACAACATAGTGTCATATCATGTGGAGCAATTGGGTATTTAAGTATGGAATTTAACGCGGATGTGCGAAACATTCATGAATCATGATAGCTGTAATACAAATGTTAATAGCCCAGATAAAATTTAACGGTGGTCTTACCATGTTGTCTAGAGTGTACGACTACGGACAAGTACATTTATCGATTAAATCTCGTGCTCAAATTACAGAAGCACATAACGCGCATATCTCTAGTGCGATGCACTCACCGTCACAATTCTAATTCACTCAAATAAACCAGCCTTCAGTTCATAATCCTCTCCTCACCTCATAAGTCAAATTCAATCGAGGAAGTTACACCGCTTGGTGTGGGGGTTTTAGGCAGAACTGGAATTAACTGGCGAAATTTGAATATGTCGACAAAATATTTCCCCTTACAGTATCGCTGAGAAGTTCAATCCAGTTATGAAGTTAAGTAAAATAAGGTATTATGACCGGTCTTTCAAACGATTGGAGAGTAAATAACAGGAGGATTGGGACGTTGGCGCGTGTCCTTAGTTCAATCCAGTTATGAAGTTAAGTAAAATAAGGTTTTATTGGAGAGTAAGTAACAGGAGGATTGGGACGTTGGCGCGTCTCCTTTTAATTGCCAGATAACATCCAAGCTGGAGAACATTATTGTGAAAAAAGCATGGAACAGCGAAGATGAAAATTCTATAGTCACCTTCCGAGAAACTGACAAAGTGGAAATGAGGACAGTGGAACATTCTGGTTTTGCTTTGACAATCGTCGGAGTCTATTTTAGATTTGACCGGCTTACGTCATTGTGACGTGCTTTGTATTGCGAAAACATCTGAGATACCATCTACTACAGCCAGTAACACTTCGAAGTCTAACTGGTCGACCATTTCGCCCGGAGTTTTACTTCTCCGACGATCGTCGGTTAGACCGCTCTTTTCCAGTTTACTCCCTTCGTATTCTCTGACAGCAACACCAAGCACGTTAGCATTAACACCTTTTCAAATAGCATTTTTCTAAAAAAAAATGTCTCAATTTTGAAATTTGAAATTTAAAGTTTCAAAAGCCCGCTCAATCCTCTCCATGAATACATTATACCTCTCGCTTCTACCTTCTAAAGGTGATAGAATCATAGCCATTACAATAACAGAAAAATAGTAGCTGATGAAAGCCATGGCGATTCGATCTCAAGGCGTCCAGGTAGCTGATGAAGCCTAGGTTTTAGATTTTCCATTGTGAATTGTTCACTTCCGACCCCAGCTCACCTTCTCCAGTGGGAAACAAACCGATGCAGCGGTCTAGTTCTTACGTTACAGAGGCCTCTGTCGATCAGCATCTGGTATTAATTCAGATGGCTTTCCTCGGTTTTCTCATCTTCTCCCTCAGCGTCAACTAGTTTCTCAGAAACCTGGATGGTGATCGATTCTTCCGATTGGGTGGGAAACACTGGATTGTAGAAGGTGGCCATGAAAGTAGTGCTGATCATTGTTTACACCGCTGCCTCAGAGCCACAGCCCGTGACCACAGATTGTCCAATCCGTTTGGGCGAATTTGAGGAAGGAGAAAAGGTGAGATTATTGCCCAGGAGGCGCCGCAATTGCTGAAGCCACCGAATCAAATAATGGCATGCATATAGTGATAATAGCATTATAAGCTCAATGAGAGCTTGGTTTTATGCCTAGTACTGATCCCGTTCACTAACGTGGCCTGCATTTATCTGAATGCAATTATATGAATAGAATGTGGACTCATTTATGTAGAATGATGTAGGACGAGTAGAAATAGCCATGAGAAAAACAAATTGCAGAGCTAAAAATTAAGTGGTTTGGATGTAAAAATATACCTGATTTCTCAAATTAAAAGCATGCCTTTTCTTTGAAATGTGTAAATTTATAGTTGCATAATAGTGGTAGATGTGGTGTAAGCTGGTAAGTTGAGATATGAGTTGATGAGTCCACCATAAAACGGAAAAAAAAAACTGATATTTTAGTTGTCACAATCAATTCTTTTGGTATTTTGTTTGGATCTATCAACTATCTCTATATTTTGTGTTTGGCCCATAATATCTTCATTTTCAAAACCAATAATTACTACTACCCATTATAACAGGTGGATAATGGTAAACTTCGATAGGCATACAAAAAAAACCCCTTACCCTTAATAAAGTTATTCACTATTTTTAATTTTCCACACTTTTTTTCTTACCTCTGTACCCATTGAAAATCATAATTTCCTTATTAATTTTTCTTGCTATGTGCCTCACTGAAAATCTTTCTCATTGTCTTATCCAATTTTCCAAATTTTCGGGGCATCTCAGGAACACTACAAAAACACTGTATGTGAGAATTTACAACGGAAAAATTAAAACATTGTGCCACTAACTTTGACACTGCTTTAATTACGAGTTAATAATTCCCATGAAAGTGTTGGGGTTTATAGAATACTTTATAAACATAAAAAAATTCCATCCTACGCCTTCTAAATCGAATATTATGGCAGTTCAATGGCAGGCGGACTATCACTTAAACACGAATCAGTAATTGTTCACGAAAACTTTCGAGAACATCTTAGATGTGTCTTCCAAAGACGTTGATGCCAACTCCTATTTCGAACAGAGCAGAGTTAGATCCCTTCTACCCGAAAGCCTTGAGATCTAATCGCCATGGCTTCATCAGCTACTATTTTTTGTTATTGTAATGGCTATGATTCTTTCACCTGGGAAGACAAAAGCCACCATTGGTATAATGTATTCATGGAGAGGATAGAGCGGGCCTGTGAAATTTCAAATTTCAAAATTGAGACTTTTGTTTTTTGGAAAGGGTGTTATTTAAGAGGTGTTGCTAAGGCCGGTGGTCTTGTTGTCAGAAAATAAGGCGGTCAGATTAAACTGGACAGTGTGTCAAAAAAGAGTGATTTAACTTACGATTGTCAGAGAAGTAAAACTCCGGGCAAAATCGTCGACTAGTTAGACTACTCCCTTCGAATTATTGCGGCAAAGTGTTATGTATTTTAAACAGCATTATATACAAAGCAATCTATATTGATATATTAATTAGGCGTTAAACAATGGATACCTAGTCTCGCTTAGTCGCAAGTGTAGCTTGATTCTTTCTTGGTCTAGTGAATGAGATTAAGACACGTTTCATGTGATGTGGCACGTTTTTTTTTAAGATTTTTATGGCAAGGGTTTTTCAGTTTATTGATTTTTATGTCGAGGGTTTGTGGGTTCACTTCCATGTTTAGCTCGTTTCTTTGCAGCTGGGTATCTTTTTTGTGTTGTGGCTGAGTGAAGTGATGAAGATGTCCATGGCAATCAACTCTACCTTGTGAAGTATAACTTATGGCGTTTGGGTTTAAAGTTTTTTTTTTATTATTTGTCGCTGAAGGTCATTAGCAGAGAGAATGACCCCACCATCAATGTTATGCTGTCCTCTTTGTCATGTCGTCAACATCCCTGCAGAAGGAATTGCATTCATTGGCTCATCAACCACCTCACCGAGCCTGGAGGGTTTTTCAGTCCTGGTCATGTGTTCAACTCATTGATTTTTACGCTGAGGGTTTGTGGGTTCAATCCTATGTTCAACTCATTTATTCGCAGTTGTGTCGCTTATCTGTTATGTGGCTGAGTGAAGTGATGAAGAAGACTTTGTTGTTGTCGCTTCATTGTGGGTTCACTACCATCAATGCTCCATCAATACAACAAGGGTCGTGGTTGAGTTCAGACTTAGACTTCCATCTTAATTGCTCCAGGTACAATCGATTTTTTTGCATTTTTTGCGGTTTATCTACTGCAAATTTCAAAGATATTGTCAAACTCTTCTATGCTCTAGGTTTGTTGCACCGCCTTTGTTGTGCAACGTTTAAAAAAATCCTAAGGTAACCATTCTTTGATACTTTTTTCCTTTTGTTTTATCATCTTACTTTTAGTGGTATTCATTTACGAAGCGGTTTTCCAACAAAAGTTTGGCCACCTGATCAAAACCACAAGTATTCTTTCACCATGTTGCACTGTTCTAGACAATAGTTGTGCTAACAAAACTATTTATTATGATTTCAATGCCTTTGAGTCCATAAAATTTCCACAATGAGAAATTTAATACTTGGAATTTTTAATTTTAGTCGTTAATTTTTGGTCCAAGGATGTAATTTATACAATCCCTTTAATGATCTTAAAACAAAAATAGATTATCTCACAGATATTTGACAGTGGATTTATTGTTGGTTTGAATTTCTATATGTTTAGTGTCTATTTGAGAGTTTCATTATTAAAATTGTTCATAATTGTTGTTGCCAACATAGTTTTCTCTAGCAATTAAAACTAAAACAACTCATTAACATGGAAAACATATACATCACACATTCCTATGCATGGATTCATGTGGAACAATTCTCAATTTTTATTTTTCCTCCGTGGATTTATTACGAACTGTTCCACATGAATGATTTAACTAATGTTCAGGGTTTCTAATGTTAAGTTTCTCTTAATTGGTTATATGATATCTTAAAACAAGTTTCACTAGTAGGATCACTGAAAGAACAACATGCATAGTAACACAAAGAACACAAAGATTTTCCTTGGAGAAGCGACAAGGGAGAAAACCTCACAAAACTTCTTCATTATAGAACTCAACTAGAGCAGTGTAAAACCCAAAAAACTGCTTCTCTCTTCTTTTTGATGCACTTGTTCTTCTCTCTCTTGCAAACTTGCTTGAGTGAGTGTGTAGAAATGAAGGGGAGTGCCTCCCTATTTATATTTGATACTTGACTTGACCTAGGACCTAACAAGACCGACTTGTCTAGAAAGACACCAAAAATAATATTTATTATAATGACACTTGGGTGCTATTGACCCAACTTACATCCAAAGATTTACATTGATTCTTTCAATGACTCTTACACCATCGTAGATCCAAATCCTAGGCTCTATCAAGCGCCGAGAGGGATCAAATCTCTTCGTAGGTATCCATTGATTTGATTCAAACCAAAAGACACATTTTTTATTTAAGGTCCACATATAATATTTTATTATTAATATTTAATATTATTTATGGCCCACATATAATATTTATTATTATTTTTTATTTTGTTATGAACTAACATTACAACATTTCTCCATACATGGTTTTAAAACCATATGCAAGGCCCTCCTACAACCATGGGTTGTTTAGGAGGCCTTGCACATGGTCTTAAAACCATTTGCAAGGCCCTCCTAAACCATGTACAATAAAACTATGGGTTGAGGCCTTGCACATGGTTTTAAAACCATGTGCAAGGCCCTCCTAAACCATGTACAATAAAATGATGGGTTGTTTAGAAGGCCTTGCACATGGTTTTAAAACCATAAACCATGTGCATGGTTTTAAAACCATGTGCATAAAAACCATGTGCATGGTTTTAAAACCATAGAACCATGTACATAAAAACCATGTGCAAGGCCAACATTTTTTATTATTTTGTTAAGTAAAAAACATTACAACATCTCCCCCATATTGTGTTTTTTTCCGCACCCATATTTTTTAACGGATAATTAATTTTTTACTTTTTTATTGTTTTGTTAGGTAGGAAGAGTACAACATCTCCCCCATGTTAGGTTTTTTTTATGGCCTACATTTATTTTAGCCTATAATTAAAAAAATTATTTTTTATTAATAAAAATAATTTTAGGTAAGGTTACAAGATCTCCCCCATACTGGGCTGTAGAGCGCCTCTCGAAGCAATGACCAAACTCATCTCATGATGGAGGAATACAATCAATACATCTGGAATATCTTCCAAAGTTACAATACTTTAACACTCCCTCTTAACTAGGAAGGTATTCAACCAAGGTTGCAACTACTACCACAAATGTATATCTAACTGGCAAGTCTCTATATGTCATAGAAAGTTTTGGAAGACCATCATACATATTCATAATCGATTTTAGTTGGACCATCTTCTGCAACCTCACTATGTAAATACTAAATCATGTTCTATGTGTACTAGATCATCTTCTCTCACATTAGTATGTGGATACTGAATCATCTTCTACAACATCAATATGTGGATACTGAATCATATTTTTCATATATTGGATCATCTTCTGCACCATCAGTATGTGGACATTGAATTGTTTTCTACAACATCAGTATGTGGATACTGAATCATCTTCTACATATACTGGACCATCTTTTGCAACATCAGTATGTGAATATTGAATCATCTTCTGCCAAATCAGTATGCGAATACTAGAACATATTCTACAACGTCAGTATGTAAATACTGAAACATCATCTGCAACATCAATATGTAAATACTGAGACATCATTTACAACATCAATGTGTAAATACTGAAACATCATATGCAACATCAGTATGTAAACACTGAAACAACAATAACAACATCATTAGCATGTTAGTGCTAAAACAATATCATCAATAAATGCTAGATCATCATCTGCATCACCAACATATAGATGATGGAACATCATCATTATCAACATAAAAATGTTGAAACAACAACATCATCATCATCAGATAGAAATATTGAAACTATCTCATCAATCATTAGTATGCAAATATTGAACCTGTCATATCAATATAGGAATACAGAAACTATCTCAACAATCATCTCAACAACATCAGTATGAAAATACTAAACCTACTACATCAATATAGGAATACTGAAACTACATCTTGCCCTCTAACTATCTTGGAGCCGTTTCTTGGTGATTTCTCTGGTAGATCCATCCAGGGATTTTGTCTAACTTACTAACCCTTTTGAGTCAATAGGCCTAGTTAGACAGATGGATCTTCCTGGGTACCAACAAGCCTTGTTCTGGCTTACTAACCCTCTTGGGATAAACAGGCCTAGCCAGACATACTAGTCCCCCTAGGATCATCAGGCCTCATCTGACTTACTAACCCTTTCAGGCCAACAAGCCTAGCTAAACTTACCCTACTCTAGGCTGAGCTACCACCATTGCATCCTTCTAATATCTTCCTTCATTCCCTCTTTCGAGGGAGGTCTTTTCAGATTACGTCAAGCTTGTCTTGAAAGTATTCAAACTTTACACGAGACAAAGCCTTAGATCTGCTACCTGTTCCTTTGTAGGAACATACTTAAGCTTTACATCTCCCTTTTGTACCATATCCCAGATGTAATGATATCTAACTTCGATATGTTTCGACTTGTCATGAAACACCGAGTTTTATGTCAACTTAATACAAATCTGATTATCACAAAGGATATCAATAACATCTATCTCTACTTCAAATAATCCTATCAACATCTTGTGAAGCCATACCGATTCACTACAGGCTGAACATGTTGCAATGTATTCAACCTATGCCGTGCTAAGTGCAATACTGGACTACTTTCTACTGAACCATGAGATCATGCCTGATCCCAAACTAAAACAACATCCTGGAGTGCTCTTTCTATCTTCAACACTTCCTACACAATCTGAATATGTAAATCCATGTAATCTGATCTCGCCAGTTGATGCATATATGAGTCCATAGTCTAAAGTCCCTTTTAGATACCTCACCACATGTTTTTCTCCTACTAGGTGAATATGTTTGGGATTCACCATATATTGACTCAGATTCTCTACAACAAAACATATATATGGTCTTGTATTGGTCAAGCACATCAGAGAACCAATAATCTGTCTGTATAAGGTGGCATCTACCGCTTCTGAAGTGTCATCATTCAATAGATTCAAATTTGTTGTCATCAGAGTAGTCATAGCCTTGCAATCTACCATCCCCAATCTTTTTAGGATTTCTACTGCATATTTTCCTTGGTTTAGGAAAACCTCGTCAGGATACTGCCATACTTTAAGACCTAGAAAATAGTGCATCATTCTATGGTCTTTCATCTCAAATTCTGCAACGAGCTTATTCTTACATTCGTTGATGGGCTTATCTTTTCCTGTTAAGAATAGATAATCTACATACAGTAGTAATATCATAAGTCCATCATCCTCAACTTTATAGTAGAGATTGGAATCTGCTTTACTCTTGGTAAAGCCCAAACTCATCAAGAATCCATCGATTCTTCCATACCATGCTCTGGTTGCTTTATTTAACCCATGCAATGCCTTCTTGAGTTTACATACATGTTCTTGATCATCAGTATCGAAACCTTGAAGTTGTTCGATATATACTTCTTCTTATATCAAGCCATTTATAAAGGCTATCTTTACATCCATCTGATGTAATTTCCACTCCATATTGGATGCCAAGGAAAGGATGATTCTAATTGAGGTGTACCTAGCTACTAGTGCAAAGATATCCTCATAGTCGATTCCTTCCTTCTGGGAGAATCCCCGAGCTACGAATCTTTCCTTGTACTTCTCTATACTATCAGCTCCTGAGTGCTTTGTCTTGAATATCCATTTCGAGGATACCACTGACTTGTCCTTTGGTCTTGGTACTATTTCCCATACATCATTATTTATAATGGATCGATATTCCTCGACCATTGCATAAACCCACTCCTTCTGATTTGTTTCTTCTTCAAAACATGTTGTCTCTTTATCAATGAGATCACACATCAAAGCTACATAACTAGGGTATGGATTTGGCTTCTTTCTTTCTCTGACGGTTCCTTCTATGACACCATGTCTTTTTTCTTCTTCAATTACTTGACGAGCCCAAGAAGGTCTTCTCTTACGTGAAATCATTTCACTAGGAAATTATTCAGGTCTCTGATTTTTCGTCATGTCATGATCCTCAAGAATTTGTTCTTCTTCTTCGTTCCTAACTAGTTTAGCACCTTCTGTAGCTCTGGGAGTTTCATGCTCCTCTTCATCTTCCTTATCTTTCTTTGATTTTCTGAAATCTGTATCTTCGTCAAAGGTGGCATCTATGATTAATTCAATTTGATGATATACCGGGATATAGATTTGATAATCTTTTGATTGCTCACTATATCCTATAAACAATCCCTTCTTTCCTGGAGGAACTATCTTTGATCATTTCTCCTTGGGAATGTGTATGTAAACCGGAAAACCAAATATCTTTAGGTGACTGACTTCAGGCTTTTATCTGGTGAACATCTCTCCTGGAGTCTTGTTTCCAAGGGTACTATGCGAATTTCTGTTCTTAACATATATTATTGTTCTAGTTGCTTCTTCCCATAGGTACATAGGTAGATCTTGATAATGGATCATGGATTTTACAACTCTCTGGTGAACATCTCTTCTGGAGTCTTGTTTCCAAGGGTACTGTGGGAAATTCTGTTCTAAACATATATTTTTGTTCTGGCTGCTTCTTCCCATAGGTACATAGGTAGATCTTGATCATGGATCATGGCTTTTACAACTTCCACGACAGATCTATTCTTTCTTCTACTACACCATTTTGTTGTGGGTTATAGGGAATAGTTAGCTCCCTCTTAATCCCATCTTTCTTTCATTACTCATTGAATTCACTTGGTGTGAATTCTCCTCCATTATCTGATCTTAAGATCTTAATCCTCTTTTTAGAGAGGTTTTCTATAAGGTCCTTAAACTCTTAGAACCTTTCACACACTTCATCCTTCTTCTTCAGGAAATAGATCCAAGTTTTGTGGGAGTAATCATCAATAAAAGAAGCATAGTAAACATACACACTTAATGAAGTAGTTTGCATTGGCCCGCATATATTTGAATGAATAATACCTAAGATCCCTTTTTCTTTGCTATCACTTTTTGGATAAGGGTTCTTAGTATTCTTTCCTTGTGCACATCCTTTTCACACTCCTTCATGATGTATCTGAATCTTCGGTAAACCTGCCACAATCTTGCTCACAATTGGGAATGCTTTGTAATGTATATGAGCAAGCATTATGTTCCATAGCTCACATGGGATTATGGTACAAGTCATCAATGTTGAATCTACATGTCCCTTTAATCTGTAGAGTCCTCCTTCTTCAACTCCAATCACTACTGCATCATCTATATTTTTTTCCTTTTCTCCACATGAGAACTTCTCCATCCAAAAAACCAACTCTAAAACATTTCTTATCTAAGGATGACATAGAAATAAGGTTCTTCTTTAGTCTTGGAGCATACATGACATCCTTCGTTTTGATGGACTTTCCATATTCCAACCTACGTGAGTCTTCTCCCGTTCCTTTGATGGGATATTGCTAATCATCTCCAAGGATTACTTTGTGTGGGGACTCCTTTTGTACAAGACATGAGAGTGACTCCTGGTAACCTGTCATGTGCTTGGAGGCACCACTATCTACTAGCCAGGTGTCATTCCCTGGTGAGGCTGAACCTGTGAGTGCATAGATCAAGACATATTCTTAACAAAAATATTCATTTTCCTTAGCTCTTTCCCCATATTATTGATCATCGTCTTTAGTAGCATGGGCCTAAAATAATTTCTTCTTCTTGACTCATTTTTCCTTCATGGGATAGTTTATAGCAATGTGTCCCATCTTATGACAAGTAAAGCGTTCATAATTTGAGAAGTATTTCTTGGAATTCTTAAAACCTTGATATTTTCTAGGAGGATGGTCATAGATCTTTCTCTTGTTCTTGCCTTTGGTATGGACTGCCAAAGCTTTATCCTCATTTTCATTTAGCTTATATTCTCTGGCTGCTATTATTTCTTCTTGTTGAACACATTCTTACCATAACTGTCAAAACTTGGTTAGTCTTCTTGTTGAACAGATTCGTTGGATAAAGGATTCCCAATCCCTTGGAAGACCATTCAAGGTGGTCATTACAATTTCTACTTCTTCAACCATATCATCAATAGCTTCCAACCTCTCCTTGATTTTAGATATTCTTATGAAATATGATTGCATGGTTTCTGACATTTGAGCCTTTACACTTTTGAGGTGATTCCTCAAGGTCATCTTTCTATTGACGCTTCTTCCTTCAAATAAGTCGGATAGAGCATCAAACATTTATTTTGGTTTCCTCCTTGAGAATAATTGAGGGATCAAGTTATCTTTGATGGAGTCAGCTATGATCCTCTTAGCCTTGGTCATATCCTTCTTGTATTTGGACTTAGCTTCAGATTCTTCTGGTTAAGCCGCTTCCTCCTTTATAAATCCTTCTAGATCATATTCCTCTAGGATGGGCATGATCCGATACTTCCATGCTTTGAGTATTTTAGCACCCTCAAGCTTCTCATCTAGCTTGGTACTATTTGTCATCTTTTAATAGAATGAGAACTTCAAATGGAATTAGAAGAAGTAGTACTTACTTGATGAATACAACTTCTAGATGACCTGGGGTTTGATGTAGAAACCCTAAATTTTCAGCTGGGATCACTAGTAGTGCTGAGTGATGGAAAATATGTGCCTTCCCAGGGAGAGCTATTCTGTATCTTTCTTTTTCTGAGATTGATGATGGAGTCTCAGGAAAGCTGAAGCCCTAGTTCATCTTGACACTAGTGTCTGGTCCAAAACTGAAACTTCTTGCAATTCACTTTTGTCTTCACAGAAAAATGCACCCTTCTGGAGCGAGTTGAGTGAGCCCTCTTTTTTGGTTGATCTGTTGAGGGATTTGCTCGTAGTAAGAAACCATAGCTGTGCAGTTTCTCCTTTCAGGGTAGCTATGATACCATGTTAAGTTTTTCTTAATTGCTTTTATGATATCTTAAAACAATTTTCACTAGTAGGATCACTGAAAGAACAACAAGCAAATTAACAAAAATAACACAAATATTTTCCTCGAGGAAACCAAAAGGGAGAAAACCCCACAAAACTTACTTAGCATAGAAATCAACCAAAGCAGTGTAAAATATAGACAACCGCTTCTCTCTTCTTTCTGGTGCACTTGTTCTTCTCTCTCTTACAAACTTGATTGAGTGAGTGTGTACAAGTGAAGGGGAGCACCTCCCTATTTATATTTGTCACTTGACTTGACCTAGGACCTAACATGGCCGACTTGTCTAACTGACATGGTTGAATTGTCTATCAAGAAAACAAAAACAATATTTATTATAATGATACTTGGGTACTATTGACCTGACTTACATCCGGAGGTTTACATTGATTCTTTGAATGCCTCTTACATGACCAAACTCATCTCCTGATGGAGGAATACAAACAATACATATGGACTATCTTCTGAACTTACAATACTTTAACATCTAAAGGAATTTCAATTTCAGTGAAGCTCCTTGCTCTCCAATTGAAGTTTTACACTAAGAGAACATCAAAGGAAACTGAGAATCACTTGGAGAAAACCCTAATTGTTGACTTAAGACTTCATTTGATCTCTCTTTGGATAATTCGTAAGATTTTGTGGGAAATTAATCTTAGCGAATAACTTTAAGATAATATGAATATTGTTATTGGTTATGTGAGTTAATTTCTGCGAATAACTTTAAGATAATATGAATATTGTTATTGGTTATGTGAGTTAATTTCTGATTTTGAATTACAACCAAACTCCTCTTCAAATGCATTGATTGTCATATTTACAACCAAATTGTAGTCCTTTTGAAGGAGAATTTGGAGAAAGAATGATTTAGGTTGCAAAAAGGACAATTTTATAAACTAGGTAACCAAAAACGTAAATAGAGATGATAATTTTATACTCTCACAACTCCCCATATAATGTTGAACAATTCATGTGGAACAATTCGTAGAAAATTATTGGAATTAAAGAGAAAGTTGAAATTTAGATAATCATTTGCTTCGGTACTAGAGTTTGAAAAGAAAACCTTATCAACAAATGACGATTCAGCAAGGCACTTTGCAAGCTTCACCTAAAGCACAAGGTTACTTGAACTCGGTGACAAACATAGATCATAGTCCCAAATATTGATAATAATTTGGTAGGAAACTTACAATGTCGGATGAATAATGAATTTTTTTTATTCCATGGGAACTCATCTGAGGGGTTGAGGAATACATTCCCATTTTTTCCTTGTTTCCTTGCATTTGGGTGTTGGAAGAAACCATTTCCCTTTCGATTACATCCACTATAGGAATGATTGGAATGCTCAGTAAAATTTTATGGTAGAGCCAAGCTACTCTTGGGGGTGTTCCTCATCTGGTTCTTCTAGCATGTTAGGGAGTCCTTAGATTCTTTTTGTCATTCCAGGATCCCCTGCACTCTCGTGATTGCATGGAGGGATACTTTTTTTTATAATTCTGATTTGTGCACGTTGTAGGTGGTTAACATGCTCCTATATTCCCTCAATTGTTATTTTTGGTTGCATGATAGACATTATGCTCCTTTATGATAGACATGCTCATTTATTCCTTTATTTTAAGGCTAACATCAACCTAACATATGGAAATAACCCCCAATCCAGTGTTCTACACAGAGATTGATGCAAGGAATTTAGTGCTACACAATACCGTAATTCCAGACCAAGTAAGATTTATGGCCTTCACTACACAACATTTAATGGAATATTCCTATTACTATTTAATAAAAAATTCAATGCACAAATGAGGATGCACTTTCTCATAGTTTGCTATGTTGTGAATCACTTAAGTGGAAAAAAGAAGTCAATACACACTAAACAATTCTACTATTGTCACAATAAATGCAACGTTATTGGAGTGTCACATTTGGAAAACATAAATTTCCATATATATCTATATATATGAAATTCCATATATATATATATTATAATTTCAAGTTTCCCCACATTCCCATAGATTTACAGTCATAGTTGTGATGTTTGGACTTTGAGAAATCTGATATGGCTTCAAAATGGGGTTATAGTTTAATGCTTATCCCTTGGGCCTTGAAATTCAACACACTCACCCAACTATTCTCATTATTCCTAATTGTTCTTCCCTACAAACATTATGGTTATAATATGATCTTTTCAAAATATGTTTACCATTTTATGTGGACCACCTTTAGAAAAAATTAATTCCTAGACTAGGGTGAAAATGAATAAGAAAGATAAAAAACACCAGCGATTGAGACCCTACTAGCCCCCACTATCATGATAACGATGCTTGCATAATAATTATTTTTAACTTTTAAATGGATACCTAGATACATCAATCAAAACTTGGATACATAATAAATGTAGAAGGAATAAAATCTAGTCCCCTGCTGAAGGTTTACTAAGAAGGGACTCCAATAAGCCCCTAATCTCTTCTTTGTTGAGGAAAGATAGTATCTCCAAAGATAAATTTCATTCATAGTTTCAAACATAAATCGATCTCATGGTTTACATGCCCATTCATTCTGTGACTATTAAACCATGAACGCTGAAATCCCATACACCTACACTCATCCCCCTAAATCACAGTCACAAATTTGGAAAGAACATCGCCACTCTCTATTAGGAGCAAGTGAAAGTATTTTAACATATATTATTTAACCAACCCCAAAAAATAAACAACAACAAAAGCATACACATAACATCGCACCCCCTAGAAATAACATCTTTCTTCACAAAGAAACCAATGCCTTTGTTATTTAGATACATGATGCTTTCTCCTCAAAATAGCAACAATGAATTCACCATGAATAGTAACAACTTTACTCTCTTGTCGGATTTGTAGTTTCCCCTTTTTAGATGTTCCTATTCCCTTAAGATAAGCAGCAAATGAAGCTAAACTTATCCTCAAATAGTTTGATGCACTCATCTTCACCTGTTCATGCTCACACCCACATCTTCAAATCCTTCCATGTAGGTTGAAGGGTTAGTGAGCGCCACATTGAGCCTTGGCTATGTCCTCAAATCGTCTATAGGAATTATGGCTCGTTGTTTTAAATAGTTGATCAACCTTCTTAATCTCTATAGTGATACAAGAATTTTTCTCAATAGATATAAAGAAATAATAGCATAATTTATTTACATTTTCCTATCAACTCTTGTTTTTTATGGGGATTTTTCATAGTAAACATCTTAGGTCCAATAACGATCCAAGAGCTTTGTTATCACTTAAGGAAATATCTCGCATGAGGACCTCAAGCGTACAACAAGGAATGAAGAAGCTATCCCCATATCGAATTCTCACTTCGAAATCATATGTATATCATAGGGGAGTTTACCCTGTGAAACCATATATGAGACACCCAATTTGTGCAATAAACACATTCAGATCCAACCTCTCATTTGTTGATTTTGAACCAAAATTATGCATGAGAACTCTTTGAAATAAGTAAAAGAAACATTCAGATTTGGAAATGTAACTTTCATATTGACACATCCCCTCTCGTCCGAGAGGACGTGACTATGACACTACTGCTATCAATTAACCGAGAAATCTAGCCCCATGAACATGATAATAAAAATGCATTGAAATAAAACATACACAGATGCATAACCAATGCAATTATACAACAGTATCAAATCATCCATTCAAGCATTCGACATGTTCATTATATTTCATAAAATAAGCAAATACAGTTGTAGAGGTTAAACACAAGAGAATACTTATCTTGAAAAAGAGTTGTTTTGCAACCAGCTATGTCACTGCAACGTTCCACCCAACCATAGACCAATGTGTCCATTGAGCTTGCAACACCACTAACACTCCCGAGCTAGGCATGATTCCCACAATGAATAAGGGAACAACAGACTTACACACAGCAATACATACATCCACAGTCAAGCCAACACATAGTTGGGTTTCACAGACTGCTAAGGAAACAAGCCAACCACATAGGGGTTCCTTGGACTTACTCAGCCAAGAAACAATCACATCCAAACACAGTCAACCATCTAATAGATGGGTTTCTTGGACTTACTCAGCCAAGCCAACACAAGGATCTAGTTCATAGAAAAATACAATTGTTGTGCATGAACGAAAATGTTCTTCAACCAAAAATAGGTGGGTAAAATGGGGGAAAAAACCCTGGGAACCAAAAACGATTTCAGCCAATGTTTTTTAGCATTACAAAGTAAAAAATGACCTCCCTGAACGCCCAAAACATGGATACAAATTCAGACAATGCCTATGGGAATTTCGGGAGCAAATTTGGCCTCAACAAACACCCAAAACAGGGATCTCTATTGGCCATTCACACAATAGCACAAAAACAGATTTTCTGGGCATGGAAAAATGAGGAAACGACCGCAATTCATGAGGGAGACAACCCAACCACTGAGCATCACCAAAACAAATTGCCATACACAGGGAAGAATGGGAAGACGATAGAAGAACGTGAGGAAAAATCCCATCTTGCTCACAGGGGAAAAAACGACCTCTTCAAACCCCAAGATCATGGTTCCATCCTTCCAATTCACCCAACAACATAGAAAACAAATTTTCCCCAGCTGTGGAATGAGGAAACAACCACAAAAACATGAAGGGAAGAGCCCGAGAGCTTCAACGTGAATGAGAAAATGGGTGAGGAATGAAAGACATGGGTGAATAATGGCTTGGGCATGCATTTTCCAAGCATTTACTTGCCCAAGAAGTCAAAAACACATTTTCCAAAAATGGGTGGGTTCCCAAATTCGAATTTGAATCCCATACTCTTCCCATCCCCATGCATTAACTTTCCCCAACCAACTTCTAGATGACTGGGCACAAAAAGACAAAATGGGTAGTTAATAACTTTATGGGTTCTCCCTTAGAAATTTGGATTTTCCCCATTGGCTCAATGGTTTGAATATTTCCCCTCCCTATTCCTTTTGAAATCATGCCCCCATCTCTTTAACATTGCAGCACATAGCTAGTTGTGGTATTTTTATGAATTTGCATTTTACATGTTGTCTCAAAAGATATTGTGCCTGGCTAGCACATAAACCACCAGCATCGATTTTAATCACCGATACATAAGACACTAAATCCATGGTGGGGCCTTTTCCTTGAGATCCAAACCATGATCAAATAAAAATATTTACATCATGTGCAATTCAATACCATGGGGTCGAAACCGGGGTGTTACACATATCTCGTCCATCCTCACTAGGAAGTAGCAAACAAATAAATGGAATTTGCTTGTAGAACTTGTCCCAACGACATGTGCCTCATTTGTTTCTTGTGGATTCAATTCAAAAT
Organism: Pseudotsuga menziesii; assembly: GCA_001517045.1. Classification (NCBI taxonomy): domain Eukaryota; kingdom Viridiplantae; phylum Streptophyta; class Pinopsida; order Pinales; family Pinaceae; genus Pseudotsuga; species Pseudotsuga menziesii. The sequence goes on along the minus strand of LPNX011190753.1, from coordinate 509,642 downwards.
ACTTTTCAGTAATCAAAGAAAGATTAATTGAATTATATATTTTGTTTACAATATAGAAAATTACACCAAGTAATGAACAATCGGTTAAAGTTGAATGAGTCCCTAAATAGTTGGTTCCATGTGTTGGTTTATTGTTCAATTCTGAGAGGTGGGGGGGTGAATCAATATTTTTATATTTTTACTAATTTAACCACTTTTTAAATCTACCATTAAAAACACATAACAAAAAGAATAAATAGAACACAATTTTAACGTGGAATCCCAATAGGGTAAACCACCAATACGTCCTATTACTGCAAAATTGTTATTTACAAATAGTTTTTCCTGCTGCTACAGACAAGGATGGTATTACACCCTATTTACCAATACCAATTGGAAAGAGGATACGACCTCCTGGTTTATCATCTACGACTGAAAAGATGCTACAACACTCTATTTACCAATGCCAATTGGAAGGAGGCTACAACCCCCTGCAGGCCTATTGCCTACCCTAGTGCCAACCTGCCACCCTGATATGTTTCTCATGATTTCTCTCCCACTGAATTATGTCACACCCACTCACCTCTGATTTTGATCATGCAATTTAAACTACCGAGACATCTTCCTTCTTACTCATGCCGCTGCTTAAATACTTCTCAACATTTAAGCTTCTTTCAACAGTGGCATCTAAAATTGAACAAACACACCTTTCACTATTGCTCCCTTTTGGATCTAAATATCACACCTTCCAGAACGTCCTTTCACATTCTTCCATTGATCTTGCACCTCAGATATCGTTTCCGTAGCTTGGAAACCATTTCCGCACCTCTGTCCAACGTTTACAGGTGCTTCTGTACTACCAAGCTTCTTTCTGCAGGATCAAATTCATGTTCCAATCAGAGTCATTGATCTTATCTCTAGGTCAATCCGAACCTTCAATCTAACCATCAATTTTCGCCTCAAAATCGCCTTTCTGCACCAAGATTATGTTTCAGCGATTTCCCACTGTTGATATTCATCGGGTGTTTTCCTAACCATCGATCTCCAGATTGAAGGATACGGGATGTGGGATGTCGACTGTCTACTTTTTCCTTTCCTAAAACTCCTTTCCACAAGCTTCTTTCTGCAATCTCCTATCTGCAACCTCCTTCCTGCAAGCTTCTTTCTGCAATTTTTCTTTCGCATCGTCGATCTTTTGCGGAGTCTTTCCTAACCTTCGATCTTCTGGATTGTGGGTTGCAGGTTTTGGGTTCATAAAATGGTTAAACGTTACTTCCTCAATTCCCTTTCTGCATTTTTCTTCTGCATCGTCAATCTCTTTTAATGGAACTATTCTCAGCCATTCAATCTTGATCTTTTGTGAAACTTTGGATTTTCCGCCTAACTGTCGGATTTAATCCTTAACCGTTGGATCTAGTGCAGGATCAATTCCCACCGTCCGATCTTGATCTTTTTCAAAATATTTAGCCTTCCTGCCTAATTTATGTAAACTTGATCTTCACTGTCAAATGTAGTGTGGGTTGCTCCCTGACCGTCCATTCTAGAACTAATGCGGATCTGTATTCTGTCTTTGTGAATTATACAAAAATTGATCCTCATTCATTAGATCTCATGAAGATAACTATGCCATCTCATCATCATGTTTTGTCATCACTACCTTCGTCTATGCCATGGTATCTATTTCTTATCCTTTGTACTTCATAAGCAACTTTGCCATCAATGACAATTATAACCCAAATTTTTCAATGCCATGAGGTAGAGTACTATAGTTAAGATTGTGCATTTTTTTCATATGTGGATCCTTGAACCACATAATTCAAATTTTAGATGAACAGAATGTGGCACATCCTTGACCATTACACTATGACTGTTTACATATAGTACCAAGTTATCATAGTAATGTGAGGGTTTGATATTGTTGTTATAGTATTATTTACTGCATATTTCCTTCAATTATTTTAACCTATCCTCATTACTTAAATATGGAATTCTATTTTGTTGAAGTATTTTGTTGTTGATGTTGTAATAGTCAGTGAATAGCTCTTCAAATATTGTTGAGGGTTAATCACTCTGCCCAAAATAACAACCTTGAGGCCTAAAGTAGACTGTTGGATTCCATATCATAGCTTAGTGACAACATCCTACCATTTCTAAGTAATTTAAATTTCCCTCATTAGTAGCAGGGTGTGTGAAAGAAGTTGAGGGTCTCTTTTGGCGCGTTAGATGCAATACAAAACTGAAAAAACAGACATCCATCAACTTGCATGGATATTTTGAGACACTTACACAATGAATCTTGCGATCAGTAAAAAACAAGAAATGTAGGAAATTGAATGACCTTTCCAAATATTTTTTTTCTTCTATTGAAAATGTTGTTAACTATCTAAAGTTAGATAAATTTTAACGGGCACTTTTTATTTTTGTGACAAATTATAAGGTATATGTTTTTGTGGGTGTAGTGTCTGAGTGTCTAAATGATGGAATAAACTTATGAAAACCAGTATACATATAGAGAACATATAGGACTAGTGCACGACTATTTTTCCAATAATAAAAGTAATATTTTTAATTTTTTTTTAATTATATAAGAGATCAAACCTCGAAAACGGTACCTCATTTGTGGGTGCAACGTTTGAATGTCTTAATGCAATTATTTGGAAATGGGTTTTTTATAGCATGTAGATATTGGTGTTATTTAGTGCACCATACAACTTGTTTTTTAAATGGTTGAGAAACGAAAGAGATATGGACGAAACACTGCCAGTGTGTTTGTTGAGTTGAGAAGTGATGACAAAAGATAAATAAGAAAAAAATAGAAAAAATTATGTATTCTTGTTAAAATTTACATATTTAGAATCTGCAAAAAAAACCATATATGTTTCTAAAATCTCATAAAAAATGGAGGTGTGCAGCATAATAAGACGAACCGCTAAACACGAGCATATTGAAAATTTGGATATAATGCTGAATTAGCCATGGTTTATCATACTCCAAGGCACATGCATGTTGAATCTGAAGCAAAGTACAAAGCAGACACATAGGCATAGGAATTCCACGAAAGCATGGGTGGAGGCTCGACCTTATCATTTGGAGGGAATAAATTTTTGAATTTAAAGAATACGCAAGCGCGATTTAGCTAGACAAAACGAGTGCGCGTTGTATAGAAACAAAACGCGTGCACGTTATGTGCAAACAAATCGCGTGCGCGTTTTTTAAAATAAAAAATAGCATTCATCATCATCTTCATCTTCATCATCTTCATCTTCATCATCTTCATCATCATCATCATCACCTTCATCATCATCATCATCACCTTCATCATCATCATCATCACCATCAACATCATGAACATCATCATCACCATCGTCGTCATCAACATCATCCTCCTCCTCCTCCTCATCACCTTCCTCATCATCATCATCATCATCTTCATCATCATCATCCTCAACATGAACATCATAAACATCATCATCACCATTGTCATCATCATCATCATCATCATCATCATCAACATGATCATCATCTTCATCTTCATCTTCTTCATCATCATCATCATTACCATGATCATTGATCATCGATCATCATCATCAACATCGCCATGTTCATCATCATCATCTTCATCATGTTCATCTTCATCATCATCATCATCATCATCATCTTCATCTTCATCTTTATCATCATTACCATCGTCATCATCATCAACTTCATCATTATCATCATCATCATCATCATCATCAACATGATCATCATCATCACCATCAACATCATGAACATCATCATCACAATCGTCATCATCATCATCAACATCATCATCATCAACATCATCATCACCATCGTCATCATCATCATCATCTTCATCATCCTCATCATCATCATCACCTTCCTCATCATCATCATCATCAACATGATCATCATCATCATCATCACCATCGCCATCATCATCATCCTCATCCTCATCCTCATCATCATTATCATAATCCTCATCCTCATCGTCATCATCACCTTAATCATCACCATCATCATCATCATCATCAACATGCTCATCATCATCACCATCAACATCATGAACATCATCATCACCATCAACATCATGAACATCATCATCACCATCGTCATCATCATCATCATGAATATCATCGTCATCACCATCGTCATCATCATCATCCTCCTCCTCCTCCTCCTCATCATCACCTTCCTCATCATCAACATCATCATCACCATCACCATCATCATCAACATCGCTAT